>JAUFNR010000038.1:0-309005 GCA_031216915.1 Pictodentalium vernedei | reverse complement strand
GATGATAGGCCCGAATCATGGAAATACCCGAAAATTCTCCGTGGGCACCTGCCATCGGCGCCAACGTCGTCTCGTGCATACCGGCGATTTCACTCAGCATGGTTTGTAATTCCTCAATACAAGCCAACAAGCCTTGCATACTACGATCAGGGGCTAATGGATGATGCGATATAAACTCATCAAGCATCGCTAGACTATTACATACACGCGGGTTGTACTTCATTGTACATGATCCCAATGGATAAAAGTGCGTGTCAATGGAAAAATTTAGGCGCGATAGCTTCGTATAGTGCCGTACTGCATCAAGCTCCGAGACCGTCGGCAATGCCGCTGGGGCTTGCCGTAAAGCCTGAGCATCAATATCCCTCGATTTTATGACAGGACCAATTTGATGAGATAGGGTTGAATACAGTGACTCACAATACTGTGGACCGTCGTGATTGTCATAATCATAAATAAGCATAATGTTTTGATTGAATTAATGATTGATCGCAATTGCGGATTGAATAGAAATATTACCCAACGACATTAATATTATAGCGTTAAGAGCACAGAGTATTACCACAATCAGTGACCAAAATTCTCATGTTGCATCCTATAAAGTGGCGGCTATGTACTTTTGAGTGGGTGGGGGGAATTTTAGCTTCCTGCATAGAAAGTCAAATTTGTTGGAGCGCTTTGAAGATGGGAGGTTTGGACTTATTGAAAAAGATGCTGATTCCAACAAAAGCTTTTCTTAGCACCTGCATTTAAGAATAAATCCTCGAAAGAGCGACTACTGATGACCAAATAGAAAAATACCTGTATAGTACCGTTTATCGTCTATAGCCAACCAGAAAATATTTTTTTGGTTGGTTACTTGTTCTTTTATTTTATAGTCATGGGTTGATGGTTTTTTGTGATTTGTTTACTTTTACTGTATAGAAGGACTTAATTATGGATCAAAAAATAAAGAAGAAAAGGCGTTTATCTTTGCCTGACATACGAAATGTTAATGATGAGCATACATTAATTGAGAAAAAGTCTTTTTTTCAATTAATGCAACAGTCAATTTGGACAATTCAAGTCCTCAATCAAAGGCACAAAACAAATATCTCGCTTGCTTTTTTTTTCGTGCAGTTCCGACTTATTCCCTCTCACCAAGAGAGGCGACGTATCTTTTTAGCGAGTAGAAACTATGATCTTGGCTCGAGTATAAAAGATGATGTTACTTTTCTTTGCATGATAGCCCCAAAGAATGAAAATGAAATTCTAGGTATTGCGAGCCGTTTACTTAAATATTGTCCTCCTAACACGAAAATTGGAATTACTTTATTTCCCAATGATTCTGACTCGACTTCCGTACAAACGTTTATTGACTATGCTGAGCAAGCTATAGAAAATGCTCCTAAACACCAGGATATTTGTTTTTATGCTACCGGACTCGAGGAAAGATCAAAAAAATACCTAGATGAAACCATAAGCCTCAAGAAAGATCTTAACAGCGCTGCCTTTGATTTTTACTATCAACCCAAATACAATGCCCAGCATACAATTGAAGGAGCTGAAGCACTGTTGCGTCGATTTTCAGGTCAAAAAACGCTTGCTATTCCAGAAACGATTGAGATGGCTGAAAAAACTGGATTAATTATAAGAATTGGAGAGGAGGCATTACAACGTAACGTAGAACGTATGAAAACATGCTTTGAAAACCACATAATCCCTCCGACCTTATCTATAAATCTCAGCCCACACCAATTAACCCACAAATGGTATAGTTTCTGCGATTTTGCACGTAAATTTGCGTTTGCGTCAAGCTACATTGAGTTAGAAATTACAGAATCTGCTTTGGCTACAAATAAACAGATAAAAAGCAGTATCGATGAACTCAAAGAGATGGGATTTTGTCTTGCCGTTGATGATTTTGGAATAAAAGAGTCCAGCCTATCCAAGATCGCCATATACCCTATTGATGTCATAAAAATAGACAAAAGCTTTGTAGATGGGCTTCATAAAAGAGAGAAAGCGGATATCGCTATTATTAAAGCGATTATTTCTATTAGCAAAGATTTGGGTATCAAGACTGTTGCTGAGGGGGTTGAGCATCAAGAACAAGCAGAAGAGCTATTTGATATGGGCTGTGATCTAATACAAGGATACTACTACAGTCGTCCCTTGTCTTATGACCAATATTACGCTTTACTGTTAAAAGACCACAGTAAAGACCACAGTATGTAGCTTGTTTGCGTTATCGTTGTAGCCAATAGGCAAGGTTGAGTCCAAGCGAAATCCCCAATACTAGCCACAACAAGCCTATTCCGAAGAAGCGGGTTTGTGGAGTAGCAGTTTTTTTTTCTGTACATGCCAATGCTTCAAGTTGTTTGACTTGTAGGCTTAAATGGTGATGCAGACGACGTGGTAATTCAGGAAACACCGTAGGCCAGTAAGGTGCTTCTTCAGCCATTTTACGCCAAAACGCTTTCCATCCCAATTGCTCGTGCATCCATTTTTCCAGATAAGGCTTGGCAACATCCCATAAATCAAGATCGGGATCTAAATTGCGCCCTAAGCCTTCAATATTAAACAGCGTTTTTTGTAACATCAACAATTGAGGTTGCTCTTCTACGCCAAAGCGCCGAGAAACTTGAAAAAGGCGCATCAGCAAACGCCCAAATGATATTTCTTTCAACGGCTTCGCAAAAATAGGCTCACAGGCAGCACGAATAGCACCCGTAAATGCTTCAATGTCCGTATGACGCGGAGCCCATCCTGCTTCAACATGGGCAATAGCCACTTGACGGTAATCGCGATTAAAAAATGCTAAAAAATTTTGTGCCAAATACATTTTGTCCGATGAAGACAGTGTTCCCATGATACCAAAATCAATGGCACAGTACCGCCCATCGGACAATACAAAAATATTGCCCGGATGCATATCGGCGTGAAAAAAACCGTCGCGAAATACTTGTGTAAAAAATATTTCTGTTCCATTTCTCGAAAGCGTTTTTAAACTGATATCAGTAGCTTGAAGTGCTGTTAAATCGCTGATGGGAATCCCGGTGATACGCTCGCTGACCATCATTTTTGAAGTACATAAATCAAAAAACACCTTTGGAACACTCATCATGGGTGACCCCTCAAAATTGCGTTTGAGTTCGGCAGCATTACCCGCCTCAAACATCAAGTCAATTTCAAGCAATAAATGGCGACCAAACTCATTGATAACTTCGGGCATACGCAATAGTCGCCCACCAACCCATAATCGATGAAAGCAACGGGCTAAAAAATGCAGTACCTGTAAATCTTGATCAATTTGTCCTGCAATATGAGGGCGCAATATTTTGACAGCAACTTCTTCACCAGAATGCAATTGTGCAAAATGTACTTGAGCGATAGAAGCACTGGCAATGGCCTTTTTGTCAAATCGTTTGAAATAATGATCAAGAGGCACTTTTAATTCGTTTTCAATCTGTTCAATGGCGACCTTTCCTTCAAAGGGAGGGACCTGATCTTGTAATAGTGACAACTCTTGTGACCATTCCGTACCGATTAAGTCTGGGCGGGTAGAAAGAATTTGGCCAAACTTAACAGGTATTGGCCCTAAATCCTGCAATAATTCCCGCAGTCGCCTTGGAAAAGGTTTTGAGTGATGAGCAGAAGACACACACCGTGCCAATAACCATCGATAGCAGCGCGATCGAATGACAGAAGGTAACTCCAACAGCATTCCACGACGGATAAGCAACCAAACAATATTCAGTGTTCTATACAAGACCATGCGTTTACCTTTACTGCTGCAATGATGACAAAAATAATGGGGAAAAAGAAAAACGAAAAATCATGTTTTGGGTACTTTTTTGAATGAGGTCATGAAACGTATATCCAGCAAGAAAGTAAAAAAGAGAATAAATAAAAAAATCGTAAGAAAAAATCCGAATCACGCATACCTATTTTTTCAACAATAACAACTTGTTTAGTGTTTTTGAGAAATCCGTAACGCATGACCTTCTCTCAAGATTTTGCAATGTAGAAGTTAAAAAACAAATAGACTTCTTTTATAATGAGTTATCTAAGCTGTTTCTATTTTTTACACTTAAATGAGCATCATACTTTATTGTACAATATCAACATTGTATCAAACAAGAGGATGATACAAATAATCGAATATAAGACATCATCCAAATATACATAAAACAACGAAGGTTAAAGCTGTGAAAACCCAAAAAACCAATCTCTCGAAAAAAAAACAAGAACCCACTCGCGATAAAAAAGTCCAAGGACAACGAAAAGTTGATATTTTGGTGGCGATGGCAAAGATGCTTGAATCACCTCAATGGCAGAAAATTACAACAGCGGCTTTAGCCCAAAAAGTGGGCTTTTCGGAAGCCGCACTCTATCGCCACTATCGTAGTAAAACCGCGATGTATTCTGCGTTAATTGATTTTATCGATGAATCTTTAATGTCGATGTGTCATCGGACTATGCAAGAAAGTGTTGATCCGTTTGAGCGCATTAAGTGGATGAATGATTGTCTATTGTTGTTTGCCAAAAATAACCGGGGGCTTACACGTATACTGACTGGTGAGGCGTTGCAAAATGAAGATGAATCACTTATCATACGCCTCAATCACATTCTGACACGTATTGAAGATCAATGGAAAAACATTTTACGGGAGGCTATATTGGGAGGGAAAATACAAGATGATCGGGTCGTGCTATTAGCCCCTTTACTGATGAATGCTGTTATTGGAGCATGGTGGCGTTTTTCCAAAAGCGGATTTATTAATCTCCCAGAGCGTCATTCAGATATTCATTGGGCATTGATGGAAAAGGTGCTAATATCCCCCCAACAAAGCGTTTAACCGTCAATGATCAAGAAAAATACGCTAAGATATGTATCTCTTTCTTTGTAAACGCTTGTCATGTAGCGTCTCCAATTGTTCTTAGAAACCCCTCTTCTCAAAACTCAATCATATGTCGACTTCTTCCAACGTACGGCTCATTAAAAAATACCAAAATCGGCGTCTTTATGATACCGAAGATAGCATATACATTACCTTGAGTGAAGTCCGTGATCTGGTGATGGAGGGGGTTGATTTTACAGTACAAGATGCAAAAACAAAGGGAGATATTACGAGACAGGTGCTGTTGAGCATTATTTTGGAAGAAGAAGCAGGTGGTGGGCCTCTATTTTCAAACCAGCTTTTACGCCAAATTATTTCTTTTTATGGGCATGCCTTCCAAAGCGCTTTTGGACGTTTTTTAGAAAGCAATATGCGTGGCTTTTCTGAAGCACAAGAGCAATTTCAAGAACATATGCAAAAAATTATTCCAAAATCTGAAAACGAGGGATTAATACAACAAATGTCCTCACCACTCATGGCAACAAAACAGATGGAAAACCTTTTCACACCTTATTTTGAAAACAGCAAAATGATGTTTGAGGCTATGGCCGATTCGTTTCGCGATATATCAAAAACCATGCCTCAAACAGCCTCCCCCGTTTCCCCATTAAAACCCGATCGTTCCAACACACCCCCTAAAAAGACGTTTGAACCGAGTTTTGCGTCAGATCAAGCCACAAATTCCAAGTACGCATCAACCTTAAAAAGGAAAAAAAACATTTCCAAGAAAACAAAAAAAAATAGCCAAAAAAACGCCCAGCAAACAACAGATAACTCTTTTTGAAGTACACAATTGTAGGATACCTTATACATCATTGTCAAAATTTCCACGACTGCATACAAAAAAAGAAAAAAGTTTATCTTATCACATCTGATTTGAGTAAAAAGTTACAGAAGAACGTATAATATCTTTACTTTTTGAAGTTTGGATAATTCTTTTTGAATCGATTTTACTACCTTGTTATACTTAAGCAACGTTGGCATGCAAAATGGCATTTGTTTTTCTTCTTTCAGCTTTCGTTTTGTTTACTGCCAAATAAAATCTTTTATTATCAAATATCCTCTTGGAGTTAATATGAAATGGATTGTATTACTATCTCGCTATACAACTGCGGCTATCGTATATACGCTCATCGGTAGTGTACAAATAGCATCTGCCCAAAACTATAATTTTGGTGTGCTCTATTGTTGTAAAGATGAACGAAATTTACGTATTTGTGGAGACCGTCCGTCTTATTGTTGGGGAAGACAATACGACATCGTTAATAAAGACGGTATTCGAATCGAAACAGTGGGACCTGCACTCACACAAAAAGAAATAAAAGCCAAAATTGATGAAGAGGAAAGGCAACGCGAATTAAAAGAAGAACAGCAAAGACAGGAAGACCAGTTTAACTACCTACAAGATCTTTATGGAAGTATCGATAATATTGATAAAGAAATAAACCGCCAAAAGAAAGAACACGGAGAAAACATCAAAATTACAAAGTCACGCCTACAGACTGCAAAAGACAATGTTAGATTATTTAAAGCGCAAAATAAGAATGATCGAAGCGAAAAATATCATCAAACATTAAGTCAATATGAGCAAACGGTGATGGATATTGAAACCGAACTGTTGTCGCGCAAGCGACAGCACAAAACGTCTATTGATCGCTTGTTGAAGGATAAAGAAAGCTTAACGAAATTCAGTTCGCCAACCCACTGACATAAGGATGTGAAGAACAATATATGTTAGTCGTTAACGCATCAATTTAAAACACTAAATTAAAAGACATTTATGGACATTACTGATTTATTACAGTTCTCTGTACAAAATAAAGCCTCGGATCTTCATTTATCGGCAGGCTTGCCTCCGATGTTACGTGTTAATGGTGATATTCGACGCGTTAATCTCCCATCGCTTGACAGTAAAGAGGTTCATGACTTAGTTTACGATATTATGTCGGACTCACAACGACGCGTTTATGAAGAAAGCCTCGAAGCCGATTTTTCGTTTGAAGTGCCAAATTTAGCACGCTTCCGCGTTAATGCCTTTAATCAGAATCGTGGCCCTGGTGCTGTATTACGAACCATTCCCTCCAAAGTTTTGACGTTAGAAGAACTCAAAAGTCCTAGTATTTTCAAGGAAATTTCCCTCTATCCACGGGGTATGGTTTTGGTCACAGGCCCAACAGGATCTGGTAAAAGTACTACCTTAGCCGCAATGGTCAACCATGTGAATGAAACAGAAAAAGGGCACATTTTAACGGTTGAAGATCCCATAGAATTCGTTCATACCAGTAAAAGCTGTCTTATTAATCAACGTGAAGTTGGTCCCCATACCTTGTCATTCAACAATGCCTTACGCTCGGCATTGCGCGAAGACCCCGATATTATTCTGGTGGGAGAGTTACGAGATCTAGAAACGATTCGCTTGGCGTTAACTGCTGCAGAAACAGGACACCTTGTATTTGGTACCTTGCACACCAGCTCAGCAGCAAAAACCATTGATCGGGTGATTGATGTTTTTCCAGCAGCAGAAAAAGAAATGGTGCGTTCAATGCTTTCAGAATCACTCAAAGCAGTTATTTCTCAAGCATTACTAAAAACAAAGGATGGACGAAGCCGTGTTGCCGCCCATGAAATTATGATTGGTACTCCAGCCATCCGTAATCTGATTCGAGAAAATAAGGTCGCGCAAATTTATTCGGCCATTCAAACAGGACAAAGCTACGGCATGCAAACGCTGGACCAAAATCTGATTGATCTTTACCGCAAAAACTCAATATCTGCGGACGAAGCACGTTCCAAGTCGCAGAATAAAGATTCAATGTCTGAATTTATTTGATTAATCTCCAAGGAATAATATGGCTGGATTAGATCGAGAAAAAGCTGTTAATTTTTTATATGATCTTTTGCGTATTTTAGTGGTACGCAATGGGTCTGATTTATTTATTACGGTAGGTTCTCCTCCATCAATGAAATTAGCAGGAAAAATGTCACCACAATCCAAATTGGTGATGACGCCATCTCATACGATGGAGATAGCACGTGCCATTATGAATGATAAACAAACGGCTGAGTTCGAAAAAACCAAGGAAGCTAATTTTGCGATTTCGCCTTTGGATATTGGTCGATTTCGTGTGAGCGTTTTCTTTCAGCAAGCCTCTGTGGGTATGGTTATTCGACGTGTAGTCACAAAAATTCCACGATTTGAAGAGCTTGGCTTACCTAAAATTTTACAAGAGCTATCCTTACGCCGACGAGGTCTCATGATTTTTGTGGGGGGAACCGGTCAAGGAAAAACGACCTCAGTAGCCTCATTACTGGATTATCGAAATGAAAACAGCGAAGATCACATTATTACGCTTGAGGACCCTATTGAATTTGTTCATACACACAAAAAATCTTTGGTAACACAACGAGAAGTGGGAATTGACACGGAGTCTTGGGAAGTCGCTTTGCGCAATTCTTTGCGCCAAGCTCCAGATGTTATTTTTATTGGAGAAGTTCGAGAACGCGAAACAATGTCACATGCGATACAGATGGCAGAAACAGGTCACTTGTGCTTAATGACTTTGCATGCCAACAATTCCAATCAAGCGCTTGACCGAATTATTAACTTTTTCTCTGAAGATAAGCGCGAACAAGTACTCATGGACCTCGCCCTTAACCTACAGGCCATTATTTCACAGCGTCTTATCCCAATAAAGGAGAAAAAAGGGCGTTGTCCAGCAATAGAAATCATGATCAACTCCCCCATGATTCGCGAGTTAATCCTTGGAGGCGAAATTGGTGAAATTAAAGAAGCAATCAAAAAATCGGTTGATCAAGGTATGCAGACTTTTGATCAAGCTGTATTTGATTTGTTTGAAGCCGATAAAATTACTTATGAAGATGCGTTGCGCAATGCCGACTCTGTGAATGATGTACGTTTACGCATTAAGTTAGAAAGCCAACAAGCCAAAGACAATGTTCCCATACAATCTCATGAGGCACGGAATTTAAATATCGTTTAGCCTCCTCTTCAAAGTACAGACGCTATAAGTTGTGGTAAAAAAGTTGTTTGCCATGTAACCATTGGTGAGGGTCTGTCTCTTTCTATTCCGAATCTACCCTGAGACGTCTTCCAAAAAATATTGAGCCTACATTTGGCGTTTTCTCTCAAATGATAACAACCCCTTCTGTTTGGGATCAACTGGTTAAGTCATTGCAGTGTTTACCGCATGTTGGACCAAAGTCAGCTCAACGCATGGCGTTTCATTTGCTGACCCGAGAACGCAAAGCAGCTATGGAGCTTGCTGTCACTTTATCTGAGGCCATTCACGGATTAAAACATTGTAAATGGTGCCGTAATTTTAGTTTAGATTCGTTTTGTGCAATATGTTCTGATCCATCCCGCCAACGTGATCTTCTATGCATTGTGGAATCTCCGATGGATTTGATGGCTTTTGAGCAAACCCGTCGTTTTGAAGGTTTGTATTTTGTCTTAATGGGTGCCTTATCACCGCTAGAAGGCGTGGGACCAGAAGACATTGGGCTCGATGCATTGCGTACGCGTTTAAACATTGATATAGAGCATCCGGTGCGCGAAGTGGTATTGGCGACTAACTTTACCAATGAAGGCGAGACCACCGCCCATATTATTTCAGAAATATTGGCTTCTGCGAACGTTCAGATCACACGCTTGGCACATGGTGTACCAGTAGGTGGAGAGCTAGAATACCTTGACCAGGGAACCATTGCCCAAGCCTATTTAAGCCGAAAACGTTATTAATGGCTTTGGCGTGAAATTTAAACCCAAATCTTTCTTTTAATCCGGAAGCCGCAAGAAGCAATCGCGGTAATAACGCATTTCTTCAATGGACTCTTGAATATCGGCAAGCGCTTCATGCTTGCTGTGCTTTTGCTTTTGCGTTTGTTGGTAAATGGTGGGCGCCCAACGGCGTGCGAGTTCCTTCAATGTACTAACATCCACGTTACGATAATGAAAAAATGCTTCAAGTTTAGGCATATATGCTTCTAAAAATCGACGATCTTGATGTACGCTATTACCACAAATCGGGATAGTTTTTGGCGCAATCCATAACTGTAAAAAAGCCAGTGCCTCTTCTTCAACTTGTTCCTCCGTATGAAGAGACAGTCGAACTTTATCCACCAAGCCGCTCTTACGATGCACGCTCTTGTTCCATTGATCCATTGCATCAAGTACAGTATCATCTTGATGAACAACCCATACAGGGCTTACTGCGAGTGTTTCAAGTTGATGATCGGTTACAATCATCGCCAACTCTAATATCTTTTCAGTGGATGGCTCCAGCCCACTCATCTCCATGTCTAACCAGACCATACGCATCTCTTTTAATGTTGATTGTTCCACTTTATACTCCAAAAATAGATTAAGAAACTTCTAAAACGTTATGGTTCGATAATTTTAAGGAACCTTAATTTGTCGTGTCCCGTAAGATCATCAACTGACGCTTTCGAACTTTCGAAACAATTTAGGGCATCTGTCATACCATTTTTTCATCGCCTGAATCGGTGATTCGTGTCCCAGGGCTTTTTGCGGTATTTCATGATTATAAAGCATCACATCATTTTTGATCGTTTCTTACAAGGTTTTTGAACGGTTAAACCGCGCTGTCTTTAGACCATCAGCGATTCAACCCTTATTAATTTTTAATCTCTCCACCATACCATGGGTTTGGGGTTTGCGTGGAGAAATCAACCTATGTTCAATATTCTCCTGAACACACACTTTATCAAATGGATGATGATTTGTTGGTTTGCGCTCTCCCGTAGCACAAAAACGATCTGTAATCACAGGCAATACTTGGTGTCAACATGGACAAAACCAGGCTCATCGTCTTTAAAGGATTTGTGTTGAGTGCTACCTGCTTTTTCTTCTTGAAGGCGTATGGCATGCATGGTGAAGATTGGGAACATTGTGTCGGCGCAGACAGCAGGCTAATCCTGAACGTGAAACGGTAGGGTTGAGAACTCATGGATCACAGCCAACAAATCGTCAAGCGGTACATCAGGAAATATTTGTATCTCGCGAATAGGGAGAACAATGGCGAGAACAATGAGCTCTTGGGCAGTTGTCATATTGGCGTGAAAGTGATGCGGCTGGTGTGATGAGTCGGCAACGGTGCGTCGTTTTCGCCATTTTGAGACGGTATGGCGGTGTAGACCATATTTTTGAGCCAATTGAGCGTTTTTGATATGTTTTTGAGCGTTCTGTATTTCCTGACGAATAGCGGGAGTAAAACGGGCATTTTTATGAAGTTGAATGTGAACCTGGATATTGCATAGTGGAGATCATGTTGAAATGGGTTATGAGAAAATGATAAATTCACGAGATGGTTTCCAGTCGCTCTACGGGCTCCTTTCAACCATCTCGTGAATGAAGCACTTAAGAACTTGCCTTGCTCTAAACAAAGGAAAACTCTTTTTAGGGATATCATTATACGGCACGGTACACTCAAGCAATCCAGTTGGATTAATGACCAACCTTGGTTGGGAGCCACGGCACTATGCAATCTTCAAGCCATTCATCACATACAGGTACGACACTATATTTTCAGAAAATACTGATACTTTGCATTCAATAAGTATTGGAGGCAGTGTTGAGTTTTAGTTATTACCACATCCCGTAGCCATAAACCGGTTTTTGAAATGATATGGGAGATTTCTCATACCATTTAGTTGCTTCATAACCCAATGTTTTTTGATATTTTCGTAACTATAAAGCATAAATTATTGCTGTGTATCGTTTCTCTCCATGTTTTTGAGTCATAAATCGTGTTGTCTTTAGTACATCGGCAATGCCTCCACTAAATCGTTCTGCCATAAGCTGGGTGGATTGATAAACTCATGGATCACAGCCAAAATCATCAAGCGCTAATATCAGGATTAGAGAAAGTGGCTCGCCCGCGAGATGGTTTTCAACCGCGCGACATACTCGTTTTATCTATTTCTCGGTGAAATAATTTAAGCACTTGTCTTGCTCTGAACAAAGAATAGCGCTTTTTAGGTATATAATAATACATATGGCGCTTATAGCTGGTCAATCAGAAGTGGTGCACTTATGAGTCGAATTCACCTAACGCAAAAAAGCTAAAACATTACCCCATTGAAAGGATCATAGATGGATAGACGAGCTTTTATCAAATACACGGCATACTCCCCTTTAGTATTCCCTACGGCGTCAATGGCAGTATCGTCAATCCTAGAGAATAAAAACACCTTTTCTCTAGAGGCCCAAAAAACAACTTGGAACATTTTTAAAGATAAGCCCGCTACGCGTATTTGGAGCTTTAAGAACGATGTTTTTGCAAACCCTATTTATGCCAAGCAGGGAGAAAATCTTACCATTCAGGTTCAAAATCAATTAATGGAAGATTTAAGCGTTCATTGGCATGGAATTCGCCTTGATAACAGCATGGACGGTGTACCCTATCTCACGCAAAAACCCATCGCCCCAAATAGAGGGCGTTTTACCTATCGCTTTACGGTGAACGATGCAGGGACGTATTGGTACCATACCCATCTCAACAGCATGGAACAGCTTGAGCGAGGTTTATTGGGTCCGTTGATTATTAAAGAAAAAAAAGATTATCCTGTGGATGACGATTGGGTTATGGTACTCAAAGACTGGCGTATTGATAAAAACTTTCAAGTTCATGCTCAATTTCAAAGTCGCCATGATATGGTACACAACGGCAGATATGGCAATGTGTTAACCGTTAATGGCAAATATATTCCCACCTTTAATGCTCACCCCAATGCAAGGGTTCGATTAAGATTGATTAATGCGGCAAATGCCCGTATTTTTGTGGTAGATTTATCGGCGTTTTCACAAAAAACCTTAATCGCCATTGATGGGCATCCAATAACGCCTCGACCTTACCGCTCAACCTATTTGGCCCCTGGCATGCGCTTGGATGTGGTCGTGGATTTTTCGGATAAACATAAAACGTATGAAATATGGGACCGTTTTGATCAGTCTATCAAACTTTTTAATGTGCATCTGAAAAGTCAGCCTCAAAGACAAAAAGCGCTTTCGTCAACGCCCATCGCATTGCCCGCAAACCCTGTTGCACAACCCAATCTTGATCGAGCAACAGAGCATACCATCACGCTTGAAGGGGGGGCCATGTCAATGGGAATGTCCAGAAATATGATGGCCCAAGGACTCTTTTGGACGATCAATGGCAAGGCGCTCAAAGAAGATGAACGCCATAAGCCTACTTTATTATCACTCAAACAAGGGGCTTCCTATGTTTTGAATTTTGTTAACCGTACGCGATTTCCTCATCCAATGCATTTACATGGGCATACTTTTAAGGTGTTAGATCCAAAACTGCCTTATTGGTCCGATACGTTGTTTTTACTCCCTGACCAAGCGACAAAAGTTGCTTTGGTAGCAGACAACCCTGGTTTATGGATGCTTCATTGTCATGTCTTAGGTCATTTTGCAGCTGGTATGATGGGCGTTGTAGAAGTCGCCTAATTTTTTGTGAAAGTCTCTAAGGTTCTGTTTTTGAGCAAAAGGCTTGTTTAAAAAATAGAAACTTGGCCGCTTTTTTCTTTTCGATGCTGTCGCAGGATAGCAGCGTTTAAAAGCAATTCCATTTTGTTTTTAGTCATATGATTCGTTTTTTTTGCTAGAATCCGCTTATTTACTTCAGATAGGAGATATTATGGATAATGTTGAACCACGTGTCAAAAAAATCGTTGCTGAACAACTGGGCAAGGATGAGGTTGACATTGATATTAATGCCCGCTTTCTTGAGGATCTCAATGCAGATTCGCTTGATGTTGTAGAGTTGGTCATGGCTTTTGAAGATGAGTTTGAAATTGAAATTCCGGATGATGAGTCCGAAAAAATCGCCACAGTTAAATTGGCAATAGACTATATTGAAAAACACGCTAACTCTTGAACGTTATACCGGTCGCCGTTTGATGTCAGGGGTCAATATGCAAAGAGCCAACTTAGCTTTTACAGTGCTTTCTTGACAATAATGCCTCTGTTTCCTATTTTGTGCTGTTTTTGAATGTTTTTGAGGTATGCAGCGTTTCAAGTCTAGTCTTCCAAGCGTTGTTGTGACGGGGATGGGTCTTCTTTGTCCAACTGGCAATACCCTCAAGGAGAGCTGGGAGAATGTTTGTGAAGGGCGATCGGGTATTCGCACTATTTCGCACTTTGACCCACTCATGGTGACCAGCAAAATTGCAGGAGAGATTAAAAACTTTCATCCTGAACAATACATTTCTGCAAAAGAAGCAAGACGATACGATCGTTTTATTTGTATTGCGCTCGCAGCTGCCCAACAAGCGTTGGATGATGCTGGATTGATGGATAGCGATACGCATCAAGTTGATCTAACCCGTGTCGGTGTTAACGTCAGTTCAGGGATTGGAGGGTTACCAGAAATTGAAGCCACCGCGCTTAAGTTTTATCAGAAGGGGCAGCAAAAAATCTCCCCTTTTTTTATACCCGCAACCATTGGCAATATGGCAGCGGGACTTATTTCGATCAAGCATGCTCTAAAAGGCCCGAGCTATGGTTGTGTATCTGCCTGTGCGAGCAGTAACCATGCCATTGGAGAGGCCTATCGTACAATCTTGTTTGGTGATGCGGATATCATGGTGACAGGGGGTTCAGAGGCAACGATTTCTGGTTTAACGGTAGGTGGTTTTGGTGCCATGAAAGCACTTTCTGTACGTAACGATGACCCCGAAAAGGCCTCTCGTCCATGGAGCAAGGGCCGTGATGGTTTTGTGATTGGTGAAGGAAGTGGTCTACTCGTTTTAGAGTCTCTAGAGCATGCCAAAAAGCGCGGGGCTAAAATTTATGCTGAGTTGGTCGGTTATGGCGCATCATCTGATGGACATCACATTACAGCACCTTGTGAAGATGGGGAAGGTGCTGTTCGATGCATGCAAGCAACCCTCAATGATGCACAATGTAATGTACAGGACGTGGATTATATTAATGCGCATGGTACCTCTACACCACTTGGCGATCTCGCTGAAACCGTGGCTGTAAAACGTGCGTTTGGAGTTCATGCCAAACAATTGGTCATGAGTTCAACCAAATCCATGACAGGTCATTTGCTGGGTGCCGCAGGTGGGATTGAAGCGGTTTTTTCGATTATGGCGTTGTATCATGGTACGATTCCACCAACCATCAATTTGAATGAGGCCGACGAGGGTTGCGATCTGGACTATTGTGCGCATACGGCGCGTGAAAAGGCATGTGAATATGTTTTGTCCAACTCGTTTGGTTTTGGGGGAACAAATGCCTCATTGTTGTTTAAGCGTTTTCATGGATAATATTGCTTTTTTTGGTGGCAATAACTATTGATACGCTTCTTTTATGTTGTCTTATAGGAGTTTTTTATGAACACACATCTTTTTAAACCATTTTTGATTGCGGCGTCTTGCCTTTTTGGGTTGATGCTTATCGCTTTTAGCACGCTACAAGCTGCTGAATTGAAGCTTGGGCAAGATTATGAGGTATTGCCAAAAAGCATTGTCAGTGGTAGCGATAACAAAGTCGGCGTGATTGAGTTTTTTTCTTATGGTTGTCCCCACTGTGCTAATTTTGAACCAGAACTAGAAGCCTGGCTCGAGAAAAATCAATCGCATATTCAATTTCAACGTTTTCCGGTGGTGTTTCCGGGGACCTCGTGGGCGGGGGTGCATTTTGCAGAAATTTATTTTACCCTTGAAGCGATGGGAGAGCTAGAGCGGCTACATGGAAGCGTTTTTGACGCTGTTCATAAAGAGAAATTAAATTTAGCAGATCTGGCGGTGCTGTCAAACTGGTTAAAATCAAAACAAGTAGATCCAGAAGAATTTGAAAAAACACGCAACAGTTTTGGGGTAAAGTCACAGCTCAAAGTTGCTGAAAAACGTATGAATGACGCTGCCGTTAGTAGTACTCCACAAATGGTGGTTGCTGGAAAATATCGCGTAATTGCCTCAGGATCTTTCCAAAATATCCTTAATGTGACAGATACCTTGATTGTACGTGAAGAGTATGAACTTCAACGAAAAAAATAAACGCATGATGCTTTAAATTTTTATTGGTTATATCAAAACATGTCTTTTTTTAATATATTTACGATTGTCCCAAAAAAGATCATCTGTCCATTTTTGTTGCTCATGGTATTGTTGTTACAATCCTGTGCAACCAATTTGACACCGTTAGACTCCTCACAAACGTCTTTGTATGGTACTGAATCTGATTTAAACCGTCTTGATGAGGAGACCTATTGGGAGTCTCCCCAAAGCAGCGTGCAATCTTATCAACAGAAAACCAGTAATTTAGTTTTACGCGCATTTGATATGATTGATACCGACTATAGTCATGCTGGAAACCACCCAAAAGAAGGGTTTGATTGCAGCGGTCTTGTTCAATTTTTGTTCAAGGAAAGTTTGGGACTCCATTTACCCCGTACCACGCGACAGCAGCGTTATGTTGGCGAATCTGCTGATCGCTACGAGTTACGGTCGGGAGATCTTGTTTTTTTTAATACGCAAAATAGACCTTTTTCACATGTCGGTCTTTATATTGGTAATGATCGCTTTGTTCATGCGCCGAGCCGTGGCAAAAAAGTCCGTGTTGACAGTATGCAAAAAAGATATTGGAAAAAACGATTCGATGGCGCACGACGCGTGATTCCAGTACCACAATCCTTGTTACAAGACGCCTAGCGGTTTCGCTGCTCTAGTTTTTGCAGCAGCTTGGCGTGAAAGCCATCGAAGCTGCCATTGCTCATTCCTACCACAACATCACCAGGTTGGCAAGTGCTTGCAACAGATTCCAATAAAGCGTCAACATGCTTGTATACTTGACCTCCTATTGGTTTTAAAGTCTCTGCTAAATCCCAGTCGAGACGATTCGAATAGCCAAAAACCAAATCGGCTTTTTTGAGACTATCGCATAGGTTTTCGCGAAAAATACCCATTTTCATTGTATTGGAGCGTGGCTCAATTACCGCAATAATTCTTTGCGGTGTCATCGTGTTAGAGTTTGCTTGAGAAAACTTCTCACGCAATGCGCTTAAAGTTGCTCGAATTGCTGTAGGATGGTGGGCAAAGTCATCAAAAATGTGTATGGGCTGACCCTGATGGTTTAGCGTAACGCTGCCATACCATTCTAAGCGTCGTTTAACCCCTTTGAAATGAGCCAGTATTTCTACAATAGAGGATATTGGGGTACGCGTTACGTGCGATGTTGCGGCAATAGCTGCCAACGCATTGCTGCGATAAGAGGATCCAACAATATTGGATGGAAAGGCGGCAAGGCATTCTTTATCCCGAAATACTCCAAAAGAATGAGGCGGATCATTTAAAGCGCTACTGTGCCAACTGTACGGATCATTAAACCATTGCAGTTGGCTAAAACAGCCACGTGCCAATACGTTGTTTAATGGCACACTCTCACGGTTTGCAATCACACAAGCAGAGGTTGGTAGGGTGCGTACAAGATGATGGAATTGAGTTTCAATGGCGGATAAATCAGGAAAAATATCGGCATGATCAAATTCCAAGTTATTAAGAATTAGTGTACGTGGATGATAATGAATAAACTTTGAGCGTTTGTCGAAAAGTGCCGTATCATACTCGTCGGCCTCAATCACAAAGTAACGATTATGTCCAAGATCCCCCAATCGTGCGGAGTGTGAAAAATCGGTTGCAACACCCCCAATTAAATAGCCGCATTGTCCAACCATGGAAGATTGATGCGCAGTTGTGGATTGGCTGGCATGTGAAGCCAAGCGATCAAGGATGAATGTAACCATTGCTGTTGTTGTGGTTTTACCATGTGTACCAGCAACCGCAATCACATGGCGATCACGCAACACATTTTCATAAAGCCACTGGGGTGCTGATTGATAGGGGGCCGATGATTCAAGCAGTGCTTCAAATAGAGGATTACCACGACTAATGCTATTACCAATGATCCATAGATCTGGTTTTAAGCTCATTTGTGAGGCATCATAACCCTCTATCAGTTCAATACCTAGTTTTGTCAGTTGTGTACTCATTGGAGGATACACGGTACGGTCGCAACCCGACACACGAAAGCCCATCTGCTGTGCAATGACAGCAATGCCTCCCATAAAAGTCCCCCCCATTCCCAATATATGAATATGCATAGTGTTTTATAGATTTACGTTCGAAATATAAAATTCGATAAAGTCATTGAAAAGCAACAAGCTTCCAATTCGTTTGAAAGTCAAGCGCTTGATGATGTATCAGCGCGACACAAACCCGACGCAGTAAGCTCCAAGAGGGTTCCACCAATGCCTCTTTGCATGCCAAGTCAATCATTTCAGCACTTAATAAGACATGAAATAGCTGTGTTTTGTCGGATGATTTAATAAAGCGACTCATCATACGGGCGCGCTCGTAAAACAAGCGTTCATGGCGCATGGCTTCAGATTCAGAGGTACCCGTACGCATTGCGGCATAAACTTTTATGGCTTTATGAACTTCAGTATTTAAAATGCGCGCAACATTCAAAGGCGATTCACCCTCACCTTCCAGTCGATCCAAAATACGCAATACGCGTTTCCAATCACCCGAAAGGACAGATTGACGAAAGTCATCCATCACAAAATGTGAGACATTCACAACCATGTGTGTTAAATCATCGACCTCAACGGTTTTTCCCGCAAACCATGTTGCCAACTTGTTAATCTCTTGCGCGGCAGCCAGTAAATTACCATCAACATATTCACACAACAAACGCAAAGCGTCTGATGATAGGGTTACTTGCGCACGTTGCAAGCGCTGGTTTAACCAATTGGGTAAGTTATCAATTGTGGGGGCCTTGAGCTCAATATTTACTGCGCGCTGGGTTAACTGCTTCATCCATGCCATTTTTTGTATACTCCAGTGGTAGGGTAGAGAAAAAATAAGCACATGATCGGTATTGGCATGTTCGGCGATTTTTATGATCATGCTCGCACCATCGCGTCCCAGTTTGGCCTCGGGTAGGCGAATATCATAGACGCATCGATCATCAAACAGCGAAGGCGATGATAACGACGCCAATATATCATGCCAGTTTAATGACGTTCCTTGTGTATAAAGATAGCGTTCGTAAAATCCTTGTGATTTTAAAAACACCAATAATGCGTCTCTCGCCTCCAGCGTCAACAACTCGTCTTCGCTCTGTATGACATAGACAGGCACTAAACGATCCGCTTGTAGATGTTGATCAATATTCACAAGTATCTCAAAAAAGAAATGAGAAGAATGCGTTTCTTCGATATTCCAACCGTCATTTTGAATCTTTCTCTATTATTGGCATGAGGGTATCGATTAACGATGAAGCAATTTTTATGCGATACGCAATGACCCAAAAACGAATAGACAACACATCAGCATTTTTATAGGATTCTTCGTTGATGACTTTGATGGCGTCTTTTTCGCTCAAGAGTACAACAGAGGGTCTATCGTCTTGGTGAGCGCGTGCAGTATCTAAATCGGCCAAAATCTGACGATATGTGAGCGGATAATGATCGGGGTAAGCATGTACAATGGGATTAATCGAATGTGTCTTCAGATTTTCAAGAATGCGCCAATAACGCGCAATGGCGGTGAATAGATGACAACGATAAGGTATTAATGTGGAAAACGGTTGCAAAGATTGCTCTGAGTGTTCTGCTGACATATTGCACAGATCAAATACTCCCAGGGAGGCGCCCATTACATTAAAAGTATTGTTTTCAGTAGGTTGTGCATGTACTTCATGAGAAGTGCTGTTGGATATACAACGCACCACAATGCGATGCTTTGAGCAATGGCTGGGTTGATGACAATCGGTTAACGGCTGCCTTAATGGGCCGAGCGGTAACAATTGAGCATTTTTGAGGGAATGATCAGGCAACATCAAAATCTCGGCTTGACGCTTGAAACCAAAGTCTTGTAAACCATCATCGACCAAGATAATGTGTAATTTAGGGTTTTTCTGCTTCATGAGCTTGAGTACTTCGAGGCGTGGACGCCCCACCCAAATAGAAACGTTTGGGCACTGCATACGCATTAAACAAGCCTCGTCTCCTACCAAAATAGGCTCGGGGTTATCATACACTGCACTGGGAAGATGAGAGGCGGATTGATAGCCATGTGCCAAAATACCCACACATAAACCTCTTTCGGTAAGTGCTTGTGCCAGTGCTATCACCATTGGTGTTTTTCCTGTACCCCCAACCGTATAATTTCCAATAACGATGGTTGAGCAGGGCGATTCCTTCGTAGTCGAGAGCTGTCTTTTGCAGTTAAAAAGAATACGGTAGAAACAACTGAGCGGCCATAGCCATAGGTACGCCATATGGCTTATCAGCCACCATGTACGTGGCCAATGGCGAAATGTTTCGGGGCGGCGGTTATACCAAAACGCCTCAACCCACAATGTTAATTGCAATTTCATATCGAGTGACACGTCTAAAAGTTTATTGTATAGGCTTTTTGGAACAACTGTATATTTTGGATGGGAATCCGGGACGATATTTTACTGCCCACGCAAAAAAAAGTGATCTATTTGCTCCAACGGAAGCACCGCATAGCTGGGACGGCCATGATTGCATGTTCCGCTGCGCTCAATGACTTCCATCTCACGTAAAAGGGCATTCATCTCGTTAATTGTCATGTCTTGCTTACCTCGTCTCGCCGCATGACAAGCCATTGTGGCCATTACTTGTTCGCGCCATTCCGTAATTTTTGCCGAATGACCATATTCAGCCAACTCATGCAAGATTTCGGCGATTAATACAGAATAGTCTGCTTCCGGCAATAACGATGGTATGGCTTCCAGCACCAACGTTTTGTTTAAATAGGCTTCTTGTTCAGTCTCTTCATCATAGGGTTGCACATGGGCATGTAAACCCAGTGCTTTGAGTGCTTCTTGATAGTGTTCAAATGTTGCCGCCTGTACTTCATCAAGCTGTATGCGCCATGGCACAATCAAAGTTTGGGCATTTGACGCTGTACTTTCAGTTTGTTGCTTAAGATGTTCAAACAATAGGCGTTCATGAGCGGCATGTATTTCAACGACCACAAGCCCATCTGCATTTTGTGCCAAAATATACAAATGATGCAAAAGCCCAAGTGCATAACCCAGCGGTGGTATTTCATTGTCTATTGACCATTTACCCCCCGACACTACCGTGGTTTGATTGGGCTCTATGGTACTGCGTTGATAAAAATCAAGCGTTGACGAAACACTTGAAGTTGTATGAGATTGTGGAGTTCTCTCTTTTCTAAAATGTTCAGAGAGGCCTTTAGGATAAAATTGCTCTTGCCGATCTTGAGCACGATGCGATGGCTGGATCGCCAACGTAGGCTGCTGGGTTTGTGTCGGTGATTGTCGAAACGCACTGAGCGTAGCATCGTGCTTTTGACTTGGATCCGGCACCTTATGAGAAGCGTCCTGAGTAGAAGAAGGTAGAAGTATTGGGGCAGCGTATTCACCCGGCATTCCTGCCAATGCTTTACGGACTGATTGTCGAACCAATTGGTGGACAGAGCCGGGTTGACGGAAACGAACTTCTGTCTTTGTTGGGCTGACATTGACATCGACACCATTGGGGGGAGCAGTGATCATTAACACATAGGCCAGTGTTTTTGCATCATGTTTCATCTCTCCGTAGCCTTCACGCAATGCATGTACAATGGTACGGTCTCGTACAAAACGTTGATTAACATATAAGTATTGACTTTCGCGTCGCGCGGGTAAGTGTGTTCCCATCGCTGAAGGCAAAATCAATACACCACGCATTTTCCATTCATAGTCTGTACCAACAGCCTCTTCCAAATAACGGCTATGCGAAAAAAACGCCTCACCCAAAACATCATGCCAACGTTTGATGATTTCAGTATCTTCACGTATCGGCAGTTCAAGAAGTTTTCGGCTATGGTGCGATACATGCCATGCCACGTAAGGGGTTATCATGGCCAAACGCCGACAGGTTTCAAGACAATGTGATACTTCGGTGGCTTCACTTTTTAAAAATTGCCGACGGGCGGGGATATTGAAAAATAAATCACGAACCTCAATGGTTGTACCACGCGGATGATGTACGGGCTCAGGGGTTCCTATAACACCTGCTTCACTTTGAATACTGACACCTTTTGCGGCATCCAAGGTGGTATTGCTCATCATGTGCAATTGTGCTGCGGATGCAATAGAAGCCAATGCTTCACCTCGAAACCCCATGGATTGTACATGCCATAAATCGTCAAAGGCGCGAATTTTACTGGTGGCATGACGCATCAGGGCCAATGGAAGCTCATCGGCCCCAATGCCTTCTCCATTATCTGTGATTCGAATTTTTCGAATTCCACCACCTTCCAGCACAATATTTATTTGGGTTGCTCCTGCATCAATTGCGTTTTCAGCAAGCTCTTTGAGAATACTGGCAGGGCGTTCAATCATCTCACCTGCCGCAATTTGATTAATCAACGGATCGGGTAATGGCTGAATTTTAGTCATTTTAGCAATTCCTTCGTGATAAACAAAATGATTTAAAAAATTAACGACTAATGCAGGGATCTGTTTTAAAGAGAATTTTTTGAGTTAAAGAAGACAGCGAAACGATTTGCTTTCCAGCTTCATCAAAATTATTCATATTCAAATATTGTTCGAAACAGTCTTTTAGAGCGGGCCATTCTCGGTCAATCGCTGCAAACCATGCGGTATCTCTATTTCTTCCCTTATTAATAGCAGCTTGCCGAAATATGCCTTCATACGATAACCCAAGTCTTTGTGCTGCCAGACGGGATTTTTTGTTTAATGCATTGCATTTCCATTCATAGCGGCGGTATTTATTTTCAAATGCCCATTTCATCATCAAGTACATGGCTTCAGTCGCAGCAGTCGTTTTTTGCAAAACGGGAGAAAAGTTAATGTGCCCCACTTCAATAGATCCATAGTCAGGATTGATTCTTAAATAACTCGCCACTCCAACGGCTTTTTGACCGTCCAGTTTTTCAATGACCAAAAAGTAGGGATCAGACGCGCTTTCAATCGATTGCAGCCACTTTAGATAGTCATCAAAAGCCTCAAACGGACCATAAGATAAGTAATTCCAAATCGTGTTTTGCGTATCAAGTTGATTGGCTTCAAATAACGACTTTCCATGCGTTAAAGCACAAAGCGGTCTTAATGACACATATTGCCCTTGTAACAATAAATGATGGGGAAAAGGCGGTTGTTTCCAATTTTTTACCACCTCGCCAAGCACCGGATTCGTGTCGTAATGCAAATGCGTATGTCCTTTATCTGTTATTTGTATCATCAAAATGTGCGTTAGCCAGCTGCGCTATACCTTGATACCCTTAATGAATATCTTTTATTTTTTTGAGAAAACACGGCTGAAAAATCATCTTTCAGAGTGGCTGTAGCGAGCTCAACGTCTTTGCCCAGAGCCTCGAAGTGTTTTTTCCGCAGTCCATTTTGGCCCTTTCATTCGGGCGAAGTTCGCCGTACGATAAATTGCCTTTGGTCTCAACAACAAAGTACAGTTTGTCTTCCCATCCATCTCAACCAGTACCGCCCAATCTTGGTTATACATTCCAAGCGGCGTGTCGATTTTGAACCAATTTGGAAGTTTTGCATACAGTTTGATATCACTGCTTTTCTCAAGAGCTTCTGCAAACTTCAGTGCTACATTAGAATTATACATCACACCAGCCACATCACTTTCACGCCAATATGACAACTGCCCAAGAACCCATTGCCTTCGCCATTCGCGAGATACAAACATTTCCTGATGTTACTGCTTGACGATTTGTTGGCTGTAATGAGTTCATCAAGAGGAAGGCATGTTTGGCGCCTGGCTTCACAAATAATGTGTTGTTCTTCAGGAGTGATGACAGAGTTAGCGCGCCCATTCCCCATAGGTATTCCCCATAGGTTTATCATGAACATCCTTGCGCGCTTTCCATTGACGAATGATGTTGCGAGAAACGCCAAATTGAGCCATAAGATGAGGTCTGAATCTTGTGATGCAATGATCTTAGTGCACGTTACTTGAGTGGTTGTTGCGCGCTTGTGCAATATTTGTGCCATAATGTCTCCAAAGATAAATAACGATATTGTATCATACCCCTACTGTATGGTACTGTACACTTACAACGGTATGGAAGCTATCCATGGAATGAGTTGTTGAAAAACGTCAGGATAGTGTTGAGTCATAAACCAACCGAAGATACTGTAACCCATGAATATGGCAAAGAAGTTTCGTGCTGCCCGAAGATATCCCAATTGTTTGGCCAGATTAATAAAACGGTCTGATATTTGAGCATCATCTTGATCGTTTGCTATGGTACTTTTATAGGCGTTTAATAAGTCAGAACCTTTCCAGCAAACCAACGTACACATGAGAGAAAACAAGAGAATAGTCCAAAACCTAATGGTAGAGAAAGCTGGCGGGGAAAGAAATGCTGTTATTTCTGCCCAAGGAATGTTTAGATAGCTATCAATCATTTTGGTTATTATTGCTAAAAGCGCATCTGGCACAACAGCGGTTATTAACCACAAACAAACTAATGGTGGGCAAATCAAGAAAGCGTAAACTTTTATTTTACTCCATATGCTTTCCTCGTTTATCCAAGTGGCTACTTTGTTACGGATGTCTACGGCGTCTTTACCTTCGAATGGTGAGATCAGTAATAAAGAAATCGGCCACCACAAAAACCACGTCGATTTTAATCCCCAGCGCCATATTTGAGCGGGAAAGTAGAAGATAGCACAAAGCATCCCATAGACGATTTTTGGAGCTAAATCTTTTTCTTCTAGCGTTAATTTCCATAAACGAGCAATGGATAGTTCGTCAAGATTTTCATTATTTTTTATGCCCGGTATTAATTCTGGAGGATACGTGAGATCAATGCGCCATAGAATGTCATGAAGATTGTTTGGGAATGCTCGTAAACCTAATGCAAGACATGAAATGGTTGCGTACCCACGGATCCATAAAGAACGTATCCATATTCCCGCTCCCGCTCCCGCTCCCACTACCGCTCCCGCTCCCGCTCCCGCTACCGCTACCGCTACCGCTCCCGCTACCGCTACCGCTACCGCTCCCGCTACCGCTCCCGCTCCCGCTACCGCTCCCGCTACCGCTCCCGCTCCCGCTCCCGCTCCCGCTCCCGCTAACGCTCCCGCTACCGCTCCCGCTACCGCTACCGCTCTCGCTCCCGCTCCCGCTCTCGCTCCCGCTACCGCTCCCGCTCCCGCTCCCGCTAACGCTCCCGCTACCGCTCTCGCTCCCGCTAACGCTACCGCTCCCGCTACCGCTAACGCTACCGCTAACATTATACTCCCAATACCCAAAATAAATGATCGCCAAAACAGTTCCCAGCCTTCATATTCTGGTAGCCAGTAATAAGCGATTAAGCCCACGATTACTGCAGTAGAAAAAAAGCTGATGATTCCTATTCTCCATTTTTCTTTTTTTGTGAGTTGGTCTTTATCCATATAGCGCTCAAGCATTTCTAGCCCCTTTTTCTTTGAGGCTTGTGAGCGTAGCAGCAACAGCGGTGCGATCATGAAAATCATGATCCAGTACCACCACATATCAAAGCGTGTGGCTATAACATAATACACAGGAATCGCTAAAAATGTTTCAAGAACGGCAAGGCAAGAATATTTTTTCTCTTGAACGGTATCGTAGCCATCGCGGTCATAGGCGTGCCACACCCATTTATTGCGAGGGGTAGAGGGTTTTGTGCTTGATGAAGACATAGGTACACCTGTGATTTTTCCGTTACGCTCTAAAGCTTGGGGAGTTTAGGCAACTCATCATTAATAGGTTCTTTGTGTAGTTGCTTACCCCAAAGTTGTATATTTTTTTCAGGCAAGTTTGAATGATAAAAAAGTATGTAAAGCTCACAATCTGCAGCATTGTAGAAGGTGCCCATTTTTGTTCCTAATAGTTTTCTAATGAAAAAAAGTTGAAATTGATCACCAAGGAATTGAAGGAGGAAAAAGTTCAGGCTTCCACCAGCCAATAATACTAAGACTTAACATGATGGTCAAAAAGATTTGTAATGTATAGATTCTTTGTAACCACTCTGCGCGTTTACGAAATCTGTCTGGCATTGTTTTTGGATGTTTTGCTAAAATCTCTTGATGAAAAGTATTCAATCTAAAAGCCAAAATCCACACCACAGATACTGTTACCAATACTGCCCATATCATCCAATAGCGTATGCTTTCAATAGGCAGATGATATGAATATGAATATAAAGCGATAAAATCTAAATATGGTAGACTAGAGAGCAAAGTAAGAGCCCATTGCACTTGTGATGGAAAGTAATGTGAAAGTAACCAAAAAAAGAAAAAAATGTATATAGCCAGTACAGAGATGCTTAGAAAAACTCTTACGCGCATTGCAGTGCTCTCCCAAATCTCCAGTGAATTTTTACCATAAAATGGAGGAAACAGCAACAGGGCAGTAGACCACCACAAAAACCATGTCGATTTTAATCCCCATCGCCATATCATGGCAGGAACATACCAGATAATACATCCCATGAACAGGATAGGAAGCATAAAGATGTGATTCACTTTTCTTGTAGTCTCTTCCCAAAGTCCAGAAATGGAATGAACATTTTCTACGTTTTTTGCTCCGGGAACCAATTCTGGTAGATAGTAAAAGTCAATTCGCCACAAAATATCGCTTAAATTGTGTGGAAATGCTTGTAGACCTAATTGTCGTGTCCCGTAAGATCATCAACTGACGCTTTCGAACTTTCGAAACCATTTAGGGCATCTGTCATACCATTTTTTCATCGCCTGAATCGGTGATTCGTGTCCCAGGGCTTTTTGTGGTATTTCATGATTATAAAGCATCACATCATTTTTGATCGTTTCTTCCAAGGTTTTTGAACGGTTAAACCGCGCTGTCTTTAGACCATCAGCGATTCAACCCTTATTAATTTTTAATCTCTCCACCATACCATGGGTTTGGGGTTTGCGTGGAGAAATCAATCTATGTTCAATATTCTCCTGAACACACGCTTGATCAAATGGACGATGATTTGTTGGTTTGCGCTCTCCCGTAGCACAAAAACGATCTGTAATCACAGGCAAATACTTGATGTCAACATGGACAAAACCGGCTCATCGTCTTTAAAGGATTTGTGTTGAGTGCTACCTGCTTTTTCTTCTTGAAGGCGTATGGCATGCATGGTGAAGATTGGGAACCTTGTGTCGGCGCAGACAGCGTGAACGTGAAACGGTAGGGTTATGAACTCATGGATCACAGCCAACAAATCGTCAAGCAGTAACATCAGAAAATATTTGTATCTCGCGAATAGGGAGAACAATGGCGAGAACAATGAGTTCTTGGGCAGTTGTCATATTGGCGTGAAAGTGATGCGGCTGGTGTGATGAGTCGGCAACGGTGCGTCGTTTTCGCCATTTTGAGACGGTATGGCGGTGTAGACCATATTTTTGAGCCAATTGAGCGTTTTTGATATGTGTTTTTGAGCGTTCTGTATTTCCTGACGAATAGCGGGAGTAGAATAGGCTAGAATAGGCTAGAATAGGCTAGAATAGGCATATCTGGATTTTTTCAGGTATCTCCGTTTTGCCATCAGTATCTCTCCCTGCTATTCACTTTTAAGCACCTTTGTACACCCCGGGCCGGACAGTGAACTGCGGCCTCCGGATACAGGTGTGATGTTTATCTGGGTGCTGATTCTTTCTTTCAGTGCAGATACGTGGGAGATGATTCCGATCAACTTGCCGTCCTGTTGCAGGCCGGACAATGTTTCCAGTGCGCTTTCCAGTGCTTCTTCATCCAAAGTGCCGAAGCCTTCATCCAGAAACAGGGAATCCACCCTTACTTTTCGGCTGGCCATTTTCGACAGCCCCAACGCCAGCGTCAGGCTGACGATAAAGCTTTCACCTCCGGAGAGGTTCTTGGTCGAGCGGATTTCACCGGCCTGATAGTTATCGACGACGTTCAGTTCCAGCGGCTGTTGTTCATCCCGGATCAGCAGATAGCGATCGGTCATTTTTTCCAGCTGCCGGTTGGCATGGGAAACCATCAACTCAAAGGTCAATCCCTGAGCAAAGTTTCGGTACTTTTTACCGTCAGCAGAACCGATGAGGCCATGCAGCTTTTCCCAGCGATGGCACTCTTTCTTCTGAGCCTCAATGGTAGACTGCTTTTTCTTTATCCGGTCTTTGGCTGCCGTATTTTCACTCAGCTTGTGTTTGAGACCGGCAATGGCATCGCGCAGCGTTTTCAGAGTTCCCTCAAACACTTTGAACTGCGCTTCTAACTCCTCAAGCGTTTTTTCCGTGAGCTTTTTGTCAATCTCCGTGGTCAGACGCGTCTCACGGTCTTTCTGTTTGGCTTCGAGCTTTGTTACCGCATCATCGAGCTCTTTGGCCCGGGAAGATAAGGATTCCCGATCTTCCTGTGACACTCTGGCTTCGAGGAAGGCTTTCTCATCGGCAAAGCCTGACAGAGTCAAAGCAGTTGAAAAGTCCGCTTCCGCTTTTTTCAGTTTAGGCGTTCTTTGCTTGATGCTCTTCTTCAGGGAGTCAACACGGGTCTTCGCCGCTGTCAGTTTCTGCTGCAGTTCGGTGTTTAGGTTTCTGACTTTCTTTTCTGCATCCTCGGCATCGGTAATGGCTTTGTTCAATCGGTCTTCTTCCTCATCAGGCTTTTTATCGCCGTACAATTGCTTTCGCTCATCTCTTCCGTCATTCTGTTCCTTTTTCAGGCGTTCCAGATTTTCCTGTTTTTCAGTCAGAGCCTTGACCTGCGTATCAATCACGGCATCCAGACGCTTTACCTCGCTGTTGATGGCGGCAATCTGTTTTTCAATGATGGTCTTTTGTTTTATCTGTTCCTGCCATGTCTTCAGTCTTGATTTAAGGGATTCGAGCAGCGCCTCGACCTTTGTCTCCGGTATTTCAGTAATGCCAAGTGGCTGAAGTTTCCCGGAAACCGCCAGCTTGAGTTCATCAAAGCCGGTCCCAAGATTCGCGAGAGCATCCTTCAATTCCGCAAGCGTCTTTTCAGCGGCCTTCTTGTCATTAGCCGCTTTGGTTTCCAGCGTCTCGCTGTCATTCAGGTTTTTACGGGCCGTGGTTTCCGCCTGTTCCAATTTTTTGATGGCGGCTTTTTGTTCATCGGCCTTGCCGATCAGCTTGGTCAGAGATTCGATCTTTTGCTCGATTTCATCGGGAGCCGGAACATTGCCCTCGGCAAAGGGATGGTCGGTCGCGCCACAGAGTGGACAGGGCTTGCCGTCTTCCAGTTTTGCACGGTGGTCTTCAAACTCCTCGATTTTCCTGATGAAGGCCATTTCACGGAGAAGGGTTTCCTTCTCGGTACGATATTCCCGGAGCAGTTTGTCACCCAGCAATTGGCTCAGAGCACCCTCGCCTTGCTGCAGATTTTTACCGGCGGTGTCCAGCTCCTGTTTTTTGAGCCCACATTGTTTGGAGGCTGTCTCCAATTTCTTTGTGGTATCTGCTATGGCTGTATCAGCTTTTTTGAGATCAGTTTTTTTCTGTGTGATCTCCTGTTGTTTGGCAAGCAGGTTGTCGAACTGTTCTTCAATACCAGCCAGCCCACTGATTAACCATTCATCCCGCGCATTTTCTTTGAGGTACAGCTCTGCACCCTCCAGTGTTTTCTCTTCGGCGGTCCGTTTTTCCAGCTCCTTCACCCGAGCGTGCTTTTCGGTCTCAATCTTTGCAGCTTCCTTGGTACAGGCATCAGCGCCTTCTGATACAGCCTTTGTTTGTTCCGCAATCTTTTGATCAAGCGAGCGGATTTTTTGGATCAACGGGGCTGCCGTCGTTTTCAGTTCCTCTTTGGCTTTCAGGGTGAGCTCTTCAGCAGCCTCAAGCGCCTTCGCTTGTGTGTTTGCAGATGATTCCAGCTCAGGAAGTGCAGTTTCATCCGTTTTTAAAGCAGCCTGATCGTCAGCTTGCTGTTTGCGGAGGGATGTTACGCTCACGTATGTTCCATCCAGAGATGCAGCCTTGGTGGCCTGTTCAAGTTTGGCCCGTTCCGGCTTGAACGCTTCGGTATCGACCTTCAGCTTGGCGGCTTCATCTGTAAGGTTGAGGATCTCCTTTTTCAGGTTCTCAATAGTGGTCAGCCATGTAATGGCTTTACCTGTTTCGGTTGATTTACCGGCAAGCTCAGTCTCCTGTTTCAGCTTGGCCGCAAGGTCGTCCTGAATTTCCTTTTCCTGTTCCGGCTCCAGAATCACAATGCCGGATGTTTCGGCGTTCAGGATGTTGAGCTTTTCCCTCTCATCACGCTGGCGCTCATGAACACGGCGTGAGATTTCTGAATAGATTTCGGTGCCGGTGATCTGCTCGAGGATTTTGGACTTCTGCTCAACGTCAGCTTTCAGGAAAGTATCAAACCCGCCTTGCGCCAGCAGAATGGAGCGAGTAAAGCGCTCAAAATCCATCCCGGTTTTTTCTTCAATGACTCCACCGACAAGACTCTTCTTGGTTTCGATGGGCTTGCCTGTATCGGCATCCGCAATCTGGTGTTCCTGATCCTGCAGATTGCCTTCATCTCTTTTCCGCGCTCGGCGCTGTTCCCAGTGACAGCGGAAGCGGCCGGCCTGGGATTCAAATAAAACCTCGGCGTAACATTCACCGGTCTGGCGGGACATTATCTCATTTCCGCTCTTGGTGATTTTTCCAAGGCGTGGCGTAGCTCCATACAGGGCCAGACAGATGGCATCCAGAATCGTCGACTTGCCTGCCCCGGTCGGACCGATCAGAGCAAAGATGCCGTTGGATACATATTCAGGATCAGTGAAGTCTATGACCCATTCACCATAAAGGGAATTTAGGTTCTTAAATCGGAGTTCGAGTATCTTCATAATCAGGCTCTCTATTCCGCGTTGACGTCTTCTTCATGGAGAGACTTGATTATTTCGTTATAGGAGACCGTCAGTTCCTCCCGGTCTTTATCCGGCACTTCAAAGGCGTCCAGACAGCGGGTAAAAACATCCCCGGCATCCAGGTCATCGAGGGTTTCATCTTCTGCCGCCGTACTGATCACTCGGTCCATGACACGCCGGTTTTTAATCCGCCTGATTTCCATGGCAGAGTCAGCCATGGCCTCATCGAGCATCTCTCGCAGGTTGCCGATGATATCGCTGCCGGTATATTCGATCTCAAGCCATGCAGAGCTTTCTTCCTTTTTAAGCTCCTCCAGTTTGGCATGGATATCATCCAGCGATCCCACAATGCGGACCAACTCCTGAAAACACGGTACCGACTTTTCTGTTATCCGCAGATTTCGCCGATTTTCACAGATTTCTTTTTTCTCTTTTAATCTGCGTTCATCTGCGCAATCTGCGGATGAACCTTCCTGAGTAATTAGCGGATTGAACTCTATGAGCACAACCTTCTTTTCCTGAGTTGCCTCGCCATAGCCCATCGGAATAGGCGAACCACAGTAGCGGATGTGTTCGGCGCTGCCGACCGCCTGAGGAACATGCAGATGCCCAAGGGCCAGATAATCGATTGACGAAGGAAAAACCTCCTCACCGACATGTGCCAGCGATCCTACATAAAGCTCCCGGACACCATCACCGTCAACGGTCTTTCCGCCTGCCGTGAAGAGGTGTCCCATGGCGATTATCGGGATATTTTTATCCGCAGATTGTGCGGATTCTCGCAGATTATTTCTTATATATTCAGCCTTAGAGACAACCTCCTCATAATGCTTCTTGACCCCTTCGACCAGCTTGCGATTCTTGTCGTCAATCGTCTCCCCAGCTTCAACCGTGCGGATATCTTTATCTCTCAAATAAGGGACCGCACAAACAATCGCTTCCACATTATCTGCGTTCATCTGCGCAATCTGCGGATCTTTCTTTAACACAATCACTTCATCTGCAGTATCATCGGTCATGGAGCCCACCACATACACATTCAACGCACGCAGCAGCTCCTTGGGTGCATTCAGAAATGACGGTGAATCGTGATTTCCGGCAACCACCACCACATGACGGCAGCAGGATGCCGCCACCCGACACAGGAAGCGATAGTAGAGCTCCTGCGCCCGGTTACTGGGTGTGCTGGTATCAAACACATCACCGGAAACCAGCAGAGCATCGACCTTTTCATCTTCAATGGTCTGAGCCAGCCAATCCAGAAACGATGAGAACTCCTCATAGCGTTTCCGACCGTAAAGGGATCGTCCTAAATGCCAGTCTGATGTGTGGAGGATTTTCATTCGGAAACCTCGACGTCGTCATCTTCCTTATCGAGGTTGTTTTCCCATTTTTTACAGATCTTTTCGATATCAGGTGTCTTACTATCGGTGGACCAGCTTTTGAAAAACTGAGGATTTTTGCTTCGAGGGGCCGGGTCAACTTCCCTCATTTCAACCAATGCGGGAGCCTGCACACATTCTCCAAGCACAAGAGCGCTTCGTGGAGCCAGTGCAGGTAACTGTTCAAGCAATTGCCCATATATCCCGGGGACAATTTCTCGAAAGTACCGAAGGTCTTCAGGATTTTGCAGTCGATGGACCACGAAGGAGTTGCATTGCGAAAGCACTGTTTTAGACATCTCACTTGGTCTTTGAGAAGCAACAACTAATCCCAGTCCAAATTTACGTCCTTCACGCGCTATCCGTTCAAAAACTTGCTTCGAGATAGAATCGTCTTCATTTTTTTTCCCTTCTCGGATGTAGTTTTGGGCCTCTTCAAGAACAAGCACAACAGGGAATTCGCCACGGCCTATACCACTTTCAGGAAAGCTCAGGCGTTGCATAAATTCGTGTATCAAACGTCCAATAAGAGCTGTAACATTTTCCAAAACCTCTGAGGCTAAGAGGCTGAGATCGACAATAACGACATTGGATCTTGAGGAACCATTCCTTTGCCTATCGTAAAACGGCAGAAGGTTATCTTGAAGGCTCTCTGAACTGGATAAACCTCTACCCGGATTGCTTTCCAGACCAAGCAAATCCCGTAAAAAGGCGGCAAGTGAATGCTTTATTTGGGGCCATTCTTTCGTTGATGGACCGAAAAGAAACTCGAATCTTGAATCCTCAAGAAGCCTGAAAATCCGCATAAGCATCGTTGAGCAATTGTCCCTTGCTCTGCTTGAGCTTCCATCATCTCTGGACATAGCCTCTTCAATATGTCGATAGCGGAAATCGGTGCGGCTAAAATAAGATGGGCAATCAGCAGTAGCCACGGAGAGAGACTTATCACCATCAGGCAGGCGCGACAAAGTCGACAACAGAGGGTTTATCAGGTCTTTGATTCGTTTCTGCTTTCCAATATCAATTAGTGCATAAGATTCATATTCTTCTCCTTCTTTTTTTATACCTTCTCGAGCAATATCATGTATTCCACTAAATACTTTCTTTAATTCCTCAAGGGTGACTGGAGCATATGCTTCACTGATCAATGCAACAGGGGCTGTATTGGCAGGATTGTCGAGATAGCTTGCAAGACCATCGCATAATTGGCGTATTGCCCTTCCATTCGTTTTGTCCCCACTAGAGCAATAACCCAAAATCTGGTTGCATTCATTGATTAAATCTTGGCGCAATTGAAGCCATGCGCTCCCGGTACTGGAGCTGTTACGTGCAGAGGAAAGCGCATTAAGCAAGACTGGCCTTTGCACACCGGGTGAGGCCCGGAATATCCGTACAAAGTCATCCGAATCCATAAACCAGTATGGGATCGCCAGCTTTTCTTCCTTATTAGGATCTGTTGGAATGTATAGAGATTTAAACGCAGGTTTTGCATCGCTCCATTGGCTTCCGTTAACTTTCTGAAAAGCGGATCGATACTCGCCGTTCGTATCCAAGATGACAAATCGTGTTTGCTTTACCTGTGAGTGCTCAATCACGGACTGCAAAATGGTTGCTATTGAGCAGGATTTTCCAGATCCGGTACTCCCAATAATTGCAGCGTGCTTGCCGAAGAACGTGTCGGGGTCAATTTTGATATCATAATCCGGGAAAACCGCAGAGCGCCCAACCGGGATGCAATATCCCGGTTCATCAGAGTCACGTTCGCAGGCACATTTTTTGCCGAAAATAGCATCCAGATCTTCCCGTTTTGTGATCAATACCGGTGAATCCAATACAGGGAAAAGATTAATCCCTTGCTTGAATTCATTTTCGTCAATCGTACCAATCATCGTTGCTTTCATCAGACGTCGAGATGAAGGCAAGGACACCATTGTTTTATCTGCCTTGAGCTCACTTTCTTCTGTGAGGACAACGCGTGTCACCATGGCAACAATTCTTCGAGAACCGACTGGTATGATCACATAGGAATTGATCGACCCGACCTCAATGGTTCCTTCGTATGTTGAGCGGGTGAGAGCTTTCAGGTCTCGATTCAGCTCAATGGTCACTTGAGCTGTGTCAACAGCAACGACACGCCCGATTTCATGATCATTCGCCATCTTCGACCTCCGGCTGGATTTCTTTAAAGGCGAGAGCCTTAAAGGTCTTCATGACTTTTGCATCAATTTCCTCTTCTCTGAGATCAGGAAGCAGCTGGTTAACAAAGTTGCCGAATGTACCGATTTCCCCTCCTGAAACGATCCAAACCCGTTCGTCGCCAATTTTCTTTAGTTCCTTCACAAATTCACTACTCGGGTTGGGGTCTACGACAATCAATGTGAAACTCGGTATTGCTAATGCCTGTCGAATAATCGCATTTACATGCTTGTCACCAAACCCATATCCAATGGTGAAGAGCACCGATTGGGGCTGGACAACTGCATTTCCAAATCGACGGAACAGTTCAGAATAAGGCAACCCAAGCGCCTGCCCATATTTTAGCGGTGATGGATATATCAGAACGTCATCATCTTTGCATTGCTGGTTGAAATAGGTTGCATACAGACCATACGGGTTTTCCCAGCCTTGCTCGGTTCTATGCCATGTGATTGACCCGTGAAGCTTGTATAGATGTAAAGCTCTGTCAAAACGATGGACTCGGCCTTCAGTAGTCTGTGCCGGAAAATAAAAATCAAGATCGTAGGATTCAGGTCGAAACACTCGCTTCATATTGCCGACAAAACCATCAACTAATACTGCGCCTTCAGCATCAGCTCCCTGTTCAATTAGGGTGTCGTAATTCAGCGTGAAGAGGTTGGCCCGTCGAAGATTCAACGGTCTGGTCAATATCTTCTTTATGAATTTTCTATGGACCCCTAATTCACTTTCCTTACCTTCTGCCGGGAGATTTATAAGATCCGTTAAGCATCCTGTAACTTTCCGGATCAGCGCCTCCAGGTTTTCCTTTTCCAGAATCAGGTCGTCAGCTCCGGTACGACCAATTTTGATTGTATCCGTAAAATTACCGATACCTGATCGCCACATATGAAGATGACTCAGGTAATCTTCAAGGTTTATACAAATGGCCTCGGTTTCTTTGTCATCAGCCAAGGGGCATTTTTCTTTACGGTCATCGAAGGAATAACTTTTTCCTGATATGAGGGAAGCTGTTTCATAAAAACAGTGTACCCATTCCAGCGCACCCGATTCTGTTTTTTCGCTATCGGCCATTGCCAGCAAAGCATCTTCAAGAGGCTTTGGGATGTTCGCCAATGAAACGCCGCCAGCGGATATTGATGCGCCAGCGCCAATCAGGAAGGAAACATTGTCAGTTTTTAATAACGTTCCCATGCGTACCCGAGTTTCTTTCAATACCTCGAGCAGTTTCTTTTGGGGCTTCTTGGAGAAATCAACACCTCCTGCATCCGGGTCTTCAGCAATAAGCGGGGGAACTTTCGATTCAATCAGGACCTCTGTTCCAATTTGAATTTTATACTCTGAAAACTTGGTCTTATCATTGTTCATAAAAGCCTCCCTTTAAATTAAACATACTTCCCTGAAAAATCATCAAATGCATTGGTCACGGCGAACTCAACCTCTTTGCCCAGTGCTTTGAAGTGTTCCTTGCCGCATGCGATCTTGGCTTTTTCAGTCGGGCGGAGAGCATCGGTGAATAACGTGCTTTTGGTCTCAACGACAAAGTAGAGTTTCTCTTTGCCATCCACCTCAATCAATACAGCCCAGTCCGGGTTGTAGGTGCCCAGGGGCGTGTCGATTTTGAACCAGTCCGGGAGCTTGGCATATAGCTTGATGTCATCACTTCGTTCAAAGGCGGTGGCAAACTCCAGCTCTACATCGGAATCGTACACCACATGGTCAAAAACCGATTTCCGGCTTTCAACCATGTTCTTCTGCAGATAGCCAAACAGCTCGTTATTGCTGAAAAGTTCTTGAGCATAAAAGTGGTCATCACCGATCTTGTGATACTTAATCCCGTCCACCACAAAGAGACGCATCTGGTGTTGGATGATGGTCGATACCTGCTCAATGAATTTCTGCGGGTTGTTCTTGAATGATTCCAGACGGCCACTGACGTTGATAATCTTAACGATTGTCCGGCGGGTCAGATTAGTCTCGTTCTGAAGATAGGTGATCAGATCCGGGAGTTCGAAAGATCGTGACTCGTAGACGCTGGCTGTTTCCTGAACTTGTTCTGCGTGAACGCCTCCACGGTCAATCTCAGCCTTGGCTTTTCGATAAATAAACCTGGCTTTACCTACCTGGAGATTGGCTTTGATCTCTTCAGCGCATTTTGTGGTAAGTGCCTCCACATCAAAATCCACTCTAAAGGTGGTCTTGTATTTGATTCGGTCCCAAAGCTCTTTGAACTCCAGACTTAAAAATACGGCCTTGTTCAGCGACACCTTTTTCTTGTCGTCACGGTTCTTGATATTAAGATTGCCGGAAACTTTTTTCAGCACAGCAGCAATTTGAGGGGTGTGTTCTTTGAACTCCTCGGGCGGTTCCAGCTCACCACTTTTTAGCGCTGTCTTTAAGGAATCCTGCACCTTGCCTTTGGTATCAATATAACCAGTGGTTTTCAGGTGCTCCCAAATCTTCGAGGAGGCTTCGACTCCAAGGTATTCATTGTTGTAGTCGTCAACCGGGACCACGATGTTGGCAAACAGATGCTCTTCAACCACGCCGAATTTAATGCCTTCTTCCTGCTCAATTTCTTTCTGGAGTTGTTCGGCAAACTTCTCATAAGACTCGTTGACCATAACCGTGAGGGTGTTGACCTCAAAACCATGGACCCGTTCACCATCCTGATTGACACAGATACGCAGACCACGACCAATTTCCTGACGCTTCTTGATAACGGAATGGGTTTCGTTGAGGGTACAGATCTGGAAGACATTGGGATTGTCCCAGCCTTCTCTTAAGGTGGAGTGTGAGAAAATGAATTTCAGTTTGGAATCAAAGCTGAGCAGCTTCTCCTTCTCTTTCATGATCAGGTTGTAGGCGCTTTCATCCGCTGCAGTGTTACCGGAAGCATCCTTCAGCATTTCGTTACCGGAAGCGTCTTTCCTTTTATCGACAGCAAAATATCCATTATGCACACCGGCAGCCGCTGTATCCAAGTCGGCCCCTTCAAAGAGGGTGCTGTACTTTGGTTTGCTGATTGCCCGGGCATACTCCTCTTCAAACATCAGAGCGAATTTACCCTTTTGCGGATTGCCGGCTTCATCGTACCAGCGGTAATTGGCCACCTTGTCGATAAAAAACAGGCTGAGAACTTTGATGCCCTGAGGACGCAGACGAATCTCTTTATCCAGATGCTCCTCAATGGTCTTGCGGATCTGGAGGCGTTTGTATTCATCCGGATCGACTTCACCGATGGCCTGACCCAGTTTCAGGATATACGGCTTGTTGGTGAAGCTAATGTATTCATTGTCTTTTTCACAATAGATATCCTCGATGATGTAGCCATCATAAATGTCACGGCCACCGCTGTATTTTGTATCCAGCAGATCAGCACCGCTTGAGACCACCACGGCCTTTCGTGTGATGCTGCCGTTCTTCATGCGACAATCAATCTCTATTTTGGCAGTGATTGGGCTCTTCTTATTGTTTACGCTCAGGAGCTTTATATAGGCTTTGTTGTGGCCGTCTTTGACTTCAACTCCGGCAACTTCAATCTGTTTAACCAGCTTCTGTTCATAGGCATCAACCGAATCCAACTTGTAAAGCATGTGGTGCTTGTCCACATGGGTGGCGGAGTAACGCAGGGTGCAGAGCGGGTTGAGCGAGGCAATCGCCTCTTTGCTCTTTGACGTGGTATCCACACTCTGCGGCTCATCTACAATCACAATCGGGTTGGTTCCCTGAATGTATTCAATCGGCTTGGCTCCGGTCATCCGGTCATGGGAACGATGGATAATGTTTGCCTTATTCTCCTTTTCCGGATCGGTGAAGCTTTTTCGGAAAGCATCAATATTGATCACCATGATCTGAATGTCCGGACTGGCGGCAAAGTTTCGCACAAGGGAAAGCTTGCTGGAGTCATAGACAAAGGCATCAAAAGTCACATTTTCATAGAGCTCTTTAAAATGCGCGGCGGTAATCTCTAATGACTTGGCAACGCCTTCCTTGATGGCGATGGACGGCACAACAATGATGAATTTGGTGAAGCCGTAGAGTCGATTCATTTCAAAGATGGAGCGCAGATAGACATAGGTCTTTCCGGTCCCAGTCTCCATCTCCACGGTAAAATCCATGGAGTCCATTTTCTCGGAAGGAGCCAGCCCGTTCTGCAGCTGTATCTTGCGGATGTTTTTGTGGATATCCTCGGGGAGCAACTTTAAGCGGTTTCCAATACCCAGATTGTTTTCCGTGCCGGGAATGACCTGCTGGGGCGTGTACTGTAGAGGAGCCACAGTAAAATTGGTCTGGCAAATTTCCTGACCTTCAAACACCCCGGCAACGGATTCTATGGCCTGCTTCTGGAAGTCCAGATTTGGGTCGAACTGAATTTTCATTCTGCACCTCCTGTTTTATCCGCAGATGGCGCAGATTCTCGCAGATTAAAAACGAGTCTTTTGTGTAGGAGTGATTTTTGCCCAAAATTGATTAGTAGAGCTTTGTTTAGACCGGATGCCTTAAGGTAATTCAGGACTTGAGCCTCTTCAGTACCTGACATTTGTTGCAAGGCTTTCAGCTCAACGATAACTGAACCGAAACAGACAAAATCGGCTTGGTAATAAGTATCGAGCTTCTTGCCTTTATAAAAAACAGGTAATCGCTTTTCCCGCTCGTATGGAATACCTTGTAACTGAAATTCTCGCTCCAAAGCCTCTTGATAAACCGCTTCCAAAAAGCCATTTCCCAATTCATTATGAACAGCCATAGCCGCACCAATAATGGCATAGGTCTCTTTATCCCTAATATTCTTATCTGCGCCCATCTGCGTAATCTGCGGATTCATCTTTATAAGCTCCTTACATCAATAATACCCGACTGTTTGAGAATCTGAACCGCATTGGTTTTAACCACATCATCCTTGAAACCGGAGTCCTTGAATACCACGCGCATGATTTCCGGATTGAGTTCATCCTTCAGCTTGGCAATGGCTTCCACCACCTCAAGCGAGATGGCATCCGACAGGCAAACAATCAGCGCTCCCATACCGATATCGAACACCTTTTGACCGGCGATGTTGTGTTCCGTGATGGGCAGCGTCAGATCGAGTCCATATTTAAGCAGGATCTCGTAAAGGATATCTTCCTCACGGCGGTCGGTTTTTATGTTTTCGATTTGGTCAACCATATCCTGCTCCGTCATATCAAAATCCATTTCCCAGGGCTTGATATTGGTGGAGTCGAGTTTGAATACCTTGAAGCCGAGGTCTAATTTATCCGCAGATTTCGCAGATTCTCGCAGATTATTTTTTTCTGGATTAAACAAATCTGTTTCATCTGCGTCATCTGCGGATAGTTCTTCTTTGATCTTTGCGGCTGCACGGCGGATGCGTTCTTTGCTTATTTCGGCGATGGTTTTGTAGCCTGCCTTATACGCCTCTGATTTTTCATCAGTAGCTTCTGGTAGTTGCACCATGATGAATTTGCGGTTGCTCCCATCCTCGGTGTTCAGTTGCATTACAGAGTGGGCGGTGGTTCCAGAACCAGCAAAGAAGTCGAGAACTATGGAGTCAGCATCAGATGACATTAGCAATAATTGCTTTATGGTTTCCACAGACTTGGGTGATTGAAAAATCTTATCATTTGTATCAAAAAGAGAATTGAATGCATTTTGTCCCTTTTCTGTATGAAATTCTTTATCTGTCCAGATTGATTTCACTTGTTTAGTTGCCTGACCGTCGTCATTTTCTGCATAGTTTTTTCTATATATTTTCCAATTCCCCTTCACCTCTTTAGCTACAAGTTCATCAAGTTGATTTGTGGCCTTATCTTGACCCCATGTCCAACAGCCTTCAAACCCATCATCCCAAATGGGAAAAACTGCTGAGAACCCGTCAGCATCTGTCAATGAAATGGAACCCTCTTTATTTACATAAAAAGGATAGAATAAATTTTTCCTATTATGCTTCCCAAACTCACGATGGGTATTTCGTAACTCAAGCTCCCTATATTTACCTCTTTGGTCACTAAGCTTGTAATTTTTCTCTATCTCATCATCGCCTTTTGAAACGTTAACCGTTCCTTTTTCTAAAGTATTCCTTGAATACCCAACGATGTATTCATGGCAATTGGCAACATACTTGTCTTGTGATCTTCCTTTTGGATTGCACAATAATGTTATTTGAAATATCAGATTTTCCTCGCCAAACACTTCATCACAGATGGTTCTCAAATTTGATATTTCATTTTCATCTATACTCACACAGATCACCCCATCATCCTTCAGCAGGTTTCGGGCAAGCTTCAGGCGTGGATACATCATATTCAGCCAGTCGGTATGATAGCGCCCACTGGTTTCCGGATTGTTTGAGAGGTTACGGCCTCCACCATCCACCTGACCGGTGATCTCTTTATAGTTTTTGATGTTATCCTTGAAGTTGTCTTTATACACAAAATCGTTGCCGGTGTTGTATGGCGGGTCGATATAGATCATCTTCACTTTTTTGTGATAGCTCTTCTGCAGGAGCTTGAGCACTTCAAGGTTATCGCCCTCAATAAAAATATTCTGCGTGGTGTCCCAGTCCACCGACTCTTCCTTGCACGGGCGAAGAGTGCCGGTGCTGGGTGTCTGGGCAATCATTCTGGCTTTGCTCTTGCCGTTCCATGTAAAGCTGTAGCGTTCATCTTTATCGCTGACATACTCACCCAAAAGCTCTCGTAATACATCCCAGTCAATTTTCGTGCTTTTCGTGGTTCCATCTTCTGTAAAAGCGTCTGGAAACAGTTTCTTCAGTTTGCCCACGTTTTCGGCAACGACATCCATTGTTTTGCCATCTATTTTTTTCATTTTGAAAGTTCTCCATTTTTAACCACACAGGACACTAAAAAGATTTCTAAGCACGAAGTTTGACTTTGTGGACACTGAGATGTAAAATACGAGCCACAAGATGGTTTGTGGATATTCTGTAAGCCACAAAGTTTCTTGTGTATACTGAAATGCAAAATAATAGCCGCAAGTGGATTTGTGGCTATCCTGATAGCGGCAAAATTAAAAGACATGTTTACCCTCCGTAATGTTGAGTAGTTGCCCAAAGATCAAAATGGCAGGCTTTCTCCCCCTGGCGGGGCGTATTTCTTCTAAAACGCCTTCTTTTTTTAGTTTTGGGATAAATGACTTCACTGATGCGAAAGGTATATCGGTGTGTTTAACTAAGTAAATGCTGTCAAAAATGGGGCGGTCAAAAATAGCATCAAGCAGATGGACTGTATATTGGGAGTGGGTGATGTCGTGAATCTGCTTTTTCATGTCATCATATAAGCTCATGATGGCTTTTACCTTTGCATTATTGCTCTTGGCTTGTTCCGTAATTGCCTGCAGGAAAAAAGCAATCCAGCCGTTCCAATCGCCTTCCTGGGAAATATTCTGCAAACGGACATAATATTCTTCCCGATTTGCTTCAAGATACGAACTCAAGTAGAACATGGGCTGAGAAAGCTTTTTCTTTTGATAGAGAAACAGCGGAATCAGGATTCGCCCGATACGCCCGTTACCATCCTTGAATGGGTGGAGCAGCTCAAACTGAGCATGAACCACGGCAGTTTGTAAAAGCAGATCAAGGTCATTGCTCTCCAAATATTTTTGCCATGCTTCCAGATGATCCTGCAATTGCAACGGATTGGGAGGTACAAAGGAGGCTTGCTCAATTGTACAACCGTATTTCCCGATCCAGTTTTGATCTTTGCGAAACGCTCCGGGCGTTTTATCTTGGCCGCGTACGCTATTGAGTAGGGTCTTGTGTATTTCACGCACAAAGGAAAGTGTGATGGGGCGATCATCCAAATAAGAATGAGCCGACCGCAACGCCTCACGGTAATTAACAATCTCCTGAATATCTTTAGCCTTTTCACCCTCTTTGAGGATACCTGCCTCCTGTTCCAAAACCTCATCGACCGTCGCTTGGGTACCTTCGATTTTGGAGGAAAGTACCGCTTCTTCATTGGTCAGCGGGGAGAGCATCACAGAAGGATTGACGATCCCTTGAAGCAGCCCGTCATATCGGGCCAATTCCGCATTGGCATCACCCACCAAGGCAAACAAGCGTTGATAATCCAACCCTTCTAAGGGTAAGTTTTTCGGTTGATAAGGATTCATCTTACAAGCTCCTTACATCGACAATGCCAGCCTGTTTGAGAATCTGTACCGCATTGGTTTTAACCACATCATCCTTGAAACCGGAGTCCTTGAATACCACGCGCATGATTTCCGGATTGAGCTTATCCTTCTGCTTCGCAATGCCTTCGACCACCTCAAGGGAAATGGCATCCGACAAGCAAACAATCAGCGCTCCCATACCAATATCGAATACCTTTTGACCGGCGATGTTGTGTTCGGTGATAGGCAAAGTCAGATCGAGGCCATACTTGAGCAGGATCTCGTAAAGGAGATCTTCCTCACGGCGGTCGGTTTTGATGTTGGAAATAAAGTCTTCGAGGGTGCGCTCCGTCAGGTCAAAGTCGACTTCCCACGGCTTGATATTGGTGGAGTCGAGTTTGAATACCTTGAAGCCAAGGTCTAATTTATCCGCAGATTTCGCAGATTCTCGCAGATTATTTTTTTCTGGATTAAACAAATCTGTTTCATCTGCGTCATCTGCGGATAGTTCTTCTTTGATCTTTGCAGCTGCCCGGCGGATACGTTCTTTGCTTATCTCGGCGATGGTTTTGTAGCCAGCTTTAAATGCAGCTGATTTCTTGTCACAGGCTTCTGGCAATTGCAGCATAATATATTTGATCTGTTTGCCATCTAGATTCATCTCCATAATTGCGTGTGCGGTAGTTGATGAACCAGCAAAGAAATCAAGTACAATATCCTCATTATCAAGAACCAAAGATGAAAGTCTGTTAATAAGTTTCAATGGTTTTGTAGTGTCAAAATAATTGTCACCAAAAATATCAAGTATTACCTTTTTGCCTTCTTTATTAGATGATGTTTTATCCCAGTAATTTGTCGTCGGCTGGCCCTTGCTGTCATGTGCATACATTACACGTTGAGGAACTCCAGACTTATCTACCCCCCAGTAAACAAGACCTTTCGCCTTTAACTCATTAAAGCTGTTTTCTGGATAAGCCCAGATTCTGTTATGGGTATTTCCAGTAGGGGTTGTAATAACATATTCATAGCCACCTCCAGATAAGCCCTTCGAAACTGTTATTGGAACAGGTCTCCATTTACCAAGTGGAAACTCCTCATTAGGTTCCTTATAGCTGGATTCTATGTATTCCTCAGAAAGAGGTTCGTTTTTTAAGTTTGCTGCATCAGATTTTGTATATGAAAGAATATACTCACCTTGAATTGCCACATTTCTCGAGTCATTCGAAGTTTCCTTTTTTCTTTTCCACATAAAACCTGTTAAAAAGTTCTCCTCACCATAAATCTCGTCGCACATTTTCCGAAGGTTGGAAACTTCATTATCATCTATGCTGATAAAAATAACCCCGTCATCCTTCAGCAGATTCCGAGCCAGCTTAAGACGCGGATACATCATATTCAGCCAATCGGTATGATAGCGCCCACTGGTTTCGGGATTGTTTGAGAGGTTACGGCCTTCACCATCCACCTGACCGGTGATCTCTTTATAGTTTTTGATGTTATCCTTGAAGTTGTCTTTATACACAAAATCGTTGCCGGTGTTGTATGGCGGGTCGATATAGATCATCTTCACTTTTTTGTGATAGCTCTTCTGCAGGAGCTTGAGCACTTCAAGGTTATCGCCCTCAATAAAAATATTCTGCGTGGTGTCCCAGTCCACCGACTCTTCCTTGCAGGGGCGAAGAGTGCCGGTGCTGGGTGTCTGGGCAATCATCCGGGCTTTGCTCTTGCCGTTCCATGTAAAGCTGTAGCGTTCATCTTTATCGCTGACATACTCACCCAAAAGCTCTCGTAATACATCCCAGTCAATTTTCGTGCTTTTCGTGGTTCCATCTTCTGTAAAAGCGTCTGGAAACAGTTTCTTCAGTTTGCCCACGTTTTCGGCAACGACATCCATTGTTTTGCCATCTATTTTTTTCATTTTGAAAGTTCTCCATTTTTAACCACAGAGGATACCAAAAGGGTTTCTAAAGAACCTCTGATCTAATCCAACAAAAGTTTGCATATTTGAACTTCTTCACTTTTTCAACCTTTTGCCATTTTTACCTAAAATAAGTTTAATACCCCCTTTTTATCTCTCTTTTTCTCTATTTTCTACGCACTCTTCTGTTTTGTCAATAAATATTTTCTCATCAAATACACGTTTGTCAGCCCTATCAGCATGAATGCTTGACACGCATTTTTGGTGATTTCTTTGTATCTGACTTTCTTGTCACCAAACTGGATTGTATCACTCTAAACACATGCCCTACCTGCGCTTTTATGCCCCAATAAATACCTACTTTTATTGCATCTTGTTTATATTCATTATAAGCCCGATCTCCAAACACGGCTTTATCGTCTTCTCTCGGTAACTTCGGAAGCTCTTGTATATCTGCCACATGCCATTTGGCGCATATTTCAAAACAAAAAGCCTTTTGAGAATGTTATCAGAGAGTTGATCTTTATCTTGACAAGAAACACTCTTCCAAAGTAATGCTAACGCTTTCAGGTTTTTTATTGTGTCGAATGTATCTGTTTTGGGACTTCTCAACACAATCGCGAATTTTTATTGAGTTTGGATTTTTGCCTTCCAATGATTATGATGTACTGATAAGGCGATACCCATTTATAATGGTTTTCGACAGTTATTGAATCGTTGTTTAATAACCTTTTGTATCAATGTATTACGCCTATTCCTCTATTTCATTCGGTAAACTTGTAAGAACCTTCTTACGTGTAGTGTTTCTGTGGATGGATTTTGGAGCTCTAAAGCCCTTTCAAAAAAATAGAGCTTCGCTTATCATATTGTGTAAATTTTCTCACCTACCGCAAAAAAGACAGTCATGCCGCCTGAAGATATTGTCAAAAACTTGGCCTTAATTCAACGTCGAATCGAACATGCCTGTTTGAAGGCCAATCGAGCTCCCGATGAGGTTAAGCTATTGCTCGCCACTAAAACGGTTTCAGCTGAAAACATTAAGATAGCGCTAAACGCTGGGAGTTCTTTAATTGGCGAAAATAAAGTACAAGAACTTAAAGAAAAATTTGAAGTTCTTAGCAACGTAAAGCATGAAAAGCACTTTATTGGTCATCTACAGACCAATAAAATCAAGGACATTCTAAAATTTCAAGTGGCTTGTATTCAATCACTGGATCGTTTGGAATTAGCCGAAAAATTGGATCGGCGCTTGCAAATAGAGCAAAAGCAAATGGATGTCTTTATTCAGGTCAATACTTCTGGCGAAGCAAGCAAGTTTGGCGTGAGTCCAGACGAGGCGATGACACTTATAAAACAAATCTCTCAGTTTGATACCCTTCACATTAAAGGCTTCATGACAATTGGGTTATTCGACGCCAATCCCGAAAAAGTAAGAGCTTGCTTTCAACGACTACAACGGATTCAACAAGAAACATTACAACAAAACCTTATCAATACAAACACACTTGAACTTTCCATGGGCATGAGTGGTGATTTAGAAGTAGCCATTGAAGAAGGGGCCACAATAGTTCGAGTGGGGAGTGCTGTTTTTGGGAAAAGAATCTATCCTGATCAGTACTACTGGAACGAAGCAAAACCGTAGAAAAATCTCTAAAATGACGGTTTGTTGCGCGCGCCTTTCACGAAAAAATTAATACGACCATGTTCCCCACTTCTAATGCTTCGGATTTTTACGATACTTTCTCTCCCGTTCTTGCCATAGATACTGCTGGCGAGACTGCAGGCGTTATGTTGTCTACAGATAGTGTATACGACCGCTATTTCCCCGCCAAACAAGCTACTGAGCATTTATTGCCCAGTATTCGTGAGCTATTGGCACAAGTGGCTATTAATGTAGAAGCACTGCGGGCAATTGTGTGGAATGCAGGACCCGGCAGTTTTACGGGATTAAGAATCGCTGCGGGTATTGTTCAAGGGTTATCTGTGGCCCACGCTATTCCTGTGATCGCTGTTCCATGCTTTGATGGATGGCTACGTGCACGCATTTGGCATAATGCATTACCCCATTTTGAGCCTTCTTCTATTTTGTGTGTACTGGATGCACGTGCTGGAGAAGTTTATTGGTGCGGATTTTCGCAATCACCAACCTCTTTTATGCATGAGCATCCGAATATTGGCAAGGCAATCCATGGCTATTACCCAGAAGGGCCTATTCGCGTAGAGCGCCCCCCAAGTTTGATTGAAGCACTATCTCGTTTAAACGACAAAAAAACGTATTCACTTGGGTTGGGTGGTGGTTTTGCACGATATCCAGAGCTGTATCCATGTGTGGATAACGACAATGCAGTATTGACTACCCTATCTACACCTAACGATCTCGCACTTCATCTACAAGCACTGATAGCAATAGCTAAGGATCTGCTTCATCAAACCCCGACACCCATAATGGCCACAAGTACTCACGATACGCTCCGTACAGATTTACCTTTATACGTACGTCATAAAGTGGCGCTAACCGTTTCCGAGCAACACATTAAAAATACTGAACAAAAAATGTAAGCGTCATCATTTAAAGTACCGACTGGGTATACTGTGTCTAAAATTATCCAACGACTGCATTCCTAGAAAAAACTACAAAAATCAAGTAACTTGTATAGCCGAGAAAACACACAAGGAAAGTAGCCCCCAATATACGGTTAATACGACCAAATACATAGCCACTGATGAACAGCAATCCTGTCAGCGCGAGCATTACAGGAACATCGCGATAGAGTACTTCTGTTGTAACGGCTATCGGATGAAGAAGACCTGAAACACCAACAACCGCAAGTGTATTGAAAAGATTGGATCCCAATAGATTGCCCAATACTAAATCATGCTCGTTTTTACGAATGGCCGCGAATGACGAAACCAATTCAGGCAACGCCGTACCGATTGCCACGACCGTCAGCCCAATAATCAAATCATCGATGCCTAAATAGCGGGCAATCTCAACACCACCCCATACCAAAAGGTTTGAGGCGAATAGCAAGAAGAGTAAACCGACCACTAGCGCAAACAAAGCCTGGGGAAAACGCATGGATTGATTGGCAAGTTTATTTTTGATTTCTTTTTCTTCTTCGACGAACAGGTCGTTTTTTTTATTACGAATATTGTTGAAAATAACCCAACTTATCGTCAGTACAAACATCATAAAAAGCAAAAATGCATTGAAACGACTGATTTCACCGTCCAACAATTGCCAAACAGCAAGCCCTGTTACTGCTATTAAAATAGGGAGTTCTTGGCGTAATATCCGCGAGTGTATGGTAATGGGTTTAATGAATGCAACAAGCCCCAAAATTAAGCCAATATTCGCAATGTTGGAACCATACGCATTACCCAATGCGATACCAGAGCTTTTTTGTAAGGCCGCAGATGAGGATACCACCAATTCAGGCATGGATGTACCAAGACCAATAATCACAAAGCCAATTAACAACGTTGGTATTTTCAGATGGTGTGCGATATAAACACATCCATCAATCAAATAATTGGCACTCCATATCAATATGATAAGCCCGAACAGCATTGCTAGAAACGCTGCTGTCATCTAACAATACCTACCAAAAAATGCGATACGCTTTTGAGGATAAGACGCTTGATCAAGTGTTTGCATGACTTTCAAAGTGATTAAGGCATAACCCCATCAAACATTTGCACCTGAACGGTATCGCCGGCTTTCACGGTGGTACAATTTTCAGGCAATACCATCAAGCAGTTGGCTTCTGTCACTGAACGCAAGACACTCGACCCTTGAAAAGGAATAGCACTGACGACAGGTTCTTGATTCTCATAATGCAAAATGGCGCGGCGATATTCACGTATTCCAGGGCGTTTTGACAAATCGGTGTTACAACGAATGGGCCATAAGGGATGCTTGGGCAGGGTAGCACGTCCGGCCAAATGCCAAAGTGGGTTTTGAACAAATAGCAGAAAGCTGATCATCGCTGCAACAGGGTTTCCGGGTAAGCCAAATAACCAAGCATGACCCAATCGTCCAAACGCAAATGGACGACCGGGTTTGACTTTAATTTTCCAAAAATAGATGTCAGGCCACTGATTCAATGTCTTACGAATAAAATCCGCTTCACCGACAGATATACCCCCTGTTGTGATTACGACATCAGCATTCATGGAAGCTTTTTTTAATAAATGGGTAAGTGTTTCGGGTTCGTCCGGCACAATCCCTAAATCAATGACCTCAAATCCCATGCGGCTTAAAAATGTCGATAGCACATAGCGATTGCTATCATAAATCAATCCTGGTTTTAAAGCACTTCCTAAAGGGAGCAGTTCATTGCCGGTAGAAAAAATAGCTACTTTTAAACGGCGATAAGCTTCTATCTCTTGAATACCTAAAGAAACAATGAGACCAAGTTCAGCTGCGTTTATTAAAGTACCTTGAGATACTGCCGTTTGCTGAGATTGTAAATCTTCACCCGCATAGCGAATATTTTTGCCAATCTGGGATGTAAGTTGTTCGGCTGGAATTCGTATAAATGAGCCTTTTGCATGATCTTCTTTTTGTACAACTTCTTGCATGAGTACTGTGTCTGCACCCATGGGTATGGTTGCTCCAGTCATAATTCTTACAGTTTGATCTACTCCCACTGATCCATTAAACGATTCACCTGCTAAAGCTTGTCCTATAACTTCTAAACGTACCTCCCCAAAACCGGTTTTTTCGTTGTGCAATGAAGAAGCCAATAAAGCATAGCCATCTACGGCGGAATGGGTATGTGAAGGTACATCATGCTGTGCAATCACATCGGACGATAAGATTCTGCTTTTTGCTTGATGAATTGATAAGACTTTATGCTTTAACTTTGGTAAACCATGAAGTGCTCCAAAAATATAAGTTAATACATCATCAACGTTAAGCTCGGAGTCTGAAGGTGGGAGGTTCATAAGATGGTCACATTTTTTGGGTATGATTAGAATGATGTATATTTACTTTAAAACACCGAGCATTAAGTACTCCATTAAACTTTTTTGTATGTGAAGCCGATTTTCAGCTTCATCCCAAACAACACTTTGTGGCGACTCAAGTACGCCTTCAGAAACTTCTGCTTCACGATATGCAGGTAAACAATGCATAAAAATGGCCTTTTGATTGGCCAAGCGCATAAGCGTTTCATTAACTTGCCAAGATTGAAATATCTGTTTGGCTTTACTGTGTGTATCTTCAAAACCCATGCTGACCCAAGAGTCGGTAATGAGCAAGTCGGCACCTTCAGCTGCTTGCTTGGGATCTTCTGTGTATTCAATATTTTCAGAAAAGGTGTTGGCCATTTCTTCATTGGAAAAAGAAAACTCAGGGGGGGTAGATATGCGCAATTTAAAATTTAATTGCATGGCTGCTTGCATCCAGCTACGACACATATTGTTGGCATCACCAAACCAAGCCGCAACACGACCTTCAAAAGTACCGTGATGTTCTTGCCATGTCATCAAATCGGCAAGAACTTGACAAGGATGATGGTCGTTGGTTAAACCATTGATGATGGGAATACAAGCATATTTTGCAAATGTTTCTAAATACTCTTGACTAAAAGTACGAATCATGACCATATCCGCATAACGCGATATCACGCGTGCTGAATCAGCAGCACTTTCTCCACGCCCCAATTGTGAAGTTGCGCTATCCACCACCATGGCATGTCCGCCCAACTGGTGGATACCCGCTTGAAAGGAAAGACGCGTACGTGTTGAAGGCTTGTCAAATATTAATACGATGTTTTTATTACGCAATGGCAGCAATGAAAATGAATGTTGAGGGTTTTCTTTATTTTGCTTTTTTGTCCGAATCGCATGGTCGATAAGTAAATAAATTTCACTGCTTGATAAATCCGTTAATTGTAAAAAATGCTTGAGTATCATGGTAGGTTTAGTGGTTTAGAAGCGCTTTTCAGCAATATCAAACTGTGGATCAAAGCACGATTAAGAGTGTTTTACACCTGTTTTTGATGTTGTTGGAGACTGTTGGAAAGTGCTTCGATAAGTATTGGAATATGTTTTTCTGAAAAAATCAATGGTGGGAGAAGCCGAATAACGCGATCTTGTGTTACATTAAGAAGAAGAGAATGTTGCAAGGCAATTTTGGGTAACTCTAACAGGGGTTTTGGCCATTCTATTCCAATCATTAAACCTCGCCCTCTAATTTTTGCGCCTTGATGCGCAAACTGATCCTCCAAAGCAGATCGCAAGGCATTGCCTACTTGAGCGGCATTTTCCAAAAGATGCTCTTGTTTTATCACGTTTAATACGGTCAAAGCAGCCATACAAGCCAACGGATTACCCCCAAACGTACTGCCATGAGAACCGGGCTGAAAAATTCCTTGTGCTGCCTCACCCATTATACAAGCCCCAATCGGTATTCCGGCTCCTAAGCCTTTTGCAAGGCAAAGCACATCAGGTTTAATCCCAGAGGCTTGATAAGCAAACCAATCTCCTGTACGTCCAAGCCCGCATTGTATTTCATCCAAAATCAGCAGCAACTTATGTTCATCACATATTTGTCGTAAGAGCTGCATAAACTCAGGACGCACTACCCGAATGCCCCCTTCCCCTTGTATGCTTTCTAAAAAAATGGCTGTAACTTCTTGAGTATGGGCCAAAACATTCTTGAGCGCCTGTAAGTCTTCCACAGGGACACGATGAAAGCCACGTACCAATGGTGCAAATCCTTTTTGAGCCTTGCTGTTGCCTGTTGCTGATAATGTAGCCAATGTTCGTCCATGAAAGGCATTTTCAAAGACAATCATTGTTGGATTTTGATATTTTTGTTTTGCACCATATAAGCGCGATAGTTTGATGGCGGTTTCATTGGCCTCAGCGCCTGAATTACAAAAGAACACTTCCTGCAAGCCAGTAATCGCTGTCAATTGTTTAGCCAGGTTAGTCTGTTCTTCAATTTGATAGCAATTTGAGACATGGATAAGTTTTTTGGCTTGCTGGGTAATTGCATCCACCAATACCGGGTGTGCGTGTCCAAGTATATTAACGGCAATGCCTGACAGTGCATCTAAATAGCGGTTTCCAAACGCGTCATATAGCCACACACCTTCGCCATGTGTAAATGAGACCGGGAGACGTTTGTAAGTATTGGCAATCATGTATTAATTACCCTAAAGTTCTTTTTAAATTCAAAAGCATTGCATGACATTCGATTGTATCAAACCATCATGATATTAACATAAGAGGGTGTGGCTTATTGAATGACAGAAAGCAGCATTTCAACAAAAACGAGGCGAGAAACATCATTGATCGATTCATTGCTACATTATCGATAGTTGTTTTTCTAGTTCCTTAACCGTTTTATGGTGTAAGCGACGCTTTTCGTTTAATGTTTTAAAATGTTCAAATTGCTTTTGTTGATCAGAACCTGCTTGAATTTTAAAATGTGTAAGACGCTGATTAATATCATCTAAAATCTTTTTTTGAATCTTTAATTCGTCACGGATTAAAGAGGCCCTTTTTTCGTCCAATTTTTTTTGAGTTTTTGGGTTAATCTTAGGGAAGTTTTTTTCGGCTACCCGATCAACTTTTTTATAACGACGTTTTTTTTTAGTGATGGTGACGCGACGACACGGCTTGCCTTTTGCTTCAGCTTTGACATTGGTAAAGCTTACCACTCCATTGAACTCACAGCGGTAGATGCTCTCCTGCGCTCTTGCAACCCCTGCAAGATTGAACGTGAACGCCAAAAACGCTAAAAAAACAACAGAAGCCATACAAGCCGTTTGTGATGAAGGATACATCTAAAAAGCCAAATAAAAAACAAGCATGGGATTGGTAAAACCCAAGCGTAATAAATAAGATCAGCCAAAAGCCAAATAAAAGTCAAATATTAAACAAAAGAAGACGTCCATTAAAAGAGCCAAAAACGAAGCGGAAGCGCATTCCGTTTTTGGCTCTTTTTAAAGTTTAATATATATTTTTAATTTAGCTGTGTAGCTAAACAAGGTTAACCACAATCACAACTGACGGCAAACCTCATAAACTTCATCTGCGTAAGCTGCTGCTGTTGGAGCGGTAGTAAGTATCGTACCCACCGCCGAATTGTTATTCGCACGCACAATCCCTTTAGATCTATCTCCATCATCAATTGAGTAATCTATCAATTCTGCCAGTTGGCTAGGCACATTGCTTGTGCAGATAATGGTTCCAGCAATACCGTACCCGCCTTCTTGAATACCTGTAAACCCACCAACTGCATTGACTGGAAATATTGTTTCTTTTGTGGTTGCGGCGGTATCCCCTCCAACAATACCCGCAAAACGCAAATGTTGCCATAGCGCAGCATTTTCTTTAGATATGTCAACATACCCTGCATTTTTATCTCCAATAATACCGTTGCTATCACCTTTTGTTGCATCTGTTCCCCAGCGGGTTTGAACGGTTGAATCATCACCTGGAAAACGATGGTAGCGATCAAAATAAGTATAGTAAGCCGCCGTTATTTGATTGAAGTCATTCACAAGTGCCTTAACACGCGCTTGAACTACCAACTCCTGTCCTTTTAGAACGCCTCCCAACAGTAACCCTACAATGACCAACACGATGGCCATTTCAACAAGCGTAAAACCACGCTGTATTGATGAGGGCTTGAACGAGCTTAAAAAAGAATATTTTTTTATATAATACATTTAAGATCTCCTTATTATGAAATAAGACTTACAGAAAACGCTTTACAGAAAACAACGCGATTCTATAAAAGTTGTCGGTTCCCAAAACACTATTTTTTCGTAAGCGGTATAAAACAGTTCGTGTAAGGTATTTCAAAACGTTCAAAACGTTCAAAACGTTAGGCAACAAAACAATGGAGGATATCAATATCACTTACAAACGATATCTATTGTACCATAAAAAACATCAAAACAAGCTTTTAAACAATTTCTTCGCATCCTGTGATTGTCTTCAGGTGACCTATTACTGGCGCAATGTTGGCTAAACCTTGACACCATTGACACGATAAAGGGGACAGTGAGACGAAGATCGATAAAACCTTGAAGGCGACAAAAGAATGATTATGGTGGAGGTCCTGAAAACGCTTAGAAAATACTGTAAATGAAATTGTTTTCTGGGCATTTAGCAAAGCCGATGTTGTTAATTCACAACACCGACTCATGCGTGTTAGAAGAGGATCGCATTTTCCATAAAGTTTGGAAAGTTTTTGGGGCGGGTGCAGGAAAATAACGCGCTGTTGTCCAGCCTTTATGACGAAAAGGGAATGCATGAATCATGCCATCGGGTTGGCGAAGTAAACATAAGCATCGAATCATCAATGATCCCAAACAATGATAGAGTATGGGGCGCGTTGCTGCTTCTCGCCATAATCGTAGTGCTAGCCTCTCCCACCAAGCTGGTAAGCGCTTTGCAAATTGCTGTTCACGAAGTCGGCGTAACAACTCTGACAATGGAATACGGACCGGACAAACTTGACCGCATTGATTGCATAATGTGGCAGCTTTGGGTAAATCTTGAGTGTTATGCAATCCTTGAAAGAGGGGGGTAAGTACTGACCCCATCGGTCCGGGATATACTGAGCCATAGGCTTGTCCTCCAAGACTTTGGTAGACAGGACAGTGGTTCATACAAGCCCCACAACGAATGCATTGAAGCATGGCTTGAAATGGGCTTCCTAATAGTGCAGAACGTTCGCCATCCACCAGGATGACATAATGATGGCGCGGTCCGTTTTCGTGGGCAGATGGGTCTTGTATGCGCCGTGTACCTGTGAGCACCGAAACATAGTTTGAAATAGATTGGCCGGTCGCTGAACGAGTTAACAAGCGCAGTAATACGCATAAATCTTCAAGCGATGGAATAACTTTTTCGATACCCACCATGGCAACATGCACATCGGGCAATGTGGTGCACATCCGCCCATTTCCTTCATTCGTGACCAATACCACGGAACCTGTTTCGGCAACGAGAAAATTACCACCCGAAAGCCCCATTTGGGCAGAAAAAAACTCACGACGTAGAATTTCTCGTGCTTCTTGGGTCATTGCGGGAATATTGGTTTGAGGGGGTCTTTGATGTACTTTCGCAAATAAGCTGGAGACCTCTTCTTTGCTCTTGTGCATAACAGGCGCAATGATATGGGAGGGTGCTTCGTTATTATTAATCTGTAAAATGTATTCTCCCAAATCTGTTTCAACGGGTTGAATGCCTGCTTGTGTCAAAGTCTGATTAACCTGAGCCTCTTCTGATAACATGGATTTTGACTTCACCACTTTTTTGACCTGATGCGCCTTAGCAATGTCTACCACCATTTGTGCAGCCATAGCAGGGGTTTCTGCCCACAACACGGTTGTACCCTGTTGCACCGCTTGTGTTTCAAATTGTTGCAACAGCTCGGGTAAGTGACTAATGGCATATTGGCGAATCCGTTCACCTTGATCACGCAAAGCCTCAAAATCCTCGCTTGAACCATAATTTTGAACGGCTTGCTGACGCTTGTGGATGAATTTTTGGCGTACAAAGCGTAAATTTTTTTGCAGCAACGCATTATTGAGTGCGTGGTGCGCATTTTCAACGAATTGGTTGGCATGCATAGGCATAAGAAAGTTTCCTGTTATCGCGCTTTTTCAACCACAACAGCCGGAATTTTTGCATTGAAAGAACGGTGTTTTTCCAATAAAGCAATCGCGATACGGTGCGCTATATGGTGATAAATCTCGGATTCAGCAACACTGGGTTGTGATACAACCGTTGGGGCTCCACTATCCGTTTTTTCGCGAATGGATAAGGTCAAGGGAATATTGCCAAGCAGAGGAACTTGATAATCTTCGCTCATTTGTTTGGCACCTTCTTTCCCAAAAATAGCGGCTTCATGACCGCATTGAGGGCAACGATAAAGGCTCATATTTTCAACAACACCAAGAACAGAAACGCCCACTTTTTCAAACATTTTTAAGGCTTTTCGGGCATCAAGCAAGGCGATATCTTGCGGAGTCGTCACAATAACGGCGCCTGTCAATGGAACTTTCTGCGAGAGGGTTAATGGAATATCGCCTGTGCCGGGCGGCATATCAATGAATAAGAAATCCAAATCATCCCATACAGTGTCTTGTATCAGTTGCAAGAGCGCTTGCGATACCATCGGACCGCGCCATATTGCAGGTGTTTCACGATCAATCATCAAGCCTATTGAAATGGTCTGTATGCCATAAGCGGACACGGGCACAATACCACGTTTCTCATGGGCTTCAGGGCGTTTATCGGCAATACCCAGCATTTGCGGAATTGAAGGACCGTAAATATCGGCGTCGAGAATGCCTACATTTGCACCTTCTTGTGCCATTGCCAATGCAAGATTAACTGCGGTGGTACTTTTGCCAACGCCGCCTTTACCTGAAGCAATAGCAATGATGTTGCGTACGTTCGGAAGCGGGGACAGGCCTTTTTGTACTTGACGTGCCACGATCTTACTTTGCCAATGGACTTGAGCGCAATCTACGGGTGAATTATGCGGGTGTAGTGCTTGCTCAATTGCTTCGACAAGTTTTTTTTGACGTTGCTTGCAGGGGTAGGGAACTTCAATACTGCCCGATAGTTGGTGTTCTTTTAAGGACAGCCATTTCACACTTGCCTCGCCGAAAGGTTTGCCAGTATGTGGATCAACAGTATGGGTAATGATGGGGTGTATATCAATCATAGCGTGTCTTTATAGGGGCAGTGCCAAGGATCCATTAAGTTAATAATATTTTATCGCCATTTGTTTTTAAAAGCACGAAAAGCTATTAAAAACTTTTTGAGTAACCCCATAAGATGTTTTCAAAGCGCTTGAAGCCTTGTCTTTGGTGTTTATGAGATATTTTTCATTTCTGTAACATTTTGTTGTTTGAAGCTCATTAATATACTGCTTGTGAATATGAAAGCAAAAAAACAAATTGTGTTTTCATGAGTCAGAATTTTTCTTTTGATCATTTTTAAGAGGTGTGCCATGAATACAAATCGTTATCGCTTAATCTTCGACAAGCATTTAAACATTTTCCGCCCTGTGGCAGAGTGGGTTGTCAGTCGCAGTGATGTCAGTAGTCGCGTTGGAGAAACGTCTTCCTCAGCGCGTTTCAATATTACCCACAAAGTGTTGAGTTGGGCGATTGCGGTGGCGTTGTTGTTGCCATGGTCGGTCAGTATCAGTACGTTTGCACAAACGCTGCCCACAGGAGGACAGATTGGGGTAGGCGCTGGCAGTATCCAGCAAAGCGGTGCTACGATGAATATTCAGCAGCAAAGCCAGAAGATGGGCATCAACTGGCAGTCATACAACATTGGCACCGGTAATACGGTCAATTACCACCAGCCCAATGCACAAGCAATAGCGCTCAACCGCGTCATAGGAAATTCCCGTTCAGAAATATACGGAAACCTCAATGCGAACGGTAAAGTCTTTTTAATCAATCAAAACGGTATCTTGTTTGGACGTAACGCGCAGATCAACGTGGGTGGATTGTTGGCGACGACCAAAAACATCAGCGATGAAGACTTCATGAATGAGCAATATCATTTATTGGGTGACAGCGTTGGTGAGATTATCAATCAAGGAAATTTACGTGCCGAGCATGGTGAGATTGTTTTAGCGGCAGATAAGATTAAAAATACAGGAACCATCACAACTCCGAATGGACGGGTAATATTGGCAGCTGGACAAGCGCTTCAATTATCGATGGATGATGTTGGACATTTGCGTGTGAATGTCATACAAGAGACATTGGATGCCTTAATCGAAAACCAAGGTTTAATTGCGGCGGATAATGGTGCGGTGTATCTCACAGCACGCGGCAAAGAGATGCTGCAAAAAGCCAGCATTAATATGGAAGGGGTAATACAAGCCAAAGCGGGTAAAGTGGTGATAGATGGAGGCAATGCCGACGATAGTGGTAATGTGATGTTGAATAACGGGGGCATAGATGTTTCAAATGATGTTGGTGAAGCTGGATCGGTGACGATCATTGGAAAAAATATTGGTTTATTCGGGAACAGTACAATCACAGCAGATGGGAAAGATGGTGGAGGAACGGTCTTAATCGGTGGAGATTATTTGGGCACTGGAGATATACCACACGCACAGGCAGTGGTCATGCAAAAAGGGGCATCCATAGAGGCCTCAGCCACAGATACCGGCAAAGGCGGTAAGGTCATCTTGTGGTCAGACAAATACACTGGTTTTTTTGGTGAGATCAACGCCAAAGGAGGAGAAAATGGAGGTGATGGTGGTTTTGTAGAAACCTCATCAAAAGAGACACTATCAGTGATGGGCGGCCGCGTGCAGGCCAATGCAGAAAATGGTCAAGGAGGAGAATGGTTGCTTGATCCGGGGGATATTAATATTGTGGATTCTGGTAGCACAACTGCAACATCCATCCTACCTGCGCAAACTTGGGAAGGTGTTGGGGATGTTCTCAACACCGATATCAGTGGTGCTTTAAATCTTGGAACAGACGTTACTTTAACCACAAATGGTGCGGGAAATATTACCCAACAAGCAGGAGCAGATATTGCCAAAACATCAGGAGGCAATGCAACGCTTACCATGGATGCAGGAACGGATATTACGTTGAATGGCAATATTACAGGTAATAGCTCAGTGGGCAGTTTAGACGTTAATGTAACAGCAGAGGGTAACGTTGCGTTGAGTGTGTCAGGGTCTGTTGATATAGACGGTGAGATGAAATTCTATTCAAACACTGGACATGTTACCACTCAGGGTAACATAACTGCAACAGGAAATGGCAGTATTAGTCTTATAGCTAATCAATCTTATGTTTGGTCTCAAGGATCTAAAATAGATGCAGATGGAGGAAACATTACGATATATGGCAATCAGATTATTAACGGAACCCACGGAGTCTATTTTGACAATTCTAATATTATTCTCAAGGCAAGTCGCATAAATATAACGGGTGTCGCGGTGAATAGACCAGGGTTTGAATTTACTCAACAAACAAATATTAACGCAACTCAAGTAAATCTTTACGGAAGAAGCGCTTCGAGTCACGGGATAGTTTTTTTAAGCAATGTATCTTTTAATAATGGATCAAGCGTAAATATTACAGGGATCGCAGATGGAACGGGAGATATGGAAGGGATTATGGTTGGCAATAATATTAACTTTAGCAGTGCAAACGAAGTTAATCTTGTAGGGAGCAGTAACAGTACAAACGCATCAATTGCTGCCATAGATATTATGAACAGTGACCTCATTGTGAACAATGGGAGTTTGTTTATAAATGCCAGCAGAAATGATGAATCATACAGAGGATTTACACTGCATACAGGTAGAAATATAAACGTAAAAAACAATTTGACAATCATCAGCAGTGGAGAAATTGTTACGTTAGGAACAGGCGATATAAATGCTTCAACGGGTAACATTAATATCTTAGCAGATGGTGATGTAGAACTGACAAAGAAAGTAACGACAGATGCAGGCAATATTACGATTACATCGGATAAAGATAAGTTAATATTTGATAATGTTTTGCTGCAAACCAATGGTGGAGTGTTCACATCAAGTGCGAAGACATTTAGCGTTAAAAATAATGTTACTGTTGATGTAGGAAGTGGTACAGGTACGATGAATCTTACAGCCAATACGACAGATATGCTGATACATGTACTGACAAATGCGACCGTTCTGAATACGACATTGACAGCAGTTGGTAACATGACGATTAGCGGATCTCACACAGGAGCAGCAGGGATCACCCCCGTTGTATTTGACGAAAATATCACGCTTCGCAGTCAGGATGGTACGTTCTTAATCGATGTACATACTCCTGATGACTTGGCGAGCAGTCGTTTGGCAACCTTATCTCGTGCGACATTGGATGCCAGCCAAAACGGATTTATTGACTTACGATTTAATAAATCAAGTACAACACTGGATGATGATGTAAGACCAGCGTTGACTATTTATGATAATCTCACGACGATAGGAAATGTAAACATTTCGGGAATTTTAAAGGGGGGAAGGCAAGCTCCAGATTCTGGTAATCATCTTGGAGGTTTAGAGTTTTTGAGTACTCTTCCAGGAAATGTTTTTACACTCAATATGAGTGATGGTACCGTTAACATGTACGGAGAAAGTCGGCACCGAGGGATTAGCGCAAGTATACCGGTGGTTAATATGGTGGAAGCGAGCAATGCAACCTTAAGCCTAGTAGGCAAGGATACGCGTACAAGTGCTGATGGAGGGGGTTGGAACGATGGTGCCTCTATACAGAACCTTACGTTTAATGGGGATAGTCAGTCTCATCTGATGATCAATGGAACCAGCACAACTGGAGAAACGGGATTATATCTACCAGAAGTTTCTATTACAGCAAATACGGTGGATATTTATGGCAGAAGCGGTTCGGGGCGTGGAATCCTTTTTGTGAATAACGTATCTTTTAATAATGAATCAAGCGTAAATATTACAGGGATTGCAGATGGAACGGGAGATATGGAAGGGATTATGGTTGGCAATAATATTAACTTTAGCAGTGCAAACGAAGTTAATCTTGTAGGGAGCAGTAACAGTACAAACGCATCAATTGCTGCCATAGATATTATGAACAGTGACCTCATTGTGAACAATGGGAGTTTGTTTATAAATGCCAGCAGAAATGATGAATCATACAGAGGATTTACACTGCATACAGGTAGAAATATAAACGTAAAAAACAATTTGACAATCATCAGCAGTGGAGAAATTGTTACGTTAGGAACAGGCGATATAAATGCTTCAACGGGTAACATTAATATCTTAGCAGATGGTGATGTAGAACTGACAAAGAAAGTAACGACAGATGCAGGCAATATTACGATTACATCGGATAAAGATAAGTTAATATTTGATAATGTTTTGCTGCAAACCAATGGTGGAGTGTTCACATCAAGTGCGAAGACATTTAGCGTTAAAAATAATGTTACTGTTGATGTAGGAAGTGGTACAGGTACGATGAATCTTACAGCCAATACGACAGATATGCTGATACATGTACTGACAAATGCGACCGTTCTGAATACGACATTGACAGCAGTTGGTAACATGACGATTAGCGGATCTCACACAGGAGCAGCAGGGATCACCCCCGTTGTATTTGACGAAAATATCACGCTTCGCAGTCAGGATGGTACGTTCTTAATCGATGTACATACTCCTGATGACTTGGCGAGCAGTCGTTTGGCAACCTTATCTCGTGCGACATTGGATGCCAGCCAAAACGGATTTATTGACTTACGATTTAATAAATCAAGTACAACACTGGATGATGATGTAAGACCAGCGTTGACTATTTATGATAATCTCACGACGATAGGAAATGTAAACATTTCGGGAATTTTAAAGGGGGGAAGGCAAGCTCCAGATTCTGGTAATCATCTTGGAGGTTTAGAGTTTTTGAGTACTCTTCCAGGAAATGTTTTTACACTCAATATGAGTGATGGTACCGTTAACATGTACGGAGAAAGTCGGCACCGAGGGATTAGCGCAAGTATACCGGTGGTTAATATGGTGGAAGCGAGCAATGCAACCTTAAGCCTAGTAGGCAAGGATACGCGTACAAGTGCTGATGGAGGGGGTTGGAACGATGGTGCCTCTATACAGAACCTTACGTTTAATGGGGATAGTCAGTCTCATCTGATGATCAATGGAACCAGCACAACTGGAGAAACGGGATTATATCTACCAGAAGTTTCTATTACAGCAAATACGGTGGATATTTATGGCAGAAGCGGTTCGGGGCGTGGAATCCTTTTTGTGAATAACGTATCTTTTAATAATGAATCAAGCGTAAATATTACAGGGATTGCAGATGGAACGGGAGATATGGAAGGGATTATGGTTGGCAATAATATTAACTTTAGCAGTGCAAACGAAGTTAATCTTGTAGGGAGCAGTAACAGTACAAACGCATCAATTGCTGCCATAGATATTATGAACAGTGACCTCATTGTGAACAATGGGAGTTTGTTTATAAATGCCAGCAGAAATGATGAATCATACAGAGGATTTACACTGCATACAGGTAGAAATATAAACGTAAAAAGCAATTTGACAATCATCAGCAGTGGAGAAATTGTTACGTTAGGAACAGGCGATATAAATGCTTCAACGGGTAACATTAATATCTTAGCAGATGGTGATGTAGAACTGACAAAGAAAGTAACAGCAGATGCAGGCAATATTACGATTGCAGCGGGTAAAAGTACGCCTGCAGGTACAGCCAATGGAACGGGTGAGATCATTGTATCTGGAGCAGCTATTGGTAATATAAGCGCGGGAAGCGGAAAAGTCATTAGTCTGTATACGGGTGGGCATAATGTATCCGCTACAGATGACAGTATTTTACAGAGTATGCGCAACGCGGTATCAGGTAGCCCAAGCAATGGAACGCTGACTTACAATGCAAATTACGGTACTGCACCTGCGAATACTTCGAGTACGTTCAACGTCTTTTTGCGTAAAGAAATGGAAGCGACAGTCACCCTTAATCAAAACAACTACAACAAAACATACGATGGTGTGAGTAATATCAGTGGGGTTAATATATCGCTGAATACAGGGATTAACGGGGATACAGCGACTGATTTTAATACACTCGTAGCAAACTTTAGCAGTGCCAATGTAGGAGTTTACAGCACGAATGATTATGCGGTGCCGAGTACAGCCAGTATCACGAACAGCAATTTTACAAGTGGGGTGTATGGATTTAGTATTAATGCCTCATCAGCACCAAATGTGAATGTGAATATCACCCCGCGTGAGGTAACGGTATGGTGGATGGGAGGAGGCAGTAAAACCTACGATGGTACAGCGGATGCCGTAAGTGCGATACAGGGAACACTCATTACCTCAGTACCACAAAATGCAACCCCTCCTAATGGTTATCCCAACATGAACACAGCCACATCAGCAGATGGTGGATATGCTGGTGGTAGTGTTGCGAATAGTGGTATTGTGGTGGGTGAGGACTTAACGGTTAATCAAGATTTTGTATTTGATGACACGCATGCCAATACAGGAGTTGGCATTGCGGTTCAAAACATAGCGCTTGTTGATGGCGTCAATGGTAGTGTATCTAACTATAAGCTTGTACATGCCAATGGTATAGATCATGCAGTGAATATGACTTCGAGTGAAACAGGGCTAGTCGGCAACATTTTGGTACGTAACATCACGGTCGATGCTGTAGCAGACAGCAAGACCTATGATGGGACAGACGGCAGCGCAGGCGCACCAACGGTTACTGGTCTTGTCGGTGGAGATACGCTATCGGGTTTGATCCAAAAATTCAGCACAGCACGTGCAGGCAGCAATATTACACTGAATGCAGATACAGGAGGTGCCGCCATTGGCAGCAGCAACGTAGGCAGTGTTCTCTCCGACTACAACGTGCAGGTGGGCAGCACAGCGCTTGGCAGCATAGCCCAGCGTGACATCACGGTCGATGCTGCGGTAGACAGCAAGACTTATGATGGAACAGACGGCAGCGCAGGCGCACCAACGGTTACTGGTCTTGTCGGTGGAGATGCGCTATCGGGTTTGATCCAAAAATTCAGCACAGCACGTGCAGGCAGCAATATTACACTGAATGCAGATACAGGAGGTGCCGCCATTGGCAGCAGCAACGTAGGCAGTGTTCTCTCCGACTACAACGTGCAGGTGGGCAGCACAGCGCTTGGCACCATAGCCCAGCGTGACATCACGGTCGATGCTGCGGTAGACAGCAAGACTTATGATGGAACAGACGGCAGCGCAGGCGCACCAACGGTTACTGGTCTTGTCGGTGGAGATGCGCTATCGGGTTTGATCCAAAAATTCAGCACAGCACGTGCAGGCAGCAATATTACACTGAATGCAGATACAGGAGGTGCCGCCATTGGCAGCAGCAACGTAGACAGTGTTCTCTCCGACTACAACGTGCAGGTGGGCAGCACAGCGCTTGGCAGCATAGCCCAGCGTGACATCACGGTCGATGCTGCGGCAGACAGCAAGACCTATGATGGGACAGACGGCAGCGCAGGCGCACCAACGGTTACTGGTCTTGTCGGTGGAGATACGCTATCGGGTTTGATCCAAAAATTCAGCACAGCACGTGCAGGCAGCAATATTACACTGAATGCAGATACAGGAGGTGCCGCCATTGGCAGCAGCAACGTAGGCAGTGTTCTCTCCGACTACAACGTGCAGGTGGGCAGCACAGCGCTTGGCAGCATAGCCCAGCGTGACATCACGGTCGATGCTGCGGTAGACAGCAAGACTTATGATGGAACAGACGGCAGCGCAGGCGCACCAACGGTTACTGGTCTTGTCGGTGGAGATACGCTATCGGGTTTGATCCAAAAATTCAGCACAGCGCGTGCAGGCAGCAATATTACACTGAATGCAGATACAGGAGGTGCCGCCATTGGCAGCAGCAACGTAGACAGTGTTCTCTCCGACTACAACGTGCAGGTGGGCAGCACAGCGCTTGGCACCATAGCCCAGCGTGACATCACGGTCGATGCTGCGGTAGACAGCAAGACTTATGATGGAACAGACGGCAGCGCAGGCGCACCAACGGTTACTGGTCTTGTCGGTGGAGATGCGCTATCGGGTTTGATCCAAAAATTCAGCACAGCGCGTGCAGGCAGCAATATTACACTGAATGCAGATACAGGAGGTGCCGCCATTGGCAGCAGCAACGTAGGCAGTGTTCTCTCCGACTACAACGTGCAGGTGGGCAGCACAGCGCTTGGCACCATAGCCCAGCGTGACATCACGGTCGATGCTGCGGTAGACAGCAAGACTTATGATGGAACAGACGGCAGCGCAGGCGCACCAACGGTTACTGGTCTTGTCGGTGGAGATACGCTATCGGGTTTGATCCAAAAATTCAGCACAGCGCGTGCAGGCAGCAATATTACACTGAATGCAGATACAGGAGGTGCCGCCATTGGCAGCAGCAACGTAGACAGTGTTCTCTCCGACTACAACGTGCAGGTGGGCAGCACAGCGCTTGGCAGCATAGCCCAGCGTGACATCACGGTCGATGCTGCGGTAGACAGCAAGACTTATGATGGAACAGACGGCAGCGCAGGCGCACCAACGGTTACTGGCCTTGTTGGTGGAGATGCGCTATCGGGTTTGATCCAAAAATTCAGCACAGCGCGTGCAGGCAGCAATATTACACTGAATGCAGATACAGGAGGTGCCGCCATTGGCAGCAGCAACGTAGGCAGTGTTCTCTCCGACTACAACGTGCAGGTGGGCAGCACAGCGCTTGGCAGCATAGCCCAGCGTGACATCACGGTCGATGCTGCGGTAGACAGCAAGACTTATGATGGAACAGACGGCAGCGCAGGCGCACCAACGGTTACTGGTCTTGTCGGTGGAGATACGCTATCGGGTTTGATCCAAAAATTCAGCACAGCGCGTGCAGGCAGCAATATTACACTGAATGCAGATACAGGAGGTGCCGCCATTGGCAGCAGCAACGTAGACAGTGTTCTCTCCGACTACAACGTGCAGGTGGGCAGCACAGCGCTTGGCAGCATAGCCCAGCGTGACATCACGGTCGATGCTGCGGTAGACAGCAAGACTTATGATGGAACAGACGGCAGCGCAGGCGCACCAACGGTTACTGGTCTTGTCGGTGGAGATGCGCTATCGGGTTTGATCCAAAAATTCAGCACAGCGCGTGCAGGCAGCAATATTACACTGAATGCAGATACAGGAGGTGCCGCCATTGGCAGCAGCAACGTAGGCAGTGTTCTCTCCGACTACAACGTGCAGGTGGGCAGCACAGCGCTTGGCAGCATAGCCCAGCGTGACATCACGGTCGATGCTGCGGTAGACAGCAAGACTTATGATGGAACAGACGGCAGCGCAGGCGCACCAACGGTTACTGGTCTTGTCGGTGGAGATACGCTATCGGGTTTGATCCAAAAATTCAGCACAGCGCGTGCAGGCAGCAATATTACACTGAATGCAGATACAGGAGGTGCCGCCATTGGCAGCAGCAACGTAGACAGTGTTCTCTCCGACTACAACGTGCAGGTGGGCAGCACAGCGCTTGGCACCATAGCCCAGCGTGACATCACGGTCGATGCTGCGGTAGACAGCAAGACTTATGATGGAACAGACGGCAGCGCAGGCGCACCAACGGTTACTGGTCTTGTCGGTGGAGATGCGCTATCGGGTTTGATCCAAAAATTCAGCACAGCGCGTGCAGGCAGCAATATTACACTGAATGCAGATACAGGAGGTGCCGCCATTGGCAGCAGCAACGTAGGCAGTGTTCTCTCCGACTACAACGTGCAGGTGGGCAGCACAGCGCTTGGCACCATAGCCCAGCGTGACATCACGGTCGATGCTGCGGTAGACAGCAAGACTTATGATGGAACAGACGGCAGCGCAGGCGCACCAACGGTTACTGGTCTTGTCGGTGGAGATACGCTATCGGGTTTGATCCAAAAATTCAGCACAGCGCGTGCAGGCAGCAATATTACACTGAATGCAGATACAGGAGGTGCCGCCATTGGCAGCAGCAACGTAGACAGTGTTCTCTCCGACTACAACGTGCAGGTGGGCAGCACAGCGCTTGGCACCATAGCCCAGCGTGACATCACGGTCGATGCTGCGGTAGACAGCAAGACTTATGATGGAACAGACGGCAGCGCAGGCGCACCAACGGTTACTGGTCTTGTCGGTGGAGATGCGCTATCGGGTTTGATCCAAAAATTCAGCACAGCGCGTGCAGGCAGCAATATTACACTGAATGCAGATACAGGAGGTGCCGCCATTGGCAGCAGCAACGTAGGCAGTGTTCTCTCCGACTACAACGTGCAGGTGGGCAGCACAGCGCTTGGCAGCATAGCCCAGCGTGACATCACGGTCGATGCTGCGGTAGACAGCAAGACTTATGATGGAACAGACGGCAGCGCAGGCGCACCAACGGTTACTGGTCTTGTCGGTGGAGATGCGCTATCGGGTTTGATCCAAAAATTCAGCACAGCGCGTGCAGGCAGCAATATTACACTGAATGCAGATACAGGAGGTGCCGCCATTGGCAGCAGCAACGTAGGCAGTGTTCTCTCCGACTACAACGTGCAGGTGGGCAGCACAGCGCTTGGCAGCATAGCCCAGCGTGACATCACGGTCGATGCTGCGGTAGACAGCAAGACTTATGATGGAACAGACGGCAGCGCAGGCGCACCAACGGTTACTGGTCTTGTCGGTGGAGATGCGCTATCGGGTTTGATCCAAAAATTCAGCACAGCGCGTGCAGGCAGCAATATTACACTGAATGCAGATACAGGAGGTGCCGCCATTGGCAGCAGCAACGTAGGCAGTGTTCTCTCCGACTACAACGTGCAGGTGGGCAGCACAGCGCTTGGCAGCATAGCCCAGCGTGACATCACGGTCGATGCTGCGGTAGACAGCAAGACTTATGATGGAACAGACGGCAGCGCAGGCGCACCAACGGTTACTGGTCTTGTCGGTGGAGATGCGCTATCGGGTTTGATCCAAAAATTCAGCACAGCGCGTGCAGGCAGCAATATTATACTGAATGCAGATACAGGAAGTGCCGCCATTGGCAGCAGCAACGTAGGCAGTGTTCTCTCTGACTACAACGTGCAGGTGGGCAGCACAGCGCTTGGCAGCATAGCCCAGCGTGATATCACGGTCGATGCTGCGGTAGACAGCAAGACTTATGATGGAACAGACGGCAGCGCAGGCGCACCAACGGTTACTGGTCTTGTCGGTGGAGATACGCTATCGGGTTTGATCCAAAAATTCAGCACAGCGCGTGCAGGCAGCAATATTACACTGAATGCAGATGTAGGAAGTGCCGCCATTGGCAGCAGTAACGTAGGCAGTGTTCTCTCTGACTACAACGTGCAGGTGGGTAATAGCGCAATGGGAGATATTGAGAAGCGCCGTATATGGATTGATGCCACCGTAGACACTAAAACTTACGATGGCGGTGTTTCAAGTGCACAGACACCATTGGTTGTAGCACCATCTGCGGATACAGGGTTGTTAAATGGTGATACGCTTGGAGGCATAACGCAGACATTTGATCAAGCTGAGGTACAAGCTCCTAACGCCTTGACCCTAAATGCAGATGCCAGTGCTTATAACGTACAATCATCCATATATGGGAGTACAAATCAAGACTACGATCTACAGGTTCGCAATAGTGCTGTTGGAACCATTGAAAAGAAAATCCTGGTGATTACGCTAGAACAGGCAAGCATCACATTGGGCGAGAATTATACTCCCAGTTACCAGTATAACGGTTTGGTCAATGGTGACTCTGCTGCTTCATTGGGGATTACGCCAACTGTGCAAACCAGCATAATGAGTGAACCCGGACAGTATATCTTAATACCACAAGTCACATCCAACTTAGATAATTATGAGATACAAATTGTGGGAGGACAAGTGACGGTATTGGCACCCCCAAGCCAAGCAATTGACATGGATCTACTCATACCAGATGATCTTATGCATTTGCCAGAAGTTCGTGATTTGGCAAGCACTATGTTGAATACTCCAATATTGGTGGGTTATCCACTGACTACACAGCAAGCAATATTGCGTAGAGCATTTGCAGCGCATAATCAAGCCAAGAGAACTCCAACACTTGCGGATATTGTAAGGAAGTTTGTAGCCGGTGGAATGTATGGTGCTTCAAGCTATGCAGCAATAGGTTATGGGGAAGAGTCAGAAATTGTATCTTCACTGCTTGACAGTATTGCTAATGACCCAAGCACAGCAGGGCCATCAGATATCGGAACAACCAGTAGTGGTATTTCACAGTCTACTCGTACAGAAATTCGCTATGATGGTGAACAAGATGAGACCACCAGAGAGTATCCAGGTTTTGGTGTCAAACCAATCGTAAGTTCAGTTCGCTGTGTTGATGGTGCGATTAAGTTGCCCAACGACTTTAAAGGTAAAAAACACTTACAGAAAAACTGTCAGATCAATTCACGATAATGCGATGAAGTCAATAACAGCCTAACATAAGTGTTCCCAACTCCGGTGACATCATCATCAGGGGTTGGGATTGCTCAATGAGAGATTTTACTGAAAAAGCTTACTTGACCTGTTTCCAATGAATACTCCGCTCCTACAATGCGTAAATCCGCTTTATCGTTGAGTTTGTGTAAAAAGGTAGAGTTGCTTAACAACTGATCCATGGAATGATGAATATTGGCATGAATGGCATCATACAATAGCTGATTGTCATCCAAAGAATATTTGTTTTTTAATAAAGGCTCTATTGAAGGGCGAATGCGTTTGATGAGTACATCTAAATAAGGTGGATAGCTATTGGGTTGTTGCTGTAAAATATTAAGGGTTTCTTGCACGATGCCACAATGGCTATGCCCCAATACAACAACCAAGCAAATACCAAAACGCTCTACAGCAAATTCTATGCTGCAAACTTGTGAAGGAGCTACAATGTTCCCTGCAACACGTACTACAAATAAGTCACCAATCCCTTGATCAAATATTATCTCAGCGGGCACACGTGAATCAGAACACCCTAAAATGACCGCAAATGGACGTTGCTCTTGGATGAATTCATGATGTTGCCATCGATATAAGTGACTGTCCAGTGGAGAATGACGAATACCTTGTACAAAACGTCGATTGCCTTCACACAGCCTTTCAAATGCTTCTTCGATTGAATAAAGAGAGGGACGTTTTTTCATTTTGATGTTTTGGCAAACTTCACAAAGTACTATAATCATTAATAATGCGGTTTTTACCAATAAGCGTCGAACTTGCCCGCATATCCATTTTAATGGTTCTTTTACAGAGGTTTTACAGAGGCATTAAACGGTATTATATGCTTATGACTCGAAAACTCTAGTGCATCCTCCTCTAAAATGTCTTTTATGGGTTTGAGAATATCAGCAAAAAGGATATAAAATACCCGTTCAGCATTCTAAAATTTTCTGGTTAATTCATGATGTATAAATCTCCCTTAACACCGCTTGAACACGCGCAGTCTCTGGTGCTTTCATCATTATCAACGATGGAGGTTAATGGTGTTGCGCTGGAAAAATCAGATCAATACTATAGCGCCGAGGAGATTATCTCGCCAATCGCAGTACCATCATTTGATAGCAGTATGATGGATGGATATACGTTACGCGCTGATGACTGGAAAGAAAAGCAACAACCGATCCCGTTGAGCGGTCGTATTGCGGCGGGAAGTACCTCAAAATCATTGCCCGTCGGAACGGCTATGCGTATTTTTACAGGTGCACCATTGCCGTTGGGGGCCGATACGGTTGTTGCGCAGGAGGTTTGTACCGCTTCTGATGATCAAACAGCCGTATGTATTCACCAAAAACCAGCCGCTGGAGCGTTTATTAATTATACTGGGCAAGACATTGCCCAAGGTTCTACGGTATTATCTGTAGGGGAGGTATTGGATGCTACACGTATTGGTTTATTGGCTTCATTGGGTATAGCGCGCGTTGCGGTGTACCGCCGTCCACGGGTTGCCTTGGTTACCACCGGAGATGAATTGGTGGAGTCGGGCAAGACACTCGCGCATGGTCAAATATACAACAGCAATCGTTACATGTTAGAGGCATTGCTGCGTGCTTGGGGAGCTGACGTATGTGAAATTTGTCATATTAAAGATGATCGGCAAACCACACACAAAACGTTGGAAAACCTGGCTTCACAACACGATCTTTTGGTCACCACCGGTGGTGTATCTATGGGTGAAGAAGATCACGTTCGTGCCGTACTTCAAGCCCATGGAACGCTTCAATTATGGCAATTGGCCATTAAGCCAGGAAAACCTTTGGCTTATGGATCATTCTCAGGTTGTCATATGGTAGGGCTGCCAGGCAACCCTGTATCGGCTTTTGTGACAGCATTGCTGATTGTACGTCCCATGCTCTTGAAAATGCAAGGTGCTTCTGATCCAACACAACTTTTTAGTCTCCCAGCTTTTGCGGACTTTGATTATCCAAAACCCGATATGAGGCGTCGTGAGTTTTTACGTGTAAAAGCCAGCTATCGTCAAGAAAAGATATGGTTAAGTCCCTACCCCAATCAAAAATCAGGTGTGTTATCATCTATTTGTGAATCATCTGGTTTATTGGATAATCCAGCAGCCAATGCTTTTCAACGTGGTGCGGTTTGTCGTTTTATCCCTGTCCATCCGCTACTCAAACGTTAATAACCCCCACAAGACGTACCGAAGGGTTTTGCACGGATGTTTTCAGGTATTATTCAGCAATTGGGCCAATTGGCAGAAATAGTATGTCTTGGGGAAGACAAGAATAGTACCGAGCCCTTATCCGTTGGCTATCGTATCAAAGTACAATGCGATATTACACTTTGGGATAATCGTACCATTGGTGAAAGTATTGCCGTAGACGGTGTATGCTTGACCGTAACACAATGGGATATCTCTGGCTTTTATGCCGATATTTCACCAGAGACCTTGCAGGTTGCCAAACCCTATTGGCAGAATTGGCAGAATCACTATAGCACACCGATAGGGCTTTCTGTTAATCTAGAGCGTGCGATGACCTATGGGCAACCTGTGGGGGGGCATTTGATCTCTGGACATATTGACGGTGTAGGTTATGTACAACAGATCAATGCGCATCATGCTTCAACATTGTCTGATACAAAAAATACATTTACTGTTTTTTCTTTTATGGCCCCAGCAGCGTTATTGCCATACATTGTCTCCAAAGGTTGTATTGCTGTCAACGGTATCAGTTTAACCATCAATCAGGTACAACAAGATTGCTTTACCGTCATGCTGATTCCTCATACACTTGCGTATACCAATCTTGGACAATTACGCCTCAACGATCCTGTCAATTTAGAAAGCGATCTGATGGCGCGTTATGTGGTCAAAGCTTGTGGGAGGCTCTAAAACGGTAAATTCGGTCGCTAGCCCTTCTCGACCCGCCCAATAAAAAAGAACAATATTGAGTTCTAGCCCTATGCCATTAAACCCCATTAAGCATTCCGCACATCTTGATGATTGGGTACGCGCACTATTGGATTGGCATCAACAGTTTGGAAGGCATACGCTGCCTTGGCAACAAACCAATGATCCTTATTTTATTTGGGTTTCAGAGATCATGCTGCAACAAACACAAGTCAGTACAGTGATTCATTATTATTCACGCTTTCTTAAGGTCTTTCCCAGCGCTCAACATCTTGCCGAAGCGCCCATCGATAAGGTATTGCAATATTGGGCTGGTCTTGGGTATTACCGTCGTGCCCACCATTTGCATCAAGCCGCGCAGCACATTGCCCAATGGACACAGGGAAAAGGCCAATACCCAACTGATCCTATAACATGGCAACGCTTGCCGGGAATTGGACGCAGCACGGCAGCTTCTATTGTAGCGTCGGCTTTTGGTGTTGCCGCCGGCATTTTGGATGGTAATGTACGGCGTGTTTTAGCACGCTATTGGTTAGGTATTGACAATACATTATCTTTGTCTCCCAAGCATATTGAAGCACTGTGGAAAATCAGTGAGGTACTCGTTACCCAAACGTCAGCGCAGAAAACACCGCGTCAATGGAATCAAACACTCATGGATATTGGGGCAATGGTGTGTATTCGCCGCCCGCTTTGTGAAAGTTGTCCAGTAAAGCATGGCTGCAATATCCAAAAGAGTTTGGATACGCAAGCTATCGTATCCACCAATCACTTTTTTAATCTACCTAAAGCCCATCATCACGTTTCATCTGTTCGGCTTGCTAACCTAACCCGCAAAACGCGCCCTAATATCGTATCACTCAAAATTCGTGTATTGGTTTTTCGCCGATACCATAAAAAAAACACCTCCATGGTAGAATTTTGGCTAGAAAAGCGCTCCAATAAAGGGCTGTGGGCAGGACTGTGGTGTTTTCCTTTATTAATGCCCGCTGTCTTAACGTGTTCAAGTACAAAACGCTGGCCACGTTTGTCATCAAAGATTTATCAGGCGGCCAGCGTTGTTAAAATACTGCCTGTGTTTGAGCACCGCCTCACCCATCGCCATTTTGAAGTTCAACCTCTCTTAATTGATGGGATTGATAAAACAATGATTATAAACGACTTATCGACATTCTCGGAAACGCTTGAAGGACAGTGGGTTCCACACAAATTTTTACACAAAAAGGGTACTCCCGTATTGGTTCAAAAAACCATGCGTTGTATGACCGATAATGATGAAAAAACCAAAAAATTATGATAAGATAGACGCTTTTTTTGAGAGGGGATACCACCATGACAAACACTTTAGGACAACTGATTGATGGTAAAGCGGTTGCCAATGATGTACTTGAAGAATGCCGCAATCGTATTACAGCATTGAAAAGTCGCTCTATTAATCCTTGCCTTACCGTTATTCGGGTGGGGGATGATCCTGCCTCGGTTATTTATGTTAATGGGAAAATTGCAGATTGTAAAAAGGTAGGCATGGAGTCAAAGTTAATTCATTTACCGGATACGATTGATCGTGATACTTTATTGGCAGAGGTTGAAAAGTGCAATCGTGATCCTTCAGTTCACGGCATTCTTGTACAGTTGCCTTTACCTTCACATTTGGATGAACATTTGATCATTCAAACCATTGATCCTCGAAAAGATGCAGACGGTTTCCACCCAAACAATGCTGCTACCTTGTTTCAGGGCAGTGCTGCGGATTTGGCCAGTGTATCGGTGGCTTGTACTCCAGCGGGGGTAATGCGATTGTTACAGTCTACTGGAATATCGTTGTCCGGTCAGCATGCCGTGGTGATTGGTCGCAGTAATATTGTGGGTAAGCCGATGGCTATATTGTTGCTACAACAAAATTGTACTGTTACGCTGTGCCATTCGCGTACGGCAGATTTGGCAGCTGAGGTGCGGCGTGCCGATATTGTTGTAGCTGCCGTAGGCAAGAGTGAGCTTGTCCGTGGTGATTGGGTTAAACAAGGCGCAGTTGTGGTTGATGTGGGGATGAACCGTAATGCTGCTGGAAAATTAACAGGAGATGTTGCTTTTGATGAAGTGCGGCCCAACGCTTCATGGATTACGCCGGTACCAGGAGGGGTAGGCCCCATGACGCGGGCGATGTTGTTGGCAAATACTCTAACCCTTGCGGAAAAGCAACACCTCTGAACATAAGAGTATCTTTGTTTCCATTTTAAATTTTGTTACAAAAAGATTGAAAGTCTATCATGCCAAAAAAAAATGCTAAGAAGTTAGCTCACAAAACAAAACCATCTGTTGCGGTGGTGATGGGTTCTCAGTCTGATTGGGTTACTATGGAGCATGGGGTTGCGTTGTTGGAAAAGTTTGAAGTTGCCTATCATGCACAAATTGTCTCGGCGCATCGTACGCCGCATCGGCTTTATGCGTTTTCACAGCAAGCACAGGAGGCAGGATATAAGGTGATTATTGCTGCCGCTGGAGGGGCAGCACATTTGCCGGGTATGGTCGCGGCACTCACAACGGTCCCTGTATTGGGCGTGCCAATTCCTGTGGCGCATTTACAAGGCCTTGATTCTTTACTGTCCATTGTACAAATGCCGCAAGGTATTCCTGTTGGCACGCTGGCTATTGGTAAGGCTGGAGCCATAAATGCAGCATGGCTTGCAATGCAAATATTGGCCACTGACAACAATAAACTTCGTCAACGTATCATTGAAAGCCGTCAAGAAATGGTCGATAAAGTAGAACAGCAAACATTACCGGCTCCAACGATAGGCTGATGGTTCTTTGAACAGGTTTGGCTTTGATCCATTCATTTATAGCGTTTTCTCTGTTCTTCTTGCTGGATCTTGATGAAACTCGATTACATTCATATCCTGATCTCGGATAAATAACATTTTTCCACCATCCGGCAAGGCAATGGGTCCCTCCGTGATCTCAATACCTAAATTCCTTATGGATGTTTCGATTGCTTCTATATCAGTTACATTTAGTGCTATGTGGGTATAGCCGGGATGTTTCTCCGGCACGTCCATCAATATATTTTCGGTAATGCCAGAATCCGCATTAAGAATAAAGTTGATATTCACTCCCGAGGGATGCTCCATTATAGCCACCGGCTCTGGACCAATGGGTCCTACAATAAATTCAAAACCCAGTTGTTCATAAAAACTTCTTGCTTTTTCTAGGTTCGTTACCCGAATTCCTACGTGATTGATTCCGACAATTTCTTTCATATTAGATGCTCGTGTTTATTTGACATTTTATGAACCGCGAACTCAGTGGTCTACCGTAGGCAGGTCCGTTAGAGTGGTTTGTTAGACAGTGATGAACAACAACTTGATTTACAACCATCACCTGCATTTCCTTTTTTTAATTCCTCTTCATGTTAAATGTAATATCGTTGCTCGAAAACCTAAACATCTCACGCTAAAAGTCAATGAGTGCTTGGCATTTGATACCATCGTCCGTCAACGTGATGGGATGAAAAAATATCTCATCACGGCGATAGATCCTGCTCTGGCACACTTACCCGCGAACACCAAAGATGAACGCGCATTGTGAACGCTTCAACCGAACCCTCCAAGAATCGTTTGTGGATGACCACGAGGATTTGCTGTTCTGTGACTTATCCAACAAGAAATTAACACAATGGCCAGCGTTCTACAACACACAAAGCCCCCACCTATCGAACCAAGCCTCAAAAAAAGAAGGCACCTCTAAAAATAACCTCCCCGTCTCTCCACTAAAATACCTCCTTACCCATCACCCAGAGTACAATATGCAATATGTATACAAAAAGTGTATAAGCTCAGAAATATATTGCACTTTTTATGGTACTGAAGAGTGGATCATGGAGAGTGGATAATAGATAATGGAGCGTGCTGAGAATCTTCGCCGTGTATTTCTCTGAAAAGGATTGTTCGGACTTTTAGTGTTTTTTGTGTCTTTCGCGGTTCATCGTCTTTGCGGTTTTTTATTATCGTCGAAAATCTGCGCTATCTGCGGACAATATTTCGGACAATATTTTTTCGCAAGGAATTTAATAGCGCTTCCCACAAGCAGTCCCCCAAAAACATGTGATGACTTCGCACCCGATCCAGGATGTCTATGGTTTGTATCGGAAACAACAAAAAAAGTGTATAAGTTCAGAAAGATATTGCACTTTTTATCAAGATGCAAAGTATGCAGTATCAACATATTGGATTTAGATTAAAAGGCCTTTATCATATAGCTTCTCTAAGTTTCAGGGAAGCAGATATGGACAACACCGCCGCTAAACGTAAACGTATTCTCGACTTTTGGGATAAGTATGGACTAAGCGCAACCATCGATGCCTTCGATGTTTCCAGAAGAACCCTATTCTCTTGGAAAGCAAACCTCTTTGCACAGGGCGGCAATATTGCCGCCCTGTGCAAAAAAACCACCAAACCTCATCGTCTACGACAACCTTCCTATTCACCCATCATTGTTCAAGAAATTACCCGTCTGCGTTCTTTACACCCCAATATAGGCAAAGAAAAACTCTTTGCTCTGCTTTTTCCATTTTGTCAATACAACACCATCAATCTGCCCTCTGTTTCCACTATTGGTCGAATCATTGCCCGAGCACCAAACAAAATGCGTGTCACCCCGCAACGCATTAATTCCCGAGGCAAGATTAGGCCATTCAAACGTAATATCGTTGCTCGAAAACCTAAACATCTCACGCTAAAAGTCAATGAGTGCTTGGCATTTGATACCATCGTCCGTCAACGTGACGGGATGAAAAAATATCTAATCACTGCGATAGATCCTGCCTCGCATATTGCCTTTTCCTTCGCACCTACTCGAGCCAACAGTCAAAGCGCCAAGGCGTTACATTGTGCGATTGTTTCTGAGTTTCCCTACCTGCAAGCAGCCAAAGTTCTTACCGACAACGGTAGCGAGTTTAAGGGGGCCTTTGCAGAGTATCTAAACAAAGAGGAGAGGGTGCATTGGCACACTTACCCGCGAACCCCAAAGATGAACGCGCATTGTGAGCGCTTCAACCGAACCATCCAGGAATCGTTTGTGGATTACCACGAGGATTTGCTGTTCTGTGACTTATCCCTGTTTAACAAGAAATTAACACAATGGCTAGTGTTCTACAACACACAACGACCTCACCTATCGACCAAGCCTCAAAAAAAGAAAGTCACCTCTAAAAATAACCTCCCCGTCTCTCCACTAACATACCTCCTTACCCATAACCCAGAGTGCAATATGTATTGGACCAATACAAAAAGTGTATAAGTTCAGAAAGATATTGCACTTTTTATCAAGATGCAAAGTATGCAGTATCAACATATTGGATTTAGATTAAAAGGCCTTTATCATATAGCTTCTCTAAGTTTCAGGGAAGCAGATATGGACAACACCGCCGCTAAACGTAAACGTATTCTCGACTTTTGGGATAAGTATGGACTAAGCGCAACCATCGATGCCTTCGATGTTTCCAGAAGAACCCTATTCTCTTGGAAAGCAAACCTCTTTGCACAGGGCGGCAATATTGCCGCCCTGTGCAAAAAAACCACCAAACCTCATCGTCTACGACAACCTTCCTATTCACCCATCATTGTTCAAGAAATTACCCGTCTGCGTTCTTTACACCCCAATATAGGCAAAGAAAAACTCTTTGCTCTGCTTTTTCCATTTTGTCAATACAACACCATCAATCTGCCCTCTGTTTCCACTATTGGTCGAATCATTGCCCGAGCACCAAACAAAATGCGTGTCACCCCGCAACGCATTAATTCCCGAGGCAAGATTAGGTCATTCAAACGTAATATCGTTGCTCGAAAACCTAAACATCTCACGCTAAAAGTCAATGAGTGCTTGGCATTTGATACCATCGTCCGTCAACGTGACGGGATGAAAAAATATCTAATCACTGCGATAGATCCTGCCTCGCATATTGCCTTTTCCTTCGCACCTACTCGAGCCAACAGTCAAAGCGCCAAGGCGTTACATTGTGCGATTGTTTCTGAGTTTCCCTACCTGCAAGCAGCCAAAGTTCTTACCGACAACGGTAGCGAGTTTAAGGGGGCCTTTGCAGAGTATCTAAACAAAGAGGAGAGGGTGCATTGGCACACTTACCCGCGAACCCCAAAGATGAACGCGCATTGTGAGCGCTTCAACCGAACCATCCAGGAATCGTTTGTGGATTACCACGAGGATTTGCTGTTCTGTGACTTATCCCTGTTTAACAAGAAATTAACACAATGGCTAGTGTTCTACAACACACAACGACCTCACCTATCGACCAAGCCTCAAAAAAAGAAAGTCACCTCTAAAAATAACCTCCCCGTCTCTCCACTAACATACCTCCTTACCCATAACCCAGAGTGCAATATGTATTGGACCAATACAAAAAGTTGATAAATCTCACAAAGTGTTTATAATTGAGTGTCGCGTTTGATGATTGTATCGATCAATATATATTATTATTGGTAAGCATTCATTAAACATTGTAAAAAACATGTATTATTGGTAAACATTGTTAAATAAAAAATGTTTAATGATAACAGAAATCTGAAGAAATATCACCGGTCACCGGTCACCGGTCACCGGTCACCGGTGCCTTTCGTATTGCGCTTTGGTTGTGGATAATCTGCATCTCCCCAACCGTTTCCATTTTGAGTTTCTTACCATTTCTTTGGTAGGATTATCTTCGTTTTTTTTTACGCCCTTCCAGGAATAATCCTGGAAGGGCTTTTTTGCGTCTCAAGCACATAAAGACTTGAGTTTTTGTTTTTTATAGAGAGGTTTTGATGACAACATTCATTCCATCTAAACGATTGTCTCGCTGTGTTGCGATGTTTTTCGCTTTTTTATTGGTCTTGTTGGTCACTGGATGTGGAGGAGGAGGAGGCGGCGGTTCCATAGATTCGAGTCCGGGTACAAGCACCACAGAGACGCCAAAAAACATGACCGTCACAGCAGGCAATGAATCGTTGCAAGTGAGTTGGGATGCCGTATCAGATGCAACGGAGTACAAAATTTACTACAGTGATACCAACAATCCTCCGACTGCGGCAGATTCAACAAAAAGCTCGACGACAGCCATCAAAACGCTGACTGGACTGACCATTGGAGCAACCTACTACGTGGCAGTATCGGCTGTGGTGAATGGTGTGGAAAGCGCGCTTTCAGCAGTAGTAGTGTCTGATAAACCACTTCCACCCACGCCATCCAATATTCAGCTGACAACAGGCAATGAATCGTTGCAAATCAGATGGGATAGCGTATCAGATGCAACGGAGTACAAAATTTACTACAGTGATACCAACAATCCTCCGACTGTGGCAGATTCAACAGAAAGCTCGACGAGAGCCATCAAAACGCTTGATGGACTGACCAATGGCAGTACCTACTATGTGTCCGTATCGGCTGTAGTGAATGGTGTGGAAAGCCTGCTTTCCAGCGTAGAGTCGGTTGTACCCATGAGTACAGCCCCATCCGCCCCCATCAATCTACAAGTAACGGCCGCAACGGAATCGTTGCAAGTGACTTGGGATGCCGTATCAGTGGGAACATACAAGCTCTATTACGGTACCCATAACCCTCCTACGAATTCGGCAGATTCAACGGAAAGTTTAAAGACAAACAGCAAAACACTGACTGGACTGACTGGTGGAACAACTTACTATGTAGCAGTATCGAGTGTGGTGAATGGTGTGGAAAGCGCGCTCACATTAAAGTCTGCGGTACCACTTCCATCCGCGCCATCCAATCTACAAGTAACGGCCGCAACGGAATCGTTGGAATTGACTTGGGATGCAGTATCAGTGGGAACATACAAGCTCTATTACGGTACCAATAACCCTCCGACTGCGGCAGATTCAACGGAAAGTTTAACGACAAACAGCAAAACACTGACTGGACTGACTGGTGGAACAACTTACTATGTAGCAGTATCGAGTGTGGTGAATGGTGTGGAAAGCGCGCTCACATTAAAGTCTGCGGTACCACTTCCATCCGCGCCATCCAATCTACAAGTAACGGCCGCAACGGAATCGTTGGAATTGACTTGGGATGCCGTATCAGGGGCAAGATACAAGCTCTATTACGGTACCCATAACCCTCCGACTGCGGCAGATTCAACGGAAAGTTTAACGACAAACAGCAAAACACTGACTGGACTGACTGGTGGAACAACTTACTATGTAGCAGTATCGCGTGTGGTGAATGGTGTGGAAAGCGCGCTTTCCACAGCAGTGTCCGATAAACCACTTCCATCCGCGCCATCCAATCTACAAGTAACGGCCGCAACGGAATCGTTGGAATTGACTTGGGATGCCGTATCAGGGGCAAGATACAAGCTCTATTATGGTACCAATAACCCTCCTACGAATTCGGCAGATTCAACGGAAAGTTTAACGACAAACAGCAAAACACTGACTGGACTGACTGGTGGAACAACTTACTATGTAGCAGTATCGCGTGTGGTGAATGGTGTGGAAAGCGCGCTTTCCACAGCAGTGTCCGATAAACCACTTCCATCCGCGCCATCCAATCTACAAGTAACGGCCGCAACGGAATCGTTGGAATTGACTTGGGATGCAGTATCAGGGGCAAAATACAAGCTCTATTACGGTACCAATAACCCTCCGACTGCGGCAGATTCAACGGGAAGTTTAACGACAAACAGCAAAACACTGACTGGACTGACTGGTGGAACAACTTACTATGTAGCAGTATCGCGTGTGGTGAATGGTGTGGAAAGCGCGCTTTCCACAGCAGTGTCCGATAAACCACTTCCATCCGCGCCATCCAATCTACAAGTAACGGCCGCAACGGAATCGTTGGAATTGACTTGGGATGCCGTATCAGGGGCAAGATACAAGCTCTATTATGGTACCAATAACCCTCCTACGAATTCGGCAGATTCAACGGAAAGTTTAACGACAAACAGCAAAACACTGACTGGACTGACTGGTGGAACAACTTACTATGTAGCAGTATCGCGTGTGGTGAATGGTGTGGAAAGCGCGCTCACATTAAAGTCTGCGGTACCACTTCCATCCGCGCCATCCAATCTACAAGTAACGGCCGCAACGGAATCGTTGGAATTGACTTGGGATGCCGTATCAGATGCACCGGAGTACAAAATTTACTACAGTACGACCAACAATCCTCCAACTTCGGCAGATTCAACATACACTTTAACGGCAACCAGCAAAACACTGACTGGACTGACCATTGGAGCGACCTACTACGTGGCAGTATCGGCTGTGGTGAATGGTGTGGAAAGTGCGCTTTCTTCAGCAGTATCTTCTGTGGTGCTCTCACCAACACCAACACCTACAAATCTGCAGGTGACAGCGAGTTATCAATCATTGCAAGTGAGTTGGGATGAGGTAGTCGGAGCAACGTTGTACAAGCTGTATTATGGTACGAGCATACCCGGAGCCACAGTGATAGAACGCACAGATATAAGTGCTCGGATTACAGCTTTGACCAACGGTACGTCTTATTATGTTGCCGTATCGGCGTTGGTGAACAACGTTGAGAGTTTACGATCAACTGAAGTCAGCGCGACGCCCAGCGATAATAATCTTAACGATAGCGGTATCACGTGGGGAGGGAATTATCCATCGGGTAATCGTACGGGAAATGATTGCGCTGGAGTCGATACCAGCGATAGTAATGCCCCTTTGGCAGAGCAAGATTGTCATTATGGGCGCGATGCCAAAGCAGCGGCGAGTACATTATCCAAAACAGGGGGAGGGCATGGAGGCTTTGACTTTACAAAGTTGGGCGCCACCGGTAACATCTTAACGAACCAAAATGGTACGTGGTCAGACAGCGGCAGAGAAAGCGCCGGCACAAAATGGTCATGTGTCAAAGACAACCATACGGGGCTGACATGGGAGGTCAAAGTCAATGAAGGCAGCAGTATTCATTATAAAGACAAGACGTACAAATGGGGCGGACTCACGGCGCAGGGGCGTGATGCAGCGACGCGTTTTGGCACTTATTATGACGATTGGAATACTTTGGTGAATGGCACGAACAACGAGTCATTATGCGGCTTCAGAGATTGGCGGGTGCCAAGCACTGCTGAACTCAGGAGCATTCTGAATATAGGAAGTCGCATCCATATTTCTATTGATAGCGATTATTTTCCGAATACGATAGATAGTTGGTATTGGTCGGCCTCGCCGAGCGCCGATAGCTCAGGCAACGCTTGGCGCGTTGGTTTCTACTTTGGTGTTTCCAACGACGTCGTCCGCAGCAACGGCAACGGACGGGTGCGGTTGGTGCGTTCCGGAGAGTGATTTGAATTTTTAAAGATGAAAAAAGCACAATCTTTATCGTCAAGCCGACAGTGGGCGAAAATGGCACCGTCGAAAAAACCGTTGCCGATTTGGCGCGATTGCAACATGTTGTTAATGGAGGTGGAGCAGGTGGTGCGCTTATTTTCACGCTATCATCAATATACGATGATGATTGGCGAGTAGCCCCACCGGTTTGTTTTGCGGTGACCAAGCCCAAAGCGCGTGAAATTCATGCGGTGAAACATGTCAAGATAGCAGAAGAAGGCTATTTGCCGGGAGGTTTTAAGCGTAGGGTGTTGGTGAAATTGGAATGGTGTGTCGATAGAAATCTTTGCACAACATAACAGCGGACTTAGGCAAGGTGATCATTATCGATAAAACGCAGGATAGAGATGAGACAGTGATCGTTTTATGGGTATTTCCAGCGCAGTGGTAGCATGATGCATCATCAAGCGCAGTGCTTGCAGTGTTTGTCTGGAAATGTGATATTCAATCTGATTTAAAAAGGAGTTTTTTATGCACATGAGTAAAAATTATTATAGAGTTTTGGGCTTGTTTGGGGTGCTGATGTTGGTGTGGTCAGTGCCAGGAGATGCAGCGCAAACGTGTCTCAGTGATGATCAAATTCCCAAGACAACGCCGAGCAGCCAGTTTAGTATTAATGGTGACGGTACAGCGACCGATAACAAGACGGGTTTGATGTGGAAACGATGCGCGGAAGAACAAAGCAATGATGCGTCGTGTAGCGGTACCGCAAGTGCAATGACCTGGAAAGCAGCATTAGAAGCGGCACAGAACAGTACCTTTGCTGGGCATACTGATTGGCGATTGCCGAACATTAAGGAGTTGAGTTCAATTGTGGAGGAGCAATGTCATAGCCCCGCTATTAACGTGACCATCTTTCCAAATACTCCCTCTGAGCTGTTTTGGTCGGCCTCGCCGTTCGCCGATAACTCATCCAGCGCTTGGTCCGTTAGCTTCAGCGATGGTCATTCCGGCACCAACGACCGCAGCTTCTACCTCAGGCGGGTGCGGTTGGTGCGTTCCGGACAGTGATTTGAATTTTTTAAACCACAGTAGAGAAAGCGGCGAGGTACAGGAGTCACGAGTCCGTGGAAAAGAGACGCGAAAGAAAATTTAAGAGCAGCACGAAAGAGAAGTATCGAAAAATGGATAACAAGAAGACGCTTATCCGCAGATGATGCAGATTGCCACCGATTGCCCAGAGGATAAAAAACCTTAGTGCGCGGCGGACAGTGATTATGGGGAATGCTGAGAATATTCACGTTAATCCCCCCCCCCCCCAATGCTTCAAGATTTTTCATTATTTGCGAATTTGTCTGGCTTACATTCACCTCATGTGTAGGGTTGCCCGATAGGGCGGGGTGGTTTTTAAAAAAATCCATAACGTTTTCCATATTTTGTGACACATTTTTAGCCAATGTGCGGATGACTACAATACCTAAGAGCTCTTCACATAAGCATCTCGTTGGGTATCTTCTGTTTGTGTATAAGCTCAGAAATATATTGCACTTTTTATGGTACTGAAGAGTGGATCATGGAGAGTGGATAATAGATAATGGAGCGTGCTGAGAATCTTCGCCGTGTATTTCTCTGAAAAGGATTGTTCGGACTTTTAGTGTTTTTTGTGTCTTTCGCGGTTCATCGTCTTTGCGGTTTTTTATTATCGTCGAAAATCTGCGCTATCTGCGGACAATATTTCGGACAATATTTTTTCGCAAGGAATTTAATAGCGCTTCCCACAAGCAGTCCCCCAAAAACATGTGATGACTTCGCACCCGATCCAGGATGTCTATGGTTTGTATCGGAAACAACAAAAAAAGTGTATAAGTTCAGAAAGATATTGCACTTTTTATCAAGATGCAAAGTATGCAGTATCAACATATTGGATTTAGATTAAAAGGCCTTTATCATATAGCTTCTCTAAGTTTCAGGGAAGCAGATATGGACAACACCGCCGCTAAACGTAAACGTATTCTCGACTTTTGGGATAAGTATGGACTAAGCGCAACCATCGATGCCTTCGATGTTTCCAGAAGAACCCTATTCTCTTGGAAAGCAAACCTCTTTGCACAGGGCGGCAATATTGCCGCCCTGTGCAAAAAAACCACCAAACCTCATCGTCTACGACAACCTTCCTATTCACCCATCATTGTTCAAGAAATTACCCGTCTGCGTTCTTTACACCCCAATATAGGCAAAGAAAAACTCTTTGCTCTGCTTCTTCCATTTTGTCAATACAACACCATCAATCTGCCCTCTGTTTCCACTATTGGTCGAATCATTGCCCGAGCACCAAACAAAATGCGTGTCACCCCGCAACGCATTAATTCCCGAGGCAAGATTAGGCCATTCAAACGTAATATCGTTGCTCGAAAACCTAAACATCTCACGCTAAAAGTCAATGAGTGCTTGGCATTTGATACCATCGTCCGTCAACGTGATGGGATGAAAAAATATCTAATCACTGCGATAGATCTTGCCTCGCACATTGCCTTTTCCTTCGCACCTACTCGAGCCAACAGTCAAAGCGCCAAGGCGTTACATTGTGCGATTGTTTCTGAGTTTCCCTACCTGCAAGCAGCCAAAGTTCTTACCGACAACGGTAGCGAGTTTAAGGGGGCCTTTGCAGAGCATCTAAACAAAGAGGAGAGGGTGCATTGGCACACTTACCCGCGAACCCCAAAGATGAACGCGCATTGTGAGCGCTTCAACCGAACCATCCAGGAATCGTTTGTGGATGACCACGAGGATTTGCTGTTCTGTGACTTATCCCTGTTTAACAAGAAATTAACACAATGGCTAGTGTTCTACAACACACAACGACCTCACCTATCGACCAAGCCTCAAAAAAAGAAAGTCACCTCTAAAAATAACCTCCCCGTCTCTCCACTAACATACCTTCTTATTCATCACCCAGAGTGCAATATGTATTGGACCAATACAAAAGGTTGACGAATCTCTCACAAAGTGTTTATAATTGAGTGTCGCTAATTGAGTGTCGCGTTTGATGATTGTATCGATCAATATATATTATTATTATTATTATTGGTAAGCATTCATTAAACATTGTAAAACATATATTATCGGTAAACATTATCAAAAAATGGCTTAAAAAATGTTTAATGATAACAGAAATCTGAAGAAATATCACCGGTCACCGGTCACCGGTCACCGGTCACCGGTGCCTTTCGTATTGCGCTTTGGTTGTGGATAATCTGCATCTCCCCAACCGTTTCCATTTTGAGTTTCTTACCATTTCTTTGGTAGGATTGTCTTCGTTTTTTTTACGCCCTTCCAGGAATAATCCTGGAAGGGCTTTTTTGCGTCTTAAGCACATAAAGACTTGAGTTTTTGTTTTTTATAGAGAGGTTTTGATGACAACATTCATTCCATTTAAACGATTGTCTCGCCGTGTTGCGATGTTTTTCGCTTTTTTATTGGTCTTGTTGGTCACTGGATGTGGAGGAGGAGGAGGCGGCGGTTCCATAGATTCGAGTCCGGGTACAAGCACCACAGAGACGCCAAAAAACATGACCGTCACAGCAGGCAATGAATCGTTGCAAGTGACTTGGGATGCCGTGTCAGGTGCAACGGAGTACAAAATTTACTACAGTGATACCAACAATCCTCCAACTTCGGCAGATTCAACATACACTTTAACGACAACCAGCAAAACACTGACTGGACTGACCATTGGAGCAACCTACTACGTGGCAGTATCGGCTGTGGTGAATGGTGTGGAAAGCGCGCTTTCAGCAGTAGTAGTGTCTGATAAACCACTTCCACCCACGCCATCCAATATTCAGCTGACAACAGGCAATGAATCGTTGCAAATCAGATGGGATAGCGTATCAGATGCAACGGAGTACAAAATTTACTACAGTGATACCAACAATCCTCCGACTGCGGCAGATTCAACAGAAAGCTCGACGACAGCCATCAAAACGCTTGATGGACTGATCAATGGCAGTACCTACTATGTGTCCGTATCGGCTGTAGTGAATGGTGTGGAAAGCCTGCTTTCCACCGTAGAGTCGGTTGTACCCATGAGTACAGCCCCATCCGCCCCCATCAATCTACAAGTAACCACCGCAACGCAATCATTGGAATTGAGTTGGGCTGCCGTATCAGGGGCAACATACAAGCTCTATTACGGTACCCATAACCCTCCTACGAATTCGGCAGATTCAACGGAAAGTTTAACGACAAACAGCAAAACACTGACTGGACTGACTGGTGGAACAACTTACTATGTAGCAGTATCGGCTGTGGTGAATGGTGTGGAAAGCGCGCTTTCAGCAGTAGTGTCTGATAAACCACTTCCACCCACGCCATCCAATATTCAGCTGACAACAGGCAATGAATCGTTGCAAGTGACTTGGGATAGCGTATCAGATGCAACGGAGTACAAAATTTACTACAGTGATACCAACAATCCTCCGACTGCGGCAGATTCAACAGAAAGCTCGACGAAAGCCATCAAAACGCTTGATAGACTGACCAATGGCAGTACCTACTATGTGTCCGTATCGGCTGTAGTGAATGGTGTGGAAAGCCTGCTTTCCAGCGTAGAGTCTGTTGTACCCACGAGTACAGCCCCATCCGCCCCCATCAATCTACAAGTAACCACCGCAACGCAATCATTGGAATTGAGTTGGGATGCCGTATCAGGGGCAACATACAAGCTCTATTACGGTACCAATAACCCTCCTACGAATTCGGCAGATTCAACGGAAAGTTTAAAGACAAACAGCAAAACACTGACTGGACTGACTGGTGGAACAACTTACTATGTAGCAGTATCGAGTGTGGTGAATGGTGTGGAAAGCGTGCTTTCAGCAGTAGTGTCTGATAAACCACTTCCACCCACGCCATCCAATATTCAGCTGACAACAGGCAATGAATCGTTGCAAGTCAGATGGGATAGCGTATTAAATGCAACGGAGTACAAAATTTACTACAGTAATACCAACAATCCTCCGACTGCGGCAGATTCAACAAAAAGCTCGACGACAGCCATCAAAACGCTTGATGGACTGACCAATGGCAGTACCTACTATGTGTCCGTATCGGCTGTAGTGAATGGTGTGGAAAGCCTGCTTTCCAGCGTAGAGTCGGTTGTACCCATGAGTACAGCCCCATCCGCCCCCATCAATCTACAAGTAACGGCCGCAACGCAATCGTTGGAATTGACTTGGGATGCCGTATCAGTGGGAACGTACAAGCTCTATTACGGTACCAATAACCCTCCTACGTCAACGGAAAGTTTAAAGACAAACAGCAAAACACTGACTGGACTGACTGGTGGAACAACTTACTATGTAGCAGTATCGAGTGTGGTGAATGGTGTGGAAAGCGCGCTCACATTAAAGTCTGCGGTACCACTTCCATCCGCGCCATCCAATCTACAGGTAACACCAGCAGCGGAATCGTTGCAAGTGACTTGGGATACCGTATTAGGGGCAACATACAAGCTCTATTACGGTACCAATAACCCTCCGACTGCGGCAGATTCAACGGAAAGTTTAAAGACAAACAGCAAAACACTGACTGGACTGACTGGTGGAACAACTTACTATGTAGCAGTATCGAGTGTGGTGAATGGTGTGGAAAGCGCGCTTTCTTCAGCAGTATCTTCTGTGGTGCTCTCACCAACACCAACACCTACAAATCTGCAGGTGACAGCGAGTTATCAATCATTGCAAGTGAGTTGGGATGCGGTAGTCGGAGCAACGTTGTACAAGCTGTATTATGGTACGAGCACTCCACTGGATGTACACAAAGCCACAGTGATAGAACCCACAGATATAAGGACTCGGATTACAGCTTTGACCAACGGTACGCCTTATTATGTTGTCGTATCGGCGTTGGTGAACAACGTTGAGAGTTTACGATCAACTGAAGTCAGCGCGACGCCCAGCGATAATAATCTTAACGATAGCGGTATCACGTGGGGAGGGAATTATCCATCGGGTAATCGTACGGGAAATGATTGCGCTGGAGTCGATACCAGCGATAGTAATGCCCATTTGGCAGAGCAAGATTGTCATTATGGGCGCGATGCCCAATTGATGGCAGGTAGATTATCTAAAACAGGGGGAGGGCATGGAGGCTTTGACTTTACGAAGCTGCGCGCAAGCGGTCAAGCGTTAGCCATTCAAAATGCTGCCTGGTCAGACCCTGGTAGCGAAGACAACGGCACAAAATGGTCATGTGTCAAAGATAACCATACGGGGCTGATATGGGAGGTCAAAACCGATGATGGGGGTATTCATGATAAGGACAACACGTACAAATGGGGAGGACTCACGGCATTGGGGCGTGGTCATGCTTCACGAAAAGGTACATATGATGACGCCTGGAATCCACTGGTGAATGGCACGAACAGCGAGTCATTATGCGGCTTCAGCGATTGGCGGGTGCCTACAGTTGAAGAACTGAGAGCGATCGTGGATTATTCGCGTATTAGCCCATCGATTGATGTGGATTATTTTCCGAATACAGTCAGTAACAGGTATTGGTCGTCTTCGCCCTATGCCTACGGCAGTTCCTACGCGTGGATTGTCTATTTCAGCAATGGCCATGACAGCGGCAACTACCGTGGCAACAACTATCGTGTGCGGTTGGTGCGCGGCGGACAGTAATTTTATTTTTTATTTTTATGATTTGTAAAGGCGTTTGTAAAATAGAAGGTGTGTGATATGACAGCGATTAATCCCTATTTAAGGAAACAGTTTTCGATTTGGCGCGATGCAGAGCAACTGGTGATTAAGGTGGAACAGGCCGTGCGACAGTTTTCTCGCTACCATCGGTATACCTTAGGCACAGAATTGCGTCAATTGGCAATGCGAGGCTTACGCTATGTGAGTCGCGCGATTCATCAAAAAGAACGACGTATGTATTGGGTGGGGTGTTTACAGGTATCTATTGAACACCTGCTGTTGAATATTCAGATCGGTAAAAGCTTACAGGCTTTTGCCAGCTTTAGTGTTTTTGAGCATATTGCCAAGCTCGCCGTGTCTGTGGCAAAACAGGCACAGGCTTGGTATAAAAAGTTGCAAGGCGGCACAGCCAGAAGGGAGTCATCATGAATCGGTTAATCATGGTGAAGTCTCGCGTGTTGAGTTTACTGTGCCCTCTATCCACCTGGCACGGGTCAGGTATTTGCGGTCAAACAGCCTACCTTTTTGTATATCACCGGCGGATGGCTGGGCGAGGGAGAAGTGATAGAGAAACCGTTACTGGCAGGTATTGGTCGTCTTCGCCCCATGCAAACAACAGTAACAACGCGTGGATTGTCCATTTCAACAATGGCCATGACAACAACAACAACCGTAACAACAACAATCGTGTGCGGTTGGTGCGCGGCGGAAAGTAACCATGGTGGTGTCCTTTAAACAGCTATACGATGCGTCCTTATCGTGTTGGCGTGGAAAGTCCAAGGGGATCCAATGCCAACGGTATGAGTCCAATTTGCTGTATCACCTGATGGACACCCAAGCTGCCTTGCAAACCTATCGTTGGCATCATTCTGCTATGCGTGCTTTTATGGCAAACAATGGCAATAAGCCTCGTGAGATTCATGCCCCAGATTATGCGGATCGTGTGGTACACCATTGGCTGATACCGCGCTTGCAAGCATGCATTGAACCCAAGTTCATCTATGACTGTGCGGCCAATATCAAAGGCAAGGGTACGCATTTTGCCGTGCGGCGTGTTCAGCAGATGTTTCGCCAAGTGATGGCCAGTACATCTGGAGGGCAAGCCTTTTATCTGCAGCTGGATATCTATAATTTTTTCTATACGATCAATCGGAGCGTGTTGTGGAATATCATCAAGCGTCATTTGCACAGCGCGTATCGCTTTGGGCGTATTGATGCGCAACAGCGAGAAGATGATGTGTGGCTGGTTGGGGTGATGCTACAGCCGAGTCCGGTGGTGTATTCACAGGCTCAGCGTCATCAGGCACTGCCGAGGCATAAACAGTTGCAACATGCCAAAGCGGGGTGTGGTTTACCGATTGGTAATCTTGCCAGTCAATTTTTTTCAAATGTGTATTTGAATGAATTGGATCAATTTGTCAAACATCGGCTTAAATGTCGCCATTATGTGCGTTATGTGGACGATTGTATGCTGGTGGGTTCAAGTCGGTCGCAGTTGCAAGCGTGGCAAGAAGAGATTCGAGGATTTTTGAGTGAACGTCTGCAGTTGTCATTAAAACAAGATGGGATATGTCGATCGGTAACTTCAGGGGCCAATTTTTTAGGGTATATCGTTCGCCCACATTATAGGCTGGTGCGTCGTCGTGTGTTGGGCAATTGGTGGAGTCACCTGAGTGCTTGGCAAAAACAAGTACGTGGTTCGTATGGCGTATACCGTCTATCGGCACAAGCGTTGGATAAGCTGAGGTCGTGTTGCGCGAGTTATCGCGGTCATTGTCGTCACGCGAACAGCGCCAAGATGTTACGAAGCGTATTCGATGGGCACGCTTGGTTGCATTATTTTTTTATTGTGGATGATGTGTTGGATTGGCAAGCAAAGTGGCAGGCAGTATCGGCCGAGCGATTTGTGGATCAATGCCAATGGTTTATCGATCAATATCCGAAACACATCATGCTATTACAAAAAGGGCATGGTTATGTGCACGCACAATATCCGAGCCAATGTTATCCCTTGTCTGGTTTGGCGGCAAGGTTGGCAGAGTATAGACGTCGAGGGCAGATGTATGGATGGGTAGCAGAGGAGGGGTATGTCCACCACCGTTTAAAACAGCGCCAATTGAGGCAATTATTGATTTTAGGAGAAAAATATGAATGATTTCAAATATCAGCGAGGGTTATTATGGATGGTCAATGCATGGGTGCTGTCTGCGCTGTTGGTATGGCCTGCCGATCATGTACAGGCACAACAGGTTATAGAGGCCTATATTCCGAATGAGACACCAGACAGTCGATATACGGTACATGGTAACGGAACAGTGACAGACAAAAAAACCAAGTTAATGTGGAAACAATGCAGCGAGGGGCAAACAAACAATGGAGCTTCTTGTAGCGGTACGGCAAGCACAATGACATGGAAAACAGCATTAGAGACGGCGAAGAATAGCACATTTGCAGGTCATGACGATTGGCGTGTGCCGAATATCAAAGAGCTAAACTCTATTGTTGCCAGAGATCGACGTACTCCGAGTATTAATGCGACGGTTTTTCCGAATACAGCCGCCAGTGATTGGTATTGGTCGTCTTCGCCCTATGCAGACAGCAGTAACTACGCGTGGATTGTCTATTTCAGCTATGGCCTTGACGACTACGCCTACCGTAACGGCGACGGTCGTGTGCGGTTGGTGCGCGGCGGACAGTAATTTTTATTCTTTATTTTTATGGCAGTGGAGAGTGGATCATGGAGAATACTGAGAATCTTCGCGGTGTATTTCCTTGAAAAGGATGCCTCGCACTTTTAGTGGTTTTTGTGCTTAAAGGGTAGCGCACAAACCATCATAAAACAATCTATTAAGCGAGGTGACTCGACATGTTAAAAAAATACAGTCTTTATTTTGTAGCCGTTGGGCTGTATGCAGTATTGAATGGCGTATCCTATGCCGAAGAATCATTGACCAAAGAATATACGGAAATACAGAAAAAAGTGTGATGCCCTATATCAAGGTATTCTTGGAGGTATACTGAGAAGAGGCGATGGTGTTCGTAAAAACGTGACGGAAGCTTTAAGATGGACAAAAAAATCAAGCGATCAGAGGTTTGAGCGTTCAAAAACCTTGGAAGAAACGATCAAAAATGATGTGATGCTTTATAATCATCTATAATCATCAAATACCGCAAAAAGTGCGTGAGACACGAACCACCGATTCAGGCGATGAAGAAATGAATGGTACGAAAAATCTCCTAAATTGTTTCGAAAGTTTGAAAGTGTCAGTTGATGATCTTACGGGATATGACACATCTTCCAGTGTTACATGATTATGGCTTTTCTTTCATTTCCACCTGCCGATCCAGCAAAAATAGGGATATTGTTTGTCAATTTGGGTTCACCCACAACACCAACACCATTGGCGATTGCCGGCTATTTACACCCTTTTTTAAGCGATCCTCGTGTTGTAGAATTACCGTATATTTTATGGCAGCTTTTATTGAACAGTGTTGTGATACCATTACGTTCATGGCGCAATGTGCACAAATATCGTGCGGTGTGGATGCGTCCGGGCGCATACGGATCACCTCTACACGTACATACCAAGCGTTTTATGGCAAAAATGCAACAGATATTACCCATGGAATGTACTCTAGCGATGCGCTATGGGGAACCAAGCCTCACAATACAGTTGCAACAATTGGCCCAAAAACAATGCGGACACATTCTTGTCGTACCGCTCTATCCACAATACAGTGCCAGCACTACTGCGTCCGTTTTTGATGCCATATATGCTGAACTGCGTCGTTGGCGTATTCCTCCTTCTATTCATGCTTTTTATGTTCCAAACAAACACGATACTCATGCGGCTTTTCCAGAGGCCCATTTCTATATTGACGCACTGGCTAAACAATGGGAAATGCATTGGCAAAAACATGGGCGTGCAGCACGAACGATTTTGAGTTTTCATGGATTACCGCAAGCCATGGTAGCCGCTGGTGATCCGTATCAAAAACATTGTGAACGTACTGTAGCTGCACTGCGGCAGCGTTTCGCGTTATCTGAGCAAGCGTTGTTACTCTGTTATCAATCGCGTTTTGGAACCGAAAAATGGCTTCAGCCTTCTACACAGTCAGTCATTGAACAATTGGCCACTGAGGGCATAAAAAGTATTGATATTGCTTGTCCAGGGTTTGTCGTGGATTGTCTTGAAACGCTGGAGGAAGTTAACATCGCATTGCGTGATGTTTTCATAAAGGCGGGGGGTGAACATTATCGCTATCTACCTTGCCTCAATGATGATAATTTTTGGATCCATCATTTTGCAGAAGCCATTAATCATCATATCAAGCAGATTTTGCGAAATGGTTCAGATGACTCAACCATAAGCACTGGCGATTAAAAATAATCATTTTTTTATGATAATATTGCTTTTATCAAGACTTTTGCTTATGTACTGGTGTGGTAGCACTGGGAAGAGAGTATTTTTGAGCACTTTTATGACCCCCGCTTTGTCTTTAGAATAAAAAGCGTTTGTCTCACGTGCTGGTACTCATATATCAACAGCTCTGGATTTTCATGCTTTGCAAAAAATATTAAATTCTTTGTAAAACATTTTGTCAATCTCTTTTTCGCACACAACTTTTTCGCACACAAATAAAAATGTCAATTAATTGGACAATTGCAAAATGGAGCGCGCCTTCGGGTGTGCAAGCCTTTACCACTTCACGGACAGGGGGGTATAGCATTGGAACAGCTTATCGTTCTATGAACTTATCATATGATGTCGGCGACATTAAAGAACGTGTTGATAAAAATCGTCAAGCGCTTACAGACTATCTTGGGCGGAGTGTTCCCTTTTTAGCACTAGAGCATGGTACCAAAGTGATTGAAATACAAGATGACACTCAAACAACTTTAGAAGCTGATGCTGCCGTTATTCGTACGCCGGGAAATGCAGTAGGTATTCTTACAGCGGACTGTTTACCCGTATTTTTTAGCAATCGTGAAGGCAGTATTGCGGCCATTGCTCATGCGGGCTGGCGCGGGCTATCTGCTGGGATACTCGACAACACGTTCAAACAACTTGACATTCCATCGCAAGAATTGGTGTGTTTTATTGGCCCAGCCATTCATGCGTATGGCTACTACGTTGGGTATGAAGTATATGACGCTTTTATACAAAGAGATGAACATCTCAAACAATTTTTTTCGCGCTCAAAAAACCCCGAGCAGCCCAAAAGAGCACACTGTGATTTACGCGGCATTGCAAAATACATTCTTGACGATTTAGGTATTCTTGATGTAGAAATGTATTCTGGAGACACCTATCGAGATATAGATGATTTCTTTTCTTACCGGCGTATGGGGACTTGTGGTCGTATGGCATCCATTATCTATCTAAAATCAGTTAAACATGCGCGCCCCTCAAAAAAATATATTTCTTTACGTGACCTTGATAAAACGATTCAAGGTACCAAGGTTAAATCGGTTGATCTTGATCTTGATGTCTAATCATGATTGATCGTTACTCTTTTTGACGGTATTATATTTCAGGTGTTTTATAATCTCCCGCTGCCATTAAAATATCGTAACTCCCATTAAAAACGTCGCATAAATTTTAAAGATCCATATGAATAAAAGGAGCCTACAATGATATGTCATCATAAGACCCGATACCACAAAGCATTAAAAAACATAAAAATGTTAAAGTATCTCATGGTGCTGTCTTTGGGCATGCTGATATTGGTGGGTTGCAAAACGGCCCCGTATACCGGTCGTTCTCAATTAATTATGATGTCGGCAAATGACGAAAATCGTCTTGGACTTAATGCCTACCGCGAAATTTTAAAAAAAGAAAAAATATCAAAAGATAAAAAGCTCAATCAATTAATACGCAAAGTTGGTCAACGTATTGCTGTAGCAAGCAATCGACCCGATATGCAATGGGAGTTTAATCTGATCGAAAGCGATCAAATTAACGCGTTTTGCCTGCCCGGTGGAAAAATTGCAATATATACAGGAATTTTACCCATTACCCGCAGTGAAGCAGGCTTAGCGGCTATTATGGGGCACGAGGTAGCCCATGCATTAGCACGCCATAGTGCTGAGCGCTTAAGTCATAATGCGCTTGCACAAGGCGCATTGTTAGGTGCCAATATTGCATTGGCGGCAAAGAACCATCAACAACAGGGCAATATCATGGCAGCACTTGGGCTTGGTGTACAATTTGGGGTTTTGCTTCCTTTTTCACGCAAACATGAGTCAGAAGCCGATCGAATTGGTTTGGTGCTGATGGCTAAGGCGGGTTATGATCCTAAAGCGGCCATTGGTGTTTGGCAAAGAATGAAGAAAGCACATCATGGGAAGAAATTACCCGAATTTTTATCAACCCATCCATCCGATGATACGCGCATTAAAGAAATACGTCATTGGTTACCTGAAGCCATGAAGTATTACAAAGCACGCAAATAAATTTGAATCGTGTCTTCATTTTAAAGCCTTTTTAGTCCACAAATACTTTTGCTTCAAACTGTATAAGTTCAGAAAGATATTGCAATTTTTTGTTATCTGCCCTAAAATACTCGGTGTTTTAGGGTTCTTTTTTTATCTCCTCTATCAGGAAAATGGATTATGAGTGATGCCACTTTTACTTTAGATGTCATCAGTGCTGAATCAAAGATTTTTTCAGGTGATGTGCGTTTTGCGATTATGCCCGGATGTGATGGCGAGCTTGGTATTTATCCACGACATACGCCATTGCTTACGATGATCAAACCAGGTGTTGTTCAATATCAAAAGCCAGAGTCACAAGAATTAGATACCTTGTTTGTGTCGGGGGGGATTTTAGAAGTCCAGCCCAATGTGGTAACGGTGTTGGCAGATACTGCCATTCGTGGTCACGATTTAGACGAAGCAAAGGCTGAGGAAGCCATTCGTAGTGCGCGTGAGAAAATGCAAGATCAGACATCAAAAATTGATTATGCCAAAGCACAATCTGAATTGGCAGAAGCCATCGCGCAGATCAACGCTATTCATAAACTGCGTGGTAAAAAGTAATGGATGCAGCACATAGGAGCAGAGCGCAAGGTCGCGCATGAAAAAAATGTTGCTCTGTTTTTATAAGGAATGATGATGTTAAAAGTGGGTATCGTTGGATGGCGGGGTATGGTGGGTTCTGTCTTAATTGAGCGTATGCTTGCAGAGCAGGACTTCAAACCAATCATCCCTTATTTTTTTTCAACGTCACAAGCAGGAAAGCCGATTCCTGAGTCTTTAATCGCATACTGTGACAAAAATCACCGCGTATTGCTGGATGCGAATCATCTTGAAACGTTGGTCTCAATGGACGCGTTAATCACGTGTCAAGGAGGAGACTATACCGAGTCAATACATCCTGCGCTACGACAGCGCGGTTGGACTGGATATTGGTTAGATGCTGCTTCAACATTACGTTTAACAGATTCTGCCACCATCGTATTGGATCCAGTCAATCGTGCTGTTATTGATAAAGCGCTGGCGGATGGTAAGCGTGACTTCACAAGTGGAAACTGTACGGTGAGTTTAATGTTAATGGCTATTATTGGGCTATTGCGTACGGGGCAGATTGAATGGATCAGTTCAATGACATACCAAGCGGCTTCTGGTGCTGGCGTCCAACATATGTGTGAATTGCTTTTGCAGATGGGGGCACTGCATCAATCGGTTGAGAAAGATTTGGTGCAAGCAGACGCGTCAATTCTTGATATTGATGCGAAAATCCGTCATCTTTTATCGCACAACGAGCTGCCCATACAACATTTTGGTCATTCATTGGCTGCCAATCTATTACCGTGGATTGATACAGAGTTGCCCAATGGGCAAAGCCGTGAAGAATGGAAGGCTGAAACAGAAGCCAATAAAATTCTTGGCAACACCTCCGAAGCCACAAGGCGGCTACCAATCGATGGCTTATGTGTCCGTGTTGGAGCACTGCGAGCCCATAGTCAGGCTTTAACGATAAAAACGAAAAAACCACTATCTCTAGAAGAGGTTGAAGAGCATATCAAAAATAGTCATGCATGGCTAGATTTTATACCTAACCATAAAGACGACACATTGTGTCGATTGACTCCAGTGGCTGTCAGTGGTACCAACACGGTTGCCATTGGTCGCCTTCGCCATATGTCTATGGGAAAAGACTATTTAACATGTTTTACAGTGGGTGACCAACTCCTATGGGGTGCTGCTGAACCGTTGCGACGCATGTTACGCATTATTGTAAATCAAAACGCATAGCCCAGATGGCCCATTAAAGCCAAAGCCCTCGTTTTAGAGGTTTAAAAATTATCGGCAGATACGTTCATTTATTGTCGCATTGGTGGTATCAGGGAATGGATTGTAAATTAACCATTCACGCATAAACAAATGTTTGAATATTTGCCCATGTAACAAACTCTGCCATTGTGTAGATGAATGGCGCGATTTAAATGTCAGTCGGCTATCAAGTACACATGTTTCACATGGAGGGGCCTCTTGCCAACCTGTTTGTACGACCACATATGAAAAAGCGTTACTGGGAGTAGCGTTTTGATAACCATGAATCTTTGCCTTGGGCAATAAAAAACGATAGCTTTCATCGCTGGCGCGAAATGTACAGGGTACCCCGACAACAGTATTTTCAACGGTTTTGACCGCTTTGCGGTTAAATACCCCCAATTCTTCATCAAATGGTTGCATGCTGATTGTCATGAGTAGCAAGAGGGTAAGAGATGAAAATAATGATGCCATTTTGCAAAAAAAACGATAACAAAATCCGATGATCAGCGTTATCCCCAAAATACCCCATAGTATCCAATAACCGATAGAAATATCATAGTTTGCTAAACGAGAGGCTAAATGATCTGTGATAAAAATGGAATGTGAGGCATCTATTCGTAGACGAATCAATAAATACAGCCAGACTCCTGCAATGGCAGTTGTTAGAATCAACGACATCCTAAAAAAAATATTTGGAATCTTTTGCCAATACAGCGCCAATAAGATTGCAACGATTGGCATCACATCCAGCAGATAACGGCTATCGCGTTGTGATGGCAACGTAAAAACCAAAAAAAATACTGCAATCATCGCCCACATGCGCCATTGCCTCTGAGGTATATGGCGATAAAAGCGAAAGGCCATTATGAACAGTGCAATGACCGGCGGCATTAATAAACCCGCATTGAACATAAAGCCGAGGCCAAGACTCCATACACTAGAGTCTCCCCACAGCAGCTTTTTGAAGTACGATGACCCCTGTGGATCAAACTTGCCGATGTTCTCACCCATAATAAACTCATTCCACACGGCTGAAGGGTTTGGATCTAAAATAAACCACAAGCCAAAAACAACGATCGCTATAACACTCATCAAGACAAGGGAGGGAATTGCCGATAAAGCATTTTTGTACAGTGTCCAAAAACGTTGTACGCGTGTAGAAGAAGGTGAGGAGAGAGATTCCGACTCTAATATTTTCCAAACCCACAACCCCATCATCACCGGCAGCAACATGGCGGGAGATTTGTATAACAACCCCACGCCTACGACAATACCCGCAACAATGCTAAAACCAGCGTGTTTTAGCCTATCGGGATAAAGCCAAAAAAACAAGATGGGCAATAACAGCCAAAATATTTCAGGAGCATTGGTCAAAAAAGGGCGGCCATATCGATACGTATTAAAAAAACTCAAATAAATGATTCCAGCCAACAATGCCGTTATATTGGCTTGTACGCTGTTTGTGGCAATAGGTGCTGTGTGGGGTTGTGGGTGTTGAAGCTGCCATTGTCGTGTAAAGATCACGATCAAAAGCGTACTGAGTAGTGTGTAGATGAGGTTGGGAAGACGTAGACGCCATAGGCTCCAATCTTTTCCGTTGTGGGTCATGGCCATTCCTTGCCAAAACAACAGTGGAGGTTTGGTGTTGCGCATATCCGACATGGCAGAACCCAACGGCAGATATTGACTATTTTCAGCCGTTATGCGCGTAATATGCATATACACATTTTCATCCCCATTCGTAGGAATCAAATGGTGACCCAAACCAATGCCATATACCACAAATGCATAGAGCAACAACAACACCATCCCCCACTGCTTTTGTTGAGAGTTTGTCCATCGTTGTCTGATCAATTCCAGCATAAGAGCATTTCTCCACAAAAGCTCAAAAATAGCAAGATATGGCTGTTATGAGTATCAGAGAACTGATCCCATGAAGAAGCATAGAAATCTTTCTAAATTTATAGTGGTTTTTTATAATGGTTTTTTGGGAGGCAATGCATCGTGTTGAGGCAAAACGTCAGGACTAACATACCAAACCGCACGAGTCCCACAAAAGATATTTTGCTTGGGACGAACACCTGGATCATCATCCAATGTACCCGCTGGAACAATCAATCCTTTTGCGCTTTGTGATAACCACGGTAGGGACGAACCACAAAAACGACAAGATGAAGTTGCGAAGTGTTTCGCTTCTTTGAGTTCGTAGCGTCTCACATGTTCGTGACCTTGTAGCCATTTAAAATCATTTGGCGATATTAATAGATTCGCGGCAAAAGCACTACCGGTAAACTTTCGGCATCGTGCACAATGGCAATATTGAAAAACACCCACATTTTTTTTAATGGCATAACGTACGGTTTTGCATAAACAGCTACCGGTAATTTGAAATTCATCACACATAGATTAATCTCTTAAAAAAAGGGGGAACTTGGCACCATGTACTTTTGAGTGGGCGATGAGACAATAGATTTAGACAATAGATTTTATGAACAGCCACAAACACTTTAGGGTTTCGTCTTCTCAAACTCCAAATAGAGTTTCGCCGATAGGGTTTATTTTTCTCATTGGGATGTTTTTCTTCAATGCCTGTCTTTTTTGAGTGAGACTAAGTTTGCGGCATTCTTTTTGTTCTGTGGTCATAATGCTTTCTGCCGTATTTTGTCATTATAAAGCATCATATCATTTTGGCCTATATACCGTATTGATCCAATACATATTGTATTTTTATGCATCCAATGCGATAATAGCGTGTTTGTTTATCGTATAGGATATCAACAAACACAATCGTTTTTATATGCTCTAAGACAATCCAATATCGCTAGCACCATTCAGCCACGCCATCATACGATAAACATCCTATTTTCATTTTACCATTTCAATGTAGGCTAGTAGCCTTATGACTGATCTTTTTTTATCTCCCCCTTTAGCGGATATTATTGAACGACATCATCAGCATCAAGACGCCTTGTTGCCTTTATTGCATGATGTTCAAGAGGCTTATGGATATGTGCCTCCTTCAACGTTATCGACAATCGCCAAGTTCTTGCATCTGTCAAGAGCAGAAGTACATGGTGTTTTAACATACTATCATCATTTTCGTCAAACCCCACCAGGTCGCCACGTATTGCGTATCTGTCGCGCTGAGGCCTGTCAAGCACTGGGAAGTGAAGCATTAACGACTCACGCCAAGCAAACGCTTGACTGCCGTTTTCATGAAACTTCACCCGATGGGAGCGTTACGCTAGAACCTGTCTATTGTTTAGGTTTATGCGGTTGTGGACCTGCTGTACAGGTAGATGAAACAACACTTTTTTCGGAAATGGATACCCATAAACTCGATCGTATGATCAACCAATGGAAAGCGGAGGAATAGCAAGATGTCGCGTATATGGATCTCTCAAGATGCCGTTGCTTTATCAAAAGGAGGGCACGCAGTTGCACAAGCTGTTTCAGACGAAATGGCAAAACGCAATCTCTCTATCGATGTCATACATACAGGCTCACGTGGCTTGTTTTGGCTGGAGCCACTCATAGAGATAGAAACCCTTTCTGGGCGTTATGCGTATGGTGCTGTACAAGCAGAAGATGTACCTTCATTATTTGACGCTGAATTTTTAAAGGGAGCGACTTCTCATCGCTTGTCACAAGGGCTTACCGATGACATCCCCTATTTAAAACACCAACAACGAATCATCATGAAGCGGCTTGGAAAAGTAGATGCTCAATCACTCGACGATTATCGCCAACACGAGGGTGGTTTGGGTTTGGAGCAAGCACAACACATGGAACCAGCTCAAATTGTCGAGATGGTGACCACGGCTGGTTTGCGTGGACGAGGTGGTGCAGCTTTTCCAACAGGGCGTAAATGGCAAACCGTATTAAAGGCCCAGGCGGATATCAAGTATATTGTGTGTAATGCTGATGAAGGAGATTCGGGCACATTTGCCGATCGCATGTTAATGGAAGGAGATCCTTTTTGCTTGTTTGAGGGTATGGCGATTGCGGGGAAAGCAGTAGGCGCAAAGCAAGGTTATATTTATGTGAGATCTGAATACCCTCACGCCATTGCCACTTTAAAGGCGGCACTAAAAAATGCCACCGATTGGTTAGCCCCTTTTCAAATTGAAATACGTAAAGCGGCCGGCTCTTATGTTTGTGGTGAGGAAACAGCCATGCTTGAAAGTTTGGAAGGCAAACGCGGAATCGTACGCACGAAACCACCATTGCCTGCCTTAAATGGTTTGTTTAATCGGCCAACAGTGGTTAATAACGTGATTACATTTGCCAGCGTTCCAGATATCCTCACCATGGGCGCAGCATCGTGGAAAAAAAATGGCTATGAGTGTTCACAAGGAACAATGCCATTCCAGTTGGCGGGCAATATTCGTTATGCGGGATTGGTTGAGGTACCTTTTGGGATAACGCTTCGTACGTTGTTGGAGTCGTTTGGCGGTGGTAGCAAAACAGGTCGGCCCATTAAAGCGGTACAAGTTGGAGGGCCACTGGGTGCCTATTTACCTGAAAGTCAATTCGATACGCCGATGGATTATGAGTCTTTTATTGCCATCCGTGCCACTTTGGGGCATGGGGGGATTGTGGCATTCGATGATCAGGCTGATATGGCGCAATTGGCACGTTATGCGTTTGATTTTTGTGCCGTTGAGTCGTGTGGTAAGTGTACACCATGTCGCATTGGCTCAACGCGTGGGGTAGAGTTAATAGATCGCTTGCGACAAGCCGATTCGGCAAGTCGTCCCAAACATTTTGATTTATTGCATGAATTATGCGATACGATGCAACATGGTTCGCTATGTGCTATGGGCAGTATGACACCTAATCCTGTGCGTTCCGCACTTTCTTATTTTCCGGAAGATTTCTTATGAACACTCATTGCGAACAAGACTTCGGTACACCCGCTGTCTCACCTCAACGCGCTTCTGAATCCCCCAGCCTTGTTACACTTGATATAGATGGTGTTTCGGTGTGCGTACCAGAAGGTACTTCCATCATGCGAGCTGCGGTATCCGCTGGCGTGATGATCCCAAAATTGTGTGCAACGGATCGTTTAAAAGCGTTCGGCTCATGTCGCTTGTGTTTGATTGAAATAGAAGGCCGTCCTGGCTATCCAGCTTCGTGCAGTACGCCAGTTGACAATGCGATGAAAGTTCATACTCAATCATCCATGTTGGCCAAACTGCGCCGCAATGTGATGGAACTGTATATTTCTGATCATCCGCTGGATTGCTTAACGTGTGCCGCCAATGGAGATTGCGAATTACAAACGATGGCCGGGGTAGTTGGCTTACGCGAGGTTCGTTACGGTATGGCAGGTAGCAACCATTTTACAGACAAACATCTGGATGAATCAAACCCTTATTTTCAATATGAGCCGAGCAAATGTATTGTGTGTAACCGCTGTGTACGGGCCTGTGAAGAAATACAAGGCACATTTGCACTCACGATTTCGGGGCGTGGTTTTGAGAGCCGTGTTTCTCCAGGACAAGATCAGCCATTTATGGAGTCAGAGTGTGTTTCTTGTGGTGCCTGTGTTGATGTTTGCCCAACGGCCACGTTAATTGAAAAATCAGTAGTTGTACAAGGGCAACCAGAACACAGCGCCCTTACAACGTGTGCTTACTGTGGTGTGGGTTGTGGTTTCAAGGCAGAAATGCAGGGCAATGAAGTCGTTCGTATGACGCCGTGGAAAAATGGGAAGGCCAATGAAGGGCATTCATGTGTAAAAGGTCGTTTTGCTTGGGGGTATGCAACCCATCAAGAACGGATTACAACCCCAATGATACGCAAATCTATTCATGATGCTTGGCAGGAAGTCAGTTGGGAAGAAGCAATACAGTACGCCGCCAGTGAACTCAAACGCATTCAAACCCAATACGGTACAGATTCCATTGGGGCTATTGTTTCCAGCCGTTGTACCAATGAAGAGGATTTCTTGGTACAAAAGCTTGTACGGGCTGCATTTGGTAATAACAACGTGGATACTTGTGCACGTGTATGCCACTCACCCACCGGCTATGGTCTTAAACAGACATTGGGTGAATCTGCGGGTACTCAGACTTTTCAATCGGTTGAGAGTGCTGATGTAATTATGGTGATAGGATCCAACCCAAGCGATGCGCACCCGGTGTTTAGCTCGCGCTTAAAGCGACGTTTGCGTGAGGGGGCACGGCTCATTGTAGTAGATCCACGAGAAATTGATATTGTGAATGAGGCGCCCCATATTCGTGCTGATTATCATTTGAAGTTAAAACCAGGAACCAATGTAGCGGTGCTTTCTGCATTAGCCCATGTAATCGTTACTGAAGGGCTACTCAATGAAACCTTCATTGCGGAACGTTGTGAAAAACAGGCTTTTGAAGAATGGTGCACATTTGTGCGTTTGCCACAAAACGCACCGGAAGCACTAGAAGAAGCGTGTGGCGTTTCTGCCGACAATCTACGCGCAGCCGCACGGCTTTATGCTACCGGTGGCAATGCAGCCATTTATTATGGTTTGGGGGTCACGGAGCACTCTCAAGGTTCAACAGCCGTAATCGCGATTGCCAATCTTGCGATGGCAACGGGTAATATTGGGCGTGAAGGTGTGGGTGTTAATCCCATGCGTGGGCAAAATAACGTACAGGGTTCATGTGATATGGGGAGTTTTCCGCATGAATTGCCAGGTTATCGACATGTTTCTGATGCACGTGTTCGAAGCCTATTTGAAAAAGACTGGCAAGTCTTAATACAAGATACCCCCGGATTGCGTATTCCCAATATGTTTGAAGCCGCTCTGGCAGGATCATTCCGAGGCCTGTATTGCCAAGGAGAGGATCCCCTACAGTCGGACCCAAATATTCAACACGTTGAAGCCGCATTGGCTGCCATGGAGTGCGTTATTGTACAAGATTTGTTTTTAACCGAAACGGCACAATATGCTCATGTCTTTTTGCCGGGGGTATCATTCCTTGAAAAAGACGGTACGTTTACCAATGCCGAGCGACGCATTTCACGTATACGCCGCGTGATGCCGCCCCGTTCTGGTAAAGCTGATTGGGAAGGCACAATGATGTTGGCTCAAGCACTAGGTTATCCCATGCATTACAACCATCCCTCTGAAATCATGGATGAAATTGCGCGCTTGACACCCACGTTTACAGGCGTGAGTTATGAAAAACTGGACCTTTATGGCAGCATCCAATGGCCGTGTAATGATCAGGCGTTGGCAGGCACTCCTATCATGCATGTAGACTCATTTGTCCGCGGAAAAGGAAAATTCATCAACACCCAATATGTCCCAACATCCGAAAAAATCACGCGGCGCTTTCCGCTTTTGTTAACAACAGGACGCATTCTATCGCAATACAATGTTGGTGCTCAGACGCGCCGTACCGATAATGTACAGTTCTATGATGAAGATGTGTTAGAAATTCATCCACACGATGCACAAGATCGTGGCATTGAAGAAGGCGATTGGGTCAGTATTGCCTCTCGTGCGGGCGAGACCCATTTGCGTGCTACATTAACCACACGTGTTCAACCTAGCGTTGTGTATACGACATTTCACTTTCCCGAATCTGGCGCCAATGTCATTACTACCGATAACTCCGATTGGGCAACCAATTGTCCTGAATATAAAGTTACCGCCGTAGAAGTAAAACGCGTGGAAACAGTCGTCTCGGCTTGGCAGAAGATGCACAACCAGCGTCAAAAAACGCAAGAGCAGTTATACCACAAAGAACCTGAACCCGCGTGAAAACCTCTGCTTCAGCCATTCAAACATTAATGCCGGTATACAGAGCCGACACAAACGGAACAATTCACGACCAACAAGGAGACGACTACATCGCTGAAGAAGTCGCGGTGGCATTTGAATACAACGACGTTGGCCAAGCCGTGATGTTAGCGACACCTGATAACTTGGAAGATTTGGCATACGGATTTAGCCTGACAGAAGGCTTTGTTGATAATGTTCGCGATATCTATGGGGTTGAAGAAACGTGCGAGGAGAATGGGCGTTGTTTACACATTGAAATCAGCAGTAGTGCGTTTGTGCAATTAAAGGCTTATCGGCGACATTTGGCAGGACGTACAGGCTGTGGCTTATGTGGCGTGGAAAGCCTTGATGCCGTAAGACATCCATTATCACCCTTACCGGCAGTCACTTCAAAACAGGCTTTGTCGTTGGACGCGTTGTATATGGCGCTTGAAAAACTGCCTGCACAACAAACCTTACAACAAACTACTGGAGCAGCGCATGCCGCTTGCTTGGTAAACGCTAACGGCAATATTGCATTTGTGCGAGAAGATGTTGGTCGACACAATGCACTCGATAAAACCTTAGGGGCTTGGGCGCGTGCCCAACTACACCAACCCCACTCCTCTACACCGCAGATTTCTGAGACGTGTACGTCGCTTCAAGCCTTGTTGGTTACCAGCCGTGCTAGCTTTGAGATGGTCCAAAAAGCAGCCGCTCAGGGTTTCCACATACTTGCGGCAGTTTCGGCGCCTACCGCCGCTGCTATCCGCTTGGCCCATGCTTTTAATATTTGCCTTGTTGGGTTTTTACGCCAACGTCATTGCGTCATTTATAGCCATGCGGATTATTTAAAAACATCCACACGTTAAATTTTTGATCGATTGGGATTGGGGGGTATTTTCAAGACGGATTTTTTTCAATCTTGGCTTTTAGTTGTTCAATGGTTTCTTCTTGTTGCTTGAGACGATTGAGAATATCTTGGAATGTTTTGGCCATTGGATCATCACTTCTTGAAACGATACCATAAGCGTCAAACTGATTTTGATCGTGTTGGTGGGCTTCGAGTATTTTCGCGGGAACACCTACCGCGGTAGCATGTGCTGGAATATCTTTAACGACCACGGCATTTGACCCGACGCGTGCGTTTTCACCCAATACAATGGGACCCAGTATTTTTGCGCCAGCCCCAATAACCACATTGTTTTTTAAGGTGGGATGACGCTTTCCAGCTCCCCAATTAGTCCCACCTAGCGTTACACCTTGGTACAACATACAATCGTCATGAATCTCGGCGGTTTCGCCAATCACAATACCGGCACCATGGTCAATAAAAACACGCTTACCAATACGTGCGCCAGGATGAATTTCAATGCCAGTTAAAAAGCGATTGAAGGTCGAAAGAAAGCGAGCAAATAAACGAATGGGCGTGGACTGTATTTTCCATATCTTGTGTATCAGACGATGCAGCAACAATGCGTGAAAGCCTTGATAACATAAAATCACTTCCCAACGACTGCGTAAAGCCGGATCTCGATAAAAAAAACTTTCAATTTCTGCTTGTATTTCGCGAATCAATGAGGGGAGCTTCATAAGGTGGACTCTGGGCTAGAGGAGAAGTAATAATAAAAAAAGCGGAATGCTTCCGACTGTTATTTTTGAGAAGTCATATTTGAGGGTGTAGAAAAATACGATTTTAGTACTTCGCTAAACTCGGTAACATCATTAAAGTTTTTATAGACTGAGGCAAAACGAACAAACGCAACGGCATCTAAATCATATAAGACTTCCATGACCCAATCACCGATACGACGACTGGAGACTTCGCGTTGCTCCGTTTCCAAAATATGTTGATAAATGTGCATGAACGCCTGATCCACTTCTTCAGCAGAAACATGGCGCTTGCGTAAAGCCAAATCAAGGCTTTTGCGTATTTTTTGTCCATCAAAATCTTCGCGGCTATTATCACGCTTGATGATTTTAGGAGGATGCAGGTCAATATGTTCATAGGTAGTAAAACGCCGGTTGCAGCTTTCACAGTTGCGACGTCGTCGAATGGCGGTACCATTTTCAGCATCGCGTGAATCAATCACATTAAGGCGAGTGCTTTGACAAAATGGACAACGCATGGCATGTATAACAGAGAAACATTTTATGGTCAAGACATTCTAAAAATGCTAAAAAACAATAACGTGTGCGCTTATCAGAGGATGCTTTTTAACGAAAGGCAGAAAAAATATGCTTTAGAGCAAGATCTCCCTTTAATTGTTGGCATATACGGGAAAACGAAGGCACAACGCAAGTACCTCTTCTTGAATGGCGGACAATGTTTGAGGTTGGTTTGTATTTTCAACGGCCTTGACAATCCAATCTGCAACCTGTTGTATTTCTTGTGTACCAAAGCCGCGTGTGGTAATGGCGGGTGTGCCTAAACGAATGCCAGAGGTTATCATGGGTTTTTCTGGATCGTTCGGAATGGTGTTTTTATTCACAGTAATATTGACTGATTCCAAGATTGTTTCAGCGGCTCGTCCAGTAATGCCTTTGGGACGTAAATCCACCAGCATGAGATGAGAATCTGTTCCGCCAGATACAACACGTAAGCCCTTTTCTTGCAAGCGCTCTACCAATGCTTTTGCGTTGGTAATGACTTGCTGTTGGTAGGTTTTAAATTCTGGCTTTGTGGCCTCCAAAAAACAGATGGCTTTTGCAGCAATAATATGCATCAGAGGACCGCCTTGCAAGTTTGGAAACACAGAGCTGTTAAGTGCTTTTGCGTGTTCTTTTTGGGAAAGAATTAAGCCGCCACGTGGTCCGCGTAGCGTTTTATGCGTGGTGGTGGTCACAAAATCAGCAATACCCACGGGTGAAGGATAAAATCCAGAACAAATCAAGCCCGCATAATGGGCCATATCGGCTAACATATAGGCACCACAACGATCTGCTATTTCACGAAAACGCTGCCAATCAATTTGGCGTGCATAGGCAGAAGCACCAGCGATAATCAGTTTTGGTTGATGTTCCATGGCCAAACGTTCAACTTGGTCATAATCGATCTGTTCGTTTTCGGCAATCAAGCCATAATATACGGCATTGAAAATTTTGCCAGACAGATTCATTTTTCCCCCATGCGTCAGATGTCCTCCTTCTGCCAGTGACAAGCCCAATATCGTATCACCGGGTTTGAGTACCGCATAAAATACAGCTTGGTTGGCTTGAGAGCCAGAGTGAGGTTGAACGTTGGCGTACTCTGCCCCAAAAAGTGTTTGGGCGCGTTCAATCGCTGTTTTCTCAATTTCATCAACGTACTCACACCCACCATAATATCGTGCCGCAGGATAACCTTCGGCATATTTATTGGTCAAAATACTCCCTTGTGCCGCAAGTACAGCGGGAGAAACATAATTTTCTGAGGCGATGAGTTCGATATGGTCTTCTTGTCGCAACTGCTCACGAGCAATGACATTCCATATGGCGGGGTCCTCATCACGAAAAAGGTCGTTCATATTAAACATGGTTTCAATCCTAAAAAATTAACAATCACACAACAATCGTGCTAATCCAGCAATAGGCGATAAATGACACGGTAGCTTGAAATACAACGAAGTTTTGAAAAAACGAGTTAATCACGATTACATTAAACACTCTATTCTAAACCAATATATTATCCTTTGATCCAATTTTGAAGTTTTTACGGATTGCAAGGCTGGAGAAAACGCGCTGGGTGTTGTTCGATACGCACGTCCTAAAGGTTTTTTATGGGCAATAATGTTGCCCACAACATATTCACGCAAGCGATCAACGATATAGCGCAAACGTTGTTGATTTCCATGACCATAGCTCATTTGAACCTCTATTCATGTTGTTGGGAAGAAGCGGGCGATGGGAATCGAACCGACACATCGGGGTGGTGCCCCTTCAGGCTCTGAAGGCCTGTGTGCTACCATTACACTACACCCGCAGGCATTAAAAAAAGATTATAGGGCAAAGCATGCCGTTGTAAATCATGTCTTCATGATTTTTGTGCGTGAGAACAAAAAAAACCTCAACGAAAAAACACGAAAAATGTTGTATGCTTATCTTGATATGTGTGTTAAACTGTGCATGTTTTGTGTAGGCTTGAAAGCGATACATTTTCAATACGGGAGGTGTACTTTCTTTCAGGTCGCCAAGTACTAAAACTTGTGTGGATGACCTTATTTCACCATTCTGTCTGCTTGTCGGCATCATTCAATCCGATCGTTCGGCAATCAGGGATAGCAGAGAGAGCAGATTCAATGGACTGCAAAAGGGAGAATATTGGCGGATGAGGGGCTGTGGCGAGACTCGGGTTGGTTACCCGTTAATTAAGCATAGTTCTGTTGTCCAATGCCGAGATTGAATATTCTGCCAGTAGGCGCATCGACTGCTGCACGTGTCGATGGATGCTCTGATATTTGGCTCAACGTTTGGTTTTAGAGCCCTTGGTTTTTTTAGACAAAGGCCGATATATATGCACGATTGAAAAACGCGTGAGCCTTCATTGGTATTGCGCATGGTTTGAGTGAAGAAAGTCTTTTCAAGATTTTTTGTAGAAAATTTTGCAAAGTTTTTTGCAAAGCTATTTTCGAGAGTCTCTTTGAGAATTTCGCGTTATTTTGTGCCTGCTACAACCTTTCGGCGTTCTCGCGGAATGTCTTTTTGCAGATTTTCTCCTCTTCTGATGTTTAGCTGACATTTAAGTTTTAATGTATTTGTTAAAAAAAAGGTTATGATAAATAATAATGGACCAAGAATACCCGAAGGAGGATATGAAAAACCTGGGAAATCTTGAATTTCTGGTGCAAGAAATTTTTTTAAAGCACTTTTAGTTGCTTGAGCTATATCTGCTAGCTCTCCTGCTTATGCCGAAAAAAATGACGGTAAAAATGACGGAATAAAAACCCAAGACCCCGCAGCTACTACCGTAGCTGATAATCCTTTATCTATTAAAATTCAAAATATTCAATCTGAAATTCAAAATATTTATGAGAAATGAAAGTTGAGTGATGAAGATTTGGATAGATTATTAATTCTTGAAGACGAGTTAAATAAGTTAGAAAACCAAAAACAAGAGAAAAATAAAGTTGTTATAGATTGAGAAAACCAAAAACAAGAGAAAAATAAAAAAACTATAGAAAGAAAGGTAAAAGAAATAAAAGATATGGTTAAAGACTGGTAAATAGGCAATATTGCAAAAATGAGAAAAATGCCCGCAAGCATTTCTAAGAGAAAAGAACGACAGGCAGCAATCCAGTTGTGCGTATTTGTCCCGTGCCGTATAATGATATCCCTAAAAAGAGTTATCCTTTGTTCAGCAAGACAGGCTCTTAAGTGCTTCATCCACGAGATTTGACCGTTCAAAACCTTGGAAGAAGCGATCAAAAATGATGTGGTGCTTTATAATCGTGAAATACCACAAAAAGCCCTGGGACACGAACCACCGATTCGGTGATAAAAAGATGATATGACAGATGCCCTAAATGGTTTCGAAAGTTTGAGAGCGTCGATTGATGATCTTATGGGGCATAAAGTCTATATACTGAACGCATCATCAGTACATACTCATAGATTTTTTGTTTCGTAAAACGATACAGCAGGTCCTATAACAAAGCCATTCAAAGCCATTCAAAGCCATTATTTCCATTAAGGTCATTTTATGTGTTATATTTTTGTAGAACAAAGTAAAGAGCGTTACACCAAACGAAGTCGCTCAATCCGCCTCAATGGCTACAGTACCTCTATTTGTCTTGAAGCATGTTTTTGGGAATGGTTGGAAGAAATTTCATCCAAGCAAAACATGAGTCTGTCTGAGTTTATTACAACACTCTATGATGAGGCAACCGAAGTACATGGTGAAATTGAAAACTTTACTTCTCTGCTGCGTTGTGCTTGCCTAATCTACGTACAGCAAAAGAATGAAAAAATATTTTGTTTACCAACTTTCCAAGAAAGTACATCGACACCGTAGTATGCATATACCACCATCTTCTTTTTTGTCTATGGTACCATAAGCGTTATAAAATGACCGTATGTTAGAAGTCATAACCTAAGCTAGAAGCCACAAAGTACAAGAATTTGATTTGAAGGAGGATAACATCATGGCAAAAGCCATACACACAATGATTCGGGTGTTGGAAGAAGAACGTTCTGTTGCATTCTATCATCAAGCCTTTGGCTTAACAGTCTCCTCCCGCTTGGATTTTGAATCCTTTACCTTAGTCTATTTAAGAAATCAAGAAAACGACTTTGAGCTAGAACTCACCATCAATAAAGATCGCAAAGAGCCGTATGGGCATGGCGATGGCTATGGGCATATTGCTTTTGTCGTTGATGATTTAGAATCTGTACATCAACAATTTGTGGCGTGGGGATACGCACCGCGCGACATTGTTACTTTTTCCCGCGAAGAACTTGGGCTCATTGCTCGCTTTTTCTTTGTCAAAGATCCTGATGGTTATAGCATTGAAATTCTGGAAAAACATGGTCATTATCAATAGCGCGCGGACTCACAAAGATACCCCCACCCAGCCTTATGGGTTCAAAAAAAAACACTCTATTTTTAATCTTGCCCACTTTTTATATTACGAGGAGGATTCATGATGAATATACAAACACACACCCCTGACAATTTGCAAAACAGCTTGCAGTCTCTGAGTCGTAGAGCATTGCTAAAAAATAGTGCCCTATTGGGTGCAGCTTTTATGGTAGGTGGAACCTTTGTGGCGCACGCGAAAGATCATTGGGCAATAGAAACCAAGGCATTGAAACCCAAAACAATGGCAACATTAATTCAACTGGCGCGTGATATTTATCCACATGATCGAATTGCGGACAAATACTATGCCATTGCGGTTAAAGGGCATGATGAAAAAGCTGCCAGCGATGCCGACCATAAAACATTAATAGAGAATGGGGTCAATACTCTCAATACTGTGGCACGTGGACACAAACACGAGAGTTATTTGTCTATTGGTTGGGAAGTAGAGCGTACAGAGATTTTGTTACAGCTTCAAGATACCGCGTTTTTCCAAGCAGTACGTGGCGATTTGGTGGTTTCTCTTTATAACCAAAAAGCGGTTTGGCCTATTTTTGGATATGAAGGTGAGTCCTTCTCAAAAGGAGGGTACATTAATCGTGGCTTTGATAATATTGATTGGCTTTAAAAAAATACCTTACAGGAGAAAGATATGACTCAAAAATACTCATTAAATGACGACAGCGTTGTTGTGATCATTGGTACAGGCGCAGGTGGTGGTACGCTTGCAAACGAATTGGCACAAAAAGGAGTTAAAGTTGTTGCGTTAGAGGCTGGAGGGCGCTATTTGCCTAAGGATTACATCAATGACGAATGGCCTAGTTTTGGTCAATTGGCCTGGACAGACATGCGAACCACTTCGGGCAGTTGGCGCGTTGCTCGGGACTTTTCCAATCTACCGGCCTGGATCGTTAAGGCAGTTGGAGGTTCTACAGTTCATTGGGCAGGCGCCAGTCTACGTTTCCAAGATTATGCATGGCGTGCATTAAGCGAATACGGTAAGGTTTCAGGCGCCAATTTGCTTGATTGGCCCATTACAGGCAAAGAGATGGCACCTTGGTATGATAAAGCCGAAAATAAAATGGGAACAACCCAGACAAATGGTATTCCAGCACTTCCTGGAAATAATAACTATAAAGTCATGGAAGCCGGTGCCAAAAAACTGGGCTACAAGAAAGTACACACCGGACGCATGTCGATCAATAGCCGTGAACGAGATGGACGCGCCTCTTGTCAACAACTTGGTTTTTGCTTTCAGGGATGTAAATATGGTGCAAAATGGTCAACAGCCTATACAGAAATTCCTAAAGGAGAGGCTACAGGCCATTTAGAAGTACGAACGTTTGCGCATGTACTCCGCATTGAACATAATAAAAAAGGAAAGGTCAGCGGGGTAGTGTATGCCGATAAAGAAGGTAAGCATCATATGCAAAAAGCGCGTGCGGTTTGCGTAGCCGGAAATTCTTTTGAAAGTCCCCGTATTTTATTGAACTCTGCATCAAGTATGTTCCCCGATGGACTTTCCAACTCTTCAGGGCAAGTAGGACGCAATTATATGCGCCATATGACGGGTTCGGTTTATGCTATCTTTGAAAACCCCGTTTATATGTGGCGCGGTACCACCATGGCTGGTATTGTTGAAGATGAAAGTCAAAATAATCCTTCCCGAGGATTTGTTGGGGGTTATGAGATGGAAACACTCTCAATCGGTGTCCCTTTTATGGCAGCATTTTTGAATCCAGGGGGTTGGGGACGTAGCTTTTCATCAGCAATGGATGGCTACGAAAATATGGCAGGTATGTGGCTGGTCGGTGAAGATATGCCTCAAGAAACCAATCGTGTTACGCTTTCTGACGCCAAAGATCAATTTGATATGCCAGTCGCCAATGTGCATTTTGATGATCATCCCAATGATATTGCCATGCGCAATCATGCCTATGGGCGCGGTAGGGCAATCTATGAGGCTGCTGGTGCTATCAGAAGTATGCCCACGCCCCCTTATCCATCTACCCATAATTTAGGAACAAATCGCATGTCTGCCAACCCTCGTGATGGTGTCGTCAACAAATGGGGACAAAGTCACGATATCGATAATTTGTTTATTTCCGATGGCAGTCAATTCACGACTGGAGCAGCAGAAAACCCAACCTTGACCATTGTTGCGTTGGCCATTCGCCAAGCGGACCACATTGTTCGTGAGATGGCAAAAGGGAATTTATAATAAGGGAATTTATAATATTAAAATAAGTCACGGGTGGAGGGGCAATCCCTCTCTCGTGCTATGATGTGGGGGTTACTGGCTGTTGTTTTGCGCTCTTCAGTGGCACAAAAACGATTCGTAAACGTCTTACCAAAGTTTAAAAGGCTACTTTCGCGATTAAATGCTCAAGTCTTTTGCTCAAGTCTTTACTTCGGTTAGGGATGATGAAACACCTCTTCCATCCATGCCCACCATTCTCCTTCTTTGCGTGTTTCAAGAGGTTCTTGGCAAGGGTCTGTCAGTTTCCACCATTCTTGCGTTTTTAGGTGTGCTCCATATCCGTTTGAATGTTTAAACCATGATATTCCCAATAACCAAATAAAAGGTTCTCCGGTTCGCGTAGAAAAATCGAGTAATTGCGAATATTGCATTCACTGATTTTTTCTAGAACTTCATACCAAGCGTTGGCATGCAATTTTTTGTATTCCTCAATTTTCTCAGGTTTTATCCGAATGACCATCCCCATGCGTTGCATCGTGCATCCTTAGCTGGTACTCAATCAAAAGCAGGTTGTTTTTGACTGTCAACGGCTTCAATAGCTCTATCCAGATGCGTATAACCGCCATCAGGATAAATCCATTGTCCTGTAGTATGACTTGCACGATCTGAAAGCAAGAAAACACAACAATCGGCAATCTCACGAGGTGTCGTCATACGTTGCCCCAAAGGTATTCGCTGTTTTATCTTTTTAACAATGGCTTCAGGCTGGTCAAAAGATTGGACCCAACGTTGATAAAGAGGCGTCATTACTTCTGCAACAACAATGGCGTTAACGCGCACACCGTGAGGGAGAAATTCCACAGCCCATTCTCGCGTCAAGCCCAACTGAGCCGCTTTCGCTGCTACGTAAGCAGATGTTCCCCCTTGACCCGTTACCGCAGTTTTTGAACTAATGTTGACAATAGCACCTTGGCTACGGCATAAATCCTTTCTAAGAAGATGAACAAGCGTATAATAATGTATTAGATTTTGATCCAAACTTAATCGAAATGCATCTGGCCCTTTTTGAAGATTAACACCGTCGTTGGCACCGGCATTATTGACAAGTCCATATATTTCTTTATGGCGCTTACGGACTTGTTCAATGGCTGCAACACACTCTTGATCATTGGAAAGCTCTGCTTTAATAAAATCGATCTGATGGCGTTTAATCCAGCTCATTTCTGGTTGACGTCGAGAAAGAACAACGACAATCGCCCCTTCTTCTACCAGAACTTCAGAAATTCCAGCCCCTATTCCAGATCCACCGCCTGTAACAATAACCACTTTGCCTTTGAGATGTAAATCCATGCTATTATCCTTGAAATGGATTCAATGTTTCTTCTCAAAACCAAGCATTTGAGGTCTTCAATGATCCAAGAGTGTTGTGTGCGCCCAATTACCCAAATCGCCCGCAACGCTGAAGGCAGAAGCCTTCAGCAGCGCAAGACGACATCCATCAAGCATATTATTCATAAAGCACGGCTTTGATCTTGGCATCATCAATGTTGGTAGCATCATACCAATAAAAGCCGGTATCAATGGTATTTGGAACGCTTTTTCCTTCTGCGGCAGCAATAGCTGCTCCAATAGCTGCTCGTACCGTCTCATAGCCAATACCCACAGGATTTTGAGTGATAGCCCCTGCCATCAACCCTTCACGAATAGCATCGATTTGTGCTTTTCCGGAATCATAACCTACAATAACGACCTTCGCACCAGACTCCCGGACACCATTGAGAACGCCAATCGCTGATCCTTCATTGGTTCCAAAAATACCTTTAATCTCTGGATTGGCTGTCAACAAAGTTTTGGTAATTTCTGTTGATTTCAGATGATCACCACCGCCGTATTCAATGGCCACAATTTGAATATTTGGATAAGACTTTTTGATTTGGTTGACGAATCCGTCACGGCGGTCAACACCTGTACGTGATGTTTGGTCGTGTGCAACGACCGCCACTTTTCCTGACTTTCCAATTAACGCTGCCAGTTTATCAGCCGCCAATTTTGCAGCTGCAATATTATCCGTTGCCGCTGTTGCAACCGGAATATCGCTATCCACACCAGAGTCAAAAGCAATAATAGGTATACCTGCCTCTTGTGCTTGTTTCAAAAGAGGAATGGCCGCTTGACTGTCAAGTGCTGCAAACCCGATAGCCGTTGGCTTTTTTGCAAGTGCTGCGGCAAACATATCAATTTGTTTGTCTACTTGGCTTTCGTTGTCAGGACCTTCAAAAGTGACTTTTACTCCAAACTCCTTGCTGGCTTGCTCTGCTCCCAGTTTTACAGCCTGCCAAAACTGATGTTGAAATCCTTTAGAGATCAAAGGGATATACATTTTTTCTTGTGCAAATACACTATTAACGGATAACAAAGCAAATAGCCCTGTTATTGTACTCAATAAGAATTGACGTTTATGAATCATAACAGCTCCTATGTTTTTTATGGAATAATTACAAACAGGCCATTGTCAGCTACCTGCGGTTCTAAAAAATGTCACCATATCAAAGATTTGATCCCCATGGACCATCCATCGTTACAGTCAATGACGCTTCGATGTACAGATTGCGTATCTTCAAAGATATACGTAACACACCTATTATATACTATAAAAATATCTTTCTGAACTTATACATGCTTTATGTGGCAACCTTAAACTTTTTTACGGTGCCGGAGTTGATCTACATAAACAGCCACCACAATGATCGTACCTGTAGCAACAGTTTGCCATTCAGGGGCTACCGAAAGAACACGCAAACCGTTGGTAAGTACTGACATAATAAGTGCACCGATCAATGTTCCCAATACTGTACCCTTGCCTCCTGCAAGTGAAGTACCACCAATAACAACAGCAGCAATCGCCTCAAGCTCATATCCCAATCCCAGTGCAGGTTGAGCAGAGTTCAAACGGCTTGCGATCAGTAACCCCGCAATACCACAAATCCCCCCTGAGAGTGCATAAATAGCGATTTTCCAAGCTTCCGCATTGATACCCGAAAGACGAACAGCGGCTTCATTCGACCCCAATGCAAAAGTATATCTGCCCATGATTGTGCGTTCCAATATCCAAGCAGTGATGATGGCAACCATAAATAAGATCAAAACCCCATTGGGAATGGGTAAAAAAGGGAAAAAGTGTCCCACAATAGAGCCTTGGGCAATTTGCGTAAACCCTGGCGTATCGTTAAAGTAAATGGGTTTTGTACCAGTCACAATAAGCGACATGCCTTTCAAAATGAGCATCATGCCCAAGGTTGCAACAAAGGGAGGAATTTTTGCTTTGGCGACCAATGTGCCAGAAGTAAAACCAGAAAGCGCTCCAATCAATACTGCTGTGAATACACCCATAATGAGTGGCATGCCAAACCAAGTTAAAACCACTCCCGTCATTACCGCACAAAATGTCATCAATGTTCCAATAGATAAATCGATACCCCCTGTAATAATAATCAAGGTAACACCAATAGCCAGTACTCCATTGACCGAGGTTGCTTGTAAAATGGCCATAATGTTGGAAGTATTAAAAAAGTTAGGACTGGCAAGTGAAAAAACAAGCACCAATATTATTAAACTTGCAAATGCAAGCAATTTTTGATGTGCGCTGATCACATTCAGTTTATTCGATTGTGTTTGTTTCACGATAAAACTCCTTTGTGCATTTTAATGGGCTGCTGCCATCGTTTCTCGCTGAGTTGCCAAAGCCATAATTGCTTCTTGTGATGATCCAGCAGGTAAAATACCTGTTAGTCGACCTTCACACATCACAGCAATACGATGTGACACACGCAATATTTCGGGCAACTCACTGGAAATCATGATGATAGCCTTATTCTTTGCAGCCAAGTCATGAATCAAACGATAGATTTCAGCTTTTGCGCCAACATCAATACCTCGCGTTGGTTCGTCAAAAATTAAAATATTGCAATCCATCAATAACCATTTGGCAATAACCACTTTTTGTTGATTACCCCCTGACAACAGTTGTACTTCTTGCCTATCGCTGGGAGTTCGAATATTGAGTTGTGCAATATAGTCTTTAGCAATCACGCCAATCTTATGCTCGTTAATAGCCCCCAGAGCATTGGCATAGTCAGAGAGACTCGCCATAGCAATATTGGTACAAACATTCATACTCAATGCCAAACCGTATCGCTTGCGATCTTCAGAAAGATAACCAATCCCGGATCGAACAGCATCAGTAGGTTTACGAATATTCACTTTATGACCATTAACATAGATAGTTCCAGAAGTAGGCAACTCCGCACCAAAAATAGCACGTGCTAATTCTGTTCGACCTGCCCCCATCAATCCTGAAAACCCCAGAATTTCTCCTTTTTTCAATGAAAAACTAATGTTTTGCAATGTGTTCGCTTGCGAAAGATTACACACCTCTAGCGCGATTGGAGCTTGATCCAAATGAGGCAATACCACTTTTTCATCATTGATCTCACGTCCCACCATCATCGAAATAATTTGCGCAATAGTGGTTTGATCGGTTTGAAGGGTATCGATGTGAGCACCATCGCGCATGACTGTAACACGATCCGAGATTTGTTGAATTTCATCCATTTTATGGCTAATATAAATAATGCCCACGCCTTCGCTTTTGAGTTTGCGAATAATTCTAAAAAGTTCGGCAATCTCTATATTATTAAGAGCCGCTGTGGGTTCGTCCATAATAAGAACGCGTGAGCGGTAACTCAAAGCCTTAGCAATCTCCACCATTTGCTGTCGCGCAATGGTTAAGTTTTCAACCAATTGACGCGGATCCATTGTAATATGCATTTCATTAAAAATTTTCGCACTATCTGTATTGAGTTTTTGTTCATCAACACGACCAAAAGACTTTTTTGGTTCACGACCAATCCATATGTTTTGTCCTACCGTTAAATCATGCATTAAGGCAAGTTCTTGGTGCACCATATTAACACCATGTTCTTGTGCAAGCTTTGGGGTTGTAATATGAGCTTCTTGTCCACAAATAAAAACTTGTCCATCGTCTGCTTGATAAATTCCTGAAAGAATCTTCATAAGCGTTGACTTTCCTGCACCGTTTTCTCCCATCAGTGCATGAACTTCACCCGCTTTTAATTCAAAATTAACAGATTTAAGAGCATGTACACCAGGAAATCGTTTATCAATTTCTTGCATTTTTACTAAAACAGTCATATCACGGTCCTGTAGCATTTATATAGCGTTTTTAATCCAATCATAAGCATCTCGCGAAAATTTTCAAAAATGACAGTGAGCAAAAATGACAGTGAGTATTAATCATACAATCGAATGATGTTTGAGAAACATTCATACTTTGTCCCTGTAAGATTTTTAAGCCATTCAAAATGAATATAATCTCAGTGGCATGATGTGCGCAGCCTAAAGCATATCTCCTGACCAGCCGTGGTCACTAAAATGGCTTTTTAAACGCACGTTTCCCCCTACAAAAAAACTCATTTTACTACAGAATATCGTTGCTCAATAAGATGGCTATTACCCCCCAATCCTCAGATAGCATTTTCCTTCAATCTCTCTCAAAAACACCACTTTATTGCTTCTGGATGAACTTCTCCCTGCACAAAGTACATCATTTGTAATACCCACAAAGCACGCCTTTGTTTTTGGAGTTTCTATCTGGGAATCAGAGATACAAAGTTATAACAATTCATGTAAATTAACGTGTTACAATCGAGTTAGTTTGATTGCATTTTTATCAATATTTTTTAAAGTCTCTTGAAAAATGCATAAATGAACATACTTATTTAAACAGTGTTATTTTCTTGTCCTTTTAGCGACTTGGGCCATAGACAAAGCCTTTCGCTTAAATGGATTGTAGTCATCAGGAGTAATTATGACAACTGCCTCACAAGCCTTAACCATTCCGTCTCTTTCTGTTGGTAATCTCGATCATTATATCCGCTATATTAATCAATTGCCGATGCTTTCTGAACAAGAAGAGCTTTCGTTAGCGCACCGCTTACGCGATCATAACGATGTTGAAGCTGCGCGCCAATTGGTACTCTCTCATTTGCGCTTGGTGGTCTCTGTTGCTCGTAAATTTATGGGGTACGGTCTGCCACTGAGTGATCTTATCCAAGAAGGCAATGTTGGGCTTATGAGAGCCGTTCGGCGGTTTGATCCTGACCGTAAGGTTCGTTTGGTCTCTTATTCTTTGTATTGGATTCGTGCTCATATTTTTGACTTTATTCAAAAAAATGTACGCATGGTTAAATCAGCTACCACGAAATCAAAACGCAAACTCTTTTTTAATTTACGCGCGATGAAAAAAAATGTAGGCAACTTACCTCATAGCGAGGTTATGGCGATTTCCAAGCAGCTTAAAGTACCGGTACAAGATGTAATTGAGATGGCCCATTTGCTTTCTCAACACGATACATCTTTGGAAGCAAAAGAAGACGATGAGGGTTTAGCCCCCATTGATTATCTAGAAGCACAAGGTGATAGACCTGATCAAGTGTTGGAGTCAAAAAACCAAGAGCATATGTACCATGAAGGTTTACAAAAAGCATTAACGTTTTTAGATGCGCGGACGCGTCGTATTGTTGAGGCACGTTGGCTCTCGGGTGAGCAAGCTACTTTACATCAATTGGCAGCTGAATTGGGTATTTCGCATGAACGGGTACGTCAAATTGAAGCTCGTGCATTTAAAAAGATTCGTGAATACTTGAGTAAAACATACCATTAAAAAGAGTCTCCAAAGATTTTTTGCCCTTCGTTGTGACGGACGCATCCATCAATAAGCAGCTACACGATCGCCTCTTGTTGCTTTCTCCAAGCTATTTGCATATCTGTGATGATTCGGACATGCATGCAACACATGCTTCCGTTCAAGCAATGCGTCAGCAAGGGATTCATCAAGGTACCCATTTTACAATCCACATTGATGCGCCTTGTTTTCGCGGAAAATCGCGTCTTACATGCCATCGTTTAGTTTATCAAACCGTGGGCAATTTAATGAATCATCCAATTCATGCGTTAAAAATCATGATTGGAAGAGATGCTAAATCCTCGTAAACGACAATGGCGTATTTTCCTCATACAACAAAAGCACGGTATTTGGTAAACATTCGTTAACCATTATCGATATTATCGCAGTCAATATGGGTGGCAATATTTTTGGAACATTATTTCGACTCGCTTCTTTTGGAGAGTCACACGGTCCTGCCATTGGAGGGATTGTTGAAGGCTGCCCACCCGGCTTATCATTATCAGAATCAGACATACAAAAGGCGATGGATCGCCGTCGTCCGGGTAAAAACCGTCATGTCACACAACGGCGTGAGCCTGACACCGTGGAAATTCTATCGGGGGTATTTGAAGGCAAAACGACGGGTACGCCTATTGGTTTGCTGATTCGCAACGTTGATGCGAAAAGCAAGGATTATCGCGAAATTGCCGAGAAGTTTCGCCCTGGGCACGCCGATTATACCTATTGGCAAAAATACGGGATTCGTGATTATCGAGGGGGAGGACGCGCCAGTGCACGAGAAACGGCAGTACGTGTTGCGGGTGGTGCTATTGCCACAAAATGGCTCGCAGAAATAGAAAACATTTCTATTCGGGGTTATTTAACAGAATTAGATGGTATTCCCATCCCGTTTCACTCTTACGACGATATTGATCAGAATGATTTTTTCTCACCGAACCAAAGCATGGAGAATCCATTGGCAGAACGTATGGATAAATTGCGTAAACTGGGAGATTCATGCGGGGCGGTCTTAGAAGTCATTGCCGAAGGTGTCCCGCCAGGACTGGGCGAGCCTAGCTATGATCGTTTAGATGCCCGTATTGCAAGTGCTATGATGAGTATTAACGCGGTCAAGGGAGTCGAAATAGGGGATGGTTTTGCCGCTGCACGACAACGTGGAAGCGTACATGGGGATGAAATGGTAGCTGAAGGTTTTTTATCAAATCATGCTGGCGGTGTTTTAGGAGGTATTTCGACTGGGCAGCCGATTGTTGTGCGTCTTGCGATTAAACCCACCTCCAGTATTCGCAAAGAGCGCAAGACCATTGACAAATATGGTCAAAGCACTTCTATTGCTACGTTTGGCAGACATGATCCTTGCGTGGGGCTACGTGCGACACCCATTGCAGAAGCCATGTTGGCCATGACGCTGATGGATATGCGATTACAACAAAAGGCGCATGGCATCCACCCCCCACCTTTACCGCCATTACGGATGAAAGAGGGCTAGATGATTTTCATGCGCTTTGTGGTTATTGACCCCTATTACAAACCAAAAAATTCCACAGTGGTAAAGATTAAAACACTGTTCCCAATATTTTCCAAATCATGGATGAAAGGTTGCGCTTCGCTAAGATTTTGAAAAAACTTTGAGCTCCCTACTTCATAATCTGTTTCAACAACGCAGCCATCTCCAAAATGGCTGCGTCCTTTACCGGCGGTCAGTGCTGTCCAAAAGTATGGTGTGGTATGAACATGGAAAGGAAACCGTTGACGTGGGGGCAAATGAATATGCCATACTTTAAATAGCTTTCTTATAAACCTCGTTTGAGTTCATCAAAACCAGCTTGAAAAACATTTTGCGCAATTTGATCAACAATAGCGCTTTCATCTTTTGCATTGCAATCAAAAGAGGCACTCCACTCACCAAAGGTAGCATTACCATCTGTTACAGGAATAAGGTGTAGTGTTGCTACATAGTGCTCAATAGGCATTGTGCTTTCAACAATTTCATAGCAGAATCTATAATCATAATCTGAAAGCGCAAGTAAACGCTCACGAATGAAGCCTACGTCTTTAAAACTAAAAGCCCGTATACAACCAACTTGATCAGAAGGTTGATTGTTTTCGATACGGCTGCTTTCAATAGCAGGATGCCAATCAGGCATTCCATTAAAATCGCGTACTTTTTTCCAAACTTGCGCTGCCGGCGCATTAAGAAAAGATGAAACATAAACTTTAGCCATATTATTGATCTCCTTGATTATTTCTCTTATGCCCTTTTTCAACATCTTGTTGTAATGCTTGAACGTCGCGAGCAGAGCGGAAGATATCTCCCATTCGTGTAATTCCTGCGTTTTCAACACCCAACTCTTTCATCATCTCGTCAATTAATGGGGCTTGTGCACGATAGCGCAAAACACTTTCTATGACTTCATCCGTAGGAGAACGCGATGCACTACTGTTCTGACTATTGTTGCCCAAGCCATCCATATGCAAGATTTTAATACTGTCTACCTTTTCAAGTGCACGTGCACTTTCGCGCAAAATACCTTCTAAATGATCAATCAGGTTTGCCCTTAGCCTATCATGGCGAGCAGTATCACTTAAGATATTTTCTGCTTCATTGGCTAAACGATTATTTTCTGCAATCACCTTACCCGAGAACACTTCAGCTTCAGAAGCAATGCGAGCGAGATCAGCATCTTTTGTGGCCAACAAACGATCAATCTGTACTTGTCGTTCATTCGTCATTGTTTCGCGTTTGGTGATCAATTCCTCCTGGGCAACAGTCAGTTCCAACTTTGACGTTTCTGTTTGTGTTTGCACCTTCGCTTCTTCTGCCTGTTTCTTCAAAAGTGCCATATGACGCTCAATCGTAACAAGGTGATTTATTTTCTCTTGTTCAATTTCAACCCTTTGTAGGTTTTGTGTCTTAATGATTTCTGATTCAGCCAATCCTTGTTCCGACGCAATACGCGCCTGCTCGAGCTCTTCATGGGCTAAGATTTCTTGTCGCTTGGTTTCTTGCTCACTTTTAATCCTTGTTTTTTCGGCTTCAGCTTCTCGGGTAACTCGGCGACGCTTGATTTCAGCTTGCTGTTCCGTTCGCTGTTCTGCCAATTCACGCTCTTGATCAAGTTTGGCGATTTCACTATCTTTATCAATTTGTAATATTTTACGCTCCACATCAAGGTTACGTTGACGAATTGAGATCATTGATGATTGTTCGATATCATTTCGTAATTTTCGTCTCGTTTCAATGACTTCTATTAATTGGGTGAGTCCCTCTGCATCAAAACGATTCGTAGGACGGAAGTAATTCAGATCTGTTTGATCAAGCTCAAGAATAGCAAGGGTTTCCAATTCTAGTCCATTACATGCTAAAGCCTTATTAATTTGTTCATGCACTTTTTCGATATAAAGATCACGCGTTTCGTGAATTTCATCTAAGGTACTTGTTGCAATGGTTGTACGTAGCGCACTTTTGAATTTACCGGACAGCAATTCTGCCAACGCATCATCGATCATCATTTTGTGTCCCAAGCTAGCAGCAGCACGCGCCACAGATTCATGATCTTGACGTACCCGCACAAAAAACTCTGCCTCAATATCCACCCGAACCCGATCTTTAGTAATGACGGCTTGCTCCTTATTCAATAAAACAGAAATGCGTATAACGTTCAAATGAACAGGAGTTATTTCATGAATAATTGGCAGAACAAAAGCGCCAGAATTAATGACGACTTTCTCTCCCCCAAAGCCTGTACGAACAAAAGCAAGATCTTTACGTGCATGACGATAAAACCAATGTAAAAAGTACCCCAGCATAATCAATACGATCAGAACGACCATACCTGATAAGATAATTGAACCTATAAAATGATTAGCCATCTGAAACTCCTATGATAAGTGCGTTGATGATGATATATTTAACCCTTTAAAAGTCTTGATCTGAGAAGAAATACTCTGCTCTACGGGTAGCCTTTCCATAGAAGAGGCGCCGTAAAAGCCATGACAATGACGCGTATGGGAAAAAATATATTGTGCATCCTCCGGCATGGAAATAGGTCCCCCGTGAGCCAAAATAAGAATATCAGGATTCACTGCTTGTGCTGCCGTAGCCCATTGATCAATAAAGGTTGCACATTGATCAAGGTTTAAAGCGGTTTGCGCTCCAATCGTTCCCCCAGTCGTTAACCCCATATGACATACCAAGATATCTGCCCCAGCTTTTGTCATAGCAACAGCATCTTTTTCATTAAAAATATAAGGCGTGGTTAGCATTTCCAGCTCATGCGCTAAAGCAATCATATCAACCTCTTGTTGATATGACATGCCTGTTTCTTCTAAATTGGCTCGAAAGGTGCCATCAATAAGCCCTACAGTCGGAAAATTTTGTACACCCGCAAAGCCAAGCTGTTTTAATTGGTCAATCAATGATGGAAAAATGCAAAAAGGATCTGTACCATTGACTCCTGCCAACACAGGTGTTTGTTTGATAATAGGCAGTACTTCTTTTGCCATATCCAATACAATATCATTGGCATTACCGTACGCCATAAGACCAGCAAGTGAGCCTCGTCCAGCCATACGATAACGTCCAGAGTTGTAAAGCACAATCAGGTCAACGCCCCCTTCTTCTTCACATTTGGCTGAAAGACCAGTACCAGCCCCCCCACCAATAATGGGGATACCCTCAGCGACTTGTTTACGAAAGCGGGCTAATAAAAGTTCTCGATTAAAATGATTTGACATGTTTCATCTTCCTTTCTTTGGGAACAAGCTCTTCAAAAGCTCTAATCACAGCGTGGGTAAATCCTGGTTCATTGATATGATCTGGAACCATAACCAGATGATGTAAAGCCGTCGTTTTAAAATGACTTTTAATCGTATTAAAAAGTGCCATATTGGTGTCAGGGTCATAAAAGGGTTGTCCTGGTGCATCAAGTGCTGACACACCCGCTTCAGGAATTAAGAAGCGCACCGGTCCACGCATCAAGTTTAACCGCTCACAAAGCCATTGACCTATCTTGACAACCTCTTCTTTATTGGTACGCATAAGTGTTACTTGAGGATTGTGTTGTACAAGGCAACGTGCTTGAAATCGCTTGGGTATGGTATCTCGAGCATGAAAATTCACCATATCCAGTGCACCCACAGAACCAATATAAGGAATTGAGTGACGAATGAATGCACCAAAACGATCAGCCGTTGCGGGAAAAACACCTCCAACAATCATATCACACAGTTCGGTAGTAGTAAGATCAATTACAGCCTTCAGCATACCACTATCCACCAACTTTTCCATTGCTTGCCCTCCAATTCCGGTAGCATGAAAAACAAGGCAGTCATAATCTGGCTCCAGCTTTTTTGTAATTTGCTGTATCGCTTTAGTCGTTACTCCGAACATGGTCAAGCCCAAACTGGGTTTATCATTTTCGGTATTTGTATTTTCCGATAATTCTCGAACCATACCGGCAATCGCATTGGCACCATTTTTGAGCACTTTACGAGAAATACGATTGAGTCCTTGTACATCGGTTACGGAATTCATCATCATCATGTCCGATGCCCCAACATAAGAGCGTACATTACCAGAGGCAACGGTTGAAATCATTAATTTGGGTATGCCTACGGGCAACACCTGCATCGCAGGAGCAACCAAGGCTGTTCCTCCAGAACCTCCAGCACTGAGTATACCTCCAACACTGTTTTTGTGCATCAACCAGTTTTGAAATGCCTTTGCCATGGCTTCGATAGAACTTCCCCGTTCGTCAGTAAAAACAGCACTCGTACCTTGCGGATGAAATCCAGCAACCATATGAGGCGGAACATCTGCTATACTGGGATAATGGGAAGTCGAAAGATCAACCGTCGTTGCTGTGATCTTTTGACGACGGAGACAATCGCGTAAATAAAAAAGTTCTTTTCCTTTTGTATCAAAAGTTCCAACCACATATACATGACTTCCGATAGATGGGTTAAACAACAAAGGTTGCAGATCGTTTTGATGAGATGGGTATAACGGCTTAAGCGGAACCGTTGTTAAATGACTGGTTGGAGGTGGTTGAGAAGCTTGTATTTTTGATGCCTCCCTTGAGCCTTTTGTCCACAAGGTAGAAGATATAAAAATATCCTGAAATGTTTTTGGAGCATTATTCACAAGATCAGGGCTTGGATCTGAGTCCACTGTAGGGAGGCTGGTTTGAGAAGTATTGAGCGACTCTGATGTTCTTCCTACTCCCAGTAGTCGCTTTTGCAATTCGATATCACCCGCCAATTGTGCAGAAGGCATCACACAATCAATTTTTCCATTAATCATCACGGCTACTTGATCGGATACAGAAGCTGCCAGCGCAATGTTTTGTTCAATGAGCAATATCGTTATGTGTTCATCCTGCACCAATGACTTAAGTAACGCTTGTAACTGATTCACAATCACCGGTGCCAATCCTTCGGTAGGTTCATCAAGAATCAAAAGCATGGGAGATTGTAACAAGGCACGCGCAATCGCTAACATTTGCTGCTCTCCTCCGGAAAGCTGCTTAGCGGAGCTTTTTCTTCGCTCATATAAGCGCGGAAAAGTTGTATAAACACGATCCATCGTCCAAGCAGCTTGAGGTTTGGAGAAAAGCTGTAAATGCTCCTCAACACCTAACGAAGGCCATAAACGGCGACCTTGGGGAACATAGCCAATACCCTTGGATGCAATACGATAAGCAGACGAAGATAAAATTTCGTGATTCATAAAGCGAATTGATCCTTGTCGCTTGGGCAATAATCCCATAATGGCATGACAAAGCGTTGTTTTTCCCATACCATTTCGACCGACAATCCCATAGGCCCCGCTTTCTAAAGTTAAATGCACGCCCTGCAACGCATGGGATTGACCATAGTAACCATGCAAATTACGAATTTGCAAGACGGGGGCGTTACTGGGGTGTATCATAGAGACGTATATCGCAATAAAGACAATGTGGGTTTGCTACAAACGATGATAGAGATAACGTTATCGATGGGGATATCTAAAATACCAGTTTGAGAGCATAAACATCAGAATGAGAAACACCTACGTTGAGCTTACGTTCAAACATGAGGGGTTCCCAAATAAAGTGATTGAATCTCGGAGTCATTTTCAATATCCTCAGGACGACCTTCTTTAACAATACGTCCGTTATGCATCATAGTAACATTATCAACTACTTTAAGGGCAACCTCCATATCATGTTCAATGATGATAAAGCTAATATGTTTAGGTAAGTTTTGCAAAATATGGATGAGGTCAGTGCGCTCCTTAATAGATAGTCCCGCAGCTGGCTCATCAAAAAGGATAAGACGCGGCGCACCAGCCAATGCCAAAGCGATCTCCAATTGACGTTGTTGTCCATAGCTAAGGGTATCGATTTTTTGCTGATAAAAATCTTGAAGATGAACTGCTTCGAGTAATTGTTCAGCGGCCTTCATCGTACGATCATTTGCATGTAGCTTACGCAGCGAAAATCGTCCACGTTTTCCCCCTCGACAAGCCAGAAAAATGTTTTCTAAAACACTTAAGCCAGAAAAAAGCGATGAAATTTGATAGGTACGCCTCAGTCCATGTCGAATACGTTCATATACCGGAAACTCTGTAATATCTTCCCCAAAAAGACGAATTCGTCCGGTTGTTGGTGGAAAGTCACCTGTAATGGCGTTAAAAAGAGTCGTTTTGCCCGCACCGTTTGAGCCTAAAACGGCTCGCCTTTCTCCGGCTTGTAAAGTGAGATTGATATCCGCCAGAGCCACCAAGGCGCCAAAATGACGATTGACGGCTTCAAGCTCCAACGCATAATGTCCGGAAGTTTGCAAACGAGACAATGCATCCACTTCCATCATATCGACTTTATCCATTTGAACGCTGGCATAAAGAAGAAAACCATGACATGCAAAATCAATGTAGGCAATTTGAATAGATTGGTATCAGGCTACCTAACCAATGGTTTTTTTCTATCATGGTAGAAGCTCTTTTAGAATAGTCTTGTGACGATGGTTATTAATCACAACGTGGATTTTCTCGCCCAACTTGCCCATATTTCAGGAATTTTTCATAAGACATTCCAAAAGTTTGGCTGACTTGCGGGATAACTTTAATCGTTTTATTAACAAGCTTACCATTTGCACCTTCTATCACTTCGGTGAGAAAAATATCGGCAACAGCATTTCTTCGCTCATCTAAACGGACTGTACCAGTAGGTGTTTCAAAAGAAAGCTGTGACAAGGTTTTACGAAGGGTTACACCTCCATCAGACAAATCGCCTTTGGTTTTATCCAAAGCCAACAAGGCCGCTTTGGTATTGATATAATAGGCATGTGCGAATAAAGAAGGAGAAGGAAAAGCATCGGGAAATTGCTTCTTGTAGCGAGCGACAAATTTTTTCCAACGATGATCATCCCACGTATCGGAGATAGGCCCACCTGCTGGGGTTCCAATGATAAATTTTCGGGCTTTGCCTTTCGCACCTAATACACTTTGATCGACTGTAATAGAACCACCCACCAAAGGAAGTTCACCTCCGGCTTGTTCATACTGGCTCAGGAAGTTAACCGCATCAGCCCCTCCCAAAGCAACGTAGATAGCATCAACATCGTCAGGTAATGCCGCAATGACGGATGAATAATCTTTATTGCCAATGGGCACCCAGAAACGAGCATCTAAAGGAGCTTTTCCTCCCAAACGACAGAAAGGTTCAAGAAACCCAAACACCTGAGTATAAGGAAAAGAATAATCCTCAGCCAAAACAGCAACCTTACGATATCCCTTTACTTGATAAGCATATTCACCTAGTCCAGCCATCCACTGTGCACCTTCTGTACCAAACCGAAAAAAGTTTTTAGCAGGAGTGCGAAGTGTCGTATCTTGTGCTGCTGAAGCTCCGTTTAAAAAGGTTACTTTAGGCTGGGTTTTAGCATAATCGCGAATGGCGAGACCTTCTGAACCCGAGAGTGGACCAACAAGAACTTGGACACCATCTTGCTCAATCAGTTTGCGTGCAGAGCGAATAGCTCTATCAGGTGAGGCATCAGTTGATTCGACAATCAATTCAATCGTTTTCCCTCCTGCTGTATAGCCAAACTCATCAAGCGCCATTTTGACCCCACGAATGCCATCTTCACCCAACACCGTAAATGGTCCTTCTAATGTTGCCAAGGCGCCCATTTTAATATCAGCCGCCAGAACGACTATACTGGTTGAAGCGATAAGAATGACGCCAATAAATTTCTTGATTAATGAAAACATAAAAAACTCCTCGATAATAAAAAAGATATTAAATTGTTGTGTCCATCGGTTGTTGAACACGACTTTTTTTTGGCTGCATAAAAGCATCCGTTCTTACCGAACGTATAAACTGTGTTATTCGCTCAATAATTCCTAGTAGACCGTCCGAAGAAAAAAGGACGATCAGTAAAAAGAAAAAACCAATCACGGTGTTAAAACGCTCTCGATCTATGAGATCAATCGCAAAATTTTCTAAAAGTACAAAGACAATGGCTCCTATAAAAGGTCCAATAGGGTGGCGCATTCCGCCAATAACCGCAATGACCAAAATATCAATGACCATACCAATATTAATAGAGCCAGGAGAAATACGACCATTAAACCATACTAAAAGGATACCCGCCATTCCTGCAATGCTTCCAGCAAACATATGGGCAACAATTTGGTGTAAGGTAACATGAAAACCAAGCGCAGACATCCGTCGTGGATTATCGCGTATTGCCTGAAGACTTAAGCCAAAAGTAGATTTTCGACCATAGCTAACAGCCGCATAGCTAACAGCCGCCAGCGTTAATGTAAGATAATAAAAAGGGACGGGATCCCTCCAATAAAAACCAAACAAGGTCGGTGGTTTAATACCCGAAAACCCTGTAAAGCCATTAAAAATATCATAGTTTTGGCGTACAAAATAGAAAAAAGCTACGGCAATCGCCAAAGTAATCATAATGGTATAAATGCCATCCGTACGCGAAGACAGGGTTCCGATTAAACCTCCCATGATTGTGGCAGCAACAATTGCGAGTGGAATGATTAACCCAAAACTCCAACCAAACCCCATGACCCCCGTACTGTTGTTGCCAAAAATAGCAATGAGATAACCTGAAAGTCCTGCAACCGTTAATTGTGCAAGACTCACCATACCGCCTAAACCTGTCAGTAGCATTAAGGAAAGGGCAATCATCCCTAAAATCATAGCGTAAGCTGCTATTTGAAAGATAAAAAAATGGGAAGCAAAAACAGGATAGAGCAATAAAACCAACACACCCAATAGCTTAGCAGGCTTATTGTGGGTTAACATATCGAGACCTCCAAAATAGAATTTTCCATATGATTCGGTGCTAAAGTCCAATTTTTTTGGGGAGATCTTTTTTATTTTGCCAGCAGACCTTGTGGGCGTAGTGCCAATACAGCGATCATAATCAAAAAAGTCAAGACTGCTCCATAAGTTGGAAAATATGCCAAGCCAAATTGTTCAGCCAAACCAATAATAAGTGCTCCCAAAGCAGCTCCTGAGATTGATCCCAGTCCCCCTACAATAACAACAACCAAAGAAGCTAATAAGTAGCGAACATCTTCTCCTGGAGCAATAGAAAGTGCAGTTCCTCCAATAACACCGGCTAACCCAGCCAGTCCTGCTCCAAGGGCAAAAACAATCGCAAAGATTCGCTCGATATTAACACCAGATGCTTGTAGCATATGACGGTCTTCCACCCCTGCTCGAACAATTAAGCCCAATCGTGTGTAATTGAGAAACAACCACAGCATAATACCTACAGCAATTGCCATGAACAGTAAAGATAAGCGATAAAGAGGATATTTAATATAAACGGCCACTCCGGAAGATTTGATGACAGAAATAACCGGTAAGGTTATTGCACCGCTCAGAGCCTGAGGTACTTCAAACTGATAGGTGGTCCCTGTCCACATTGCCAACATTAAATCAGCCACAATAACAGAAATTCCAATTGTAACCAGCGTTTGGCGTAAATCATCGTTTTGCATTCGTCGAAAAATTAATATCTGCAATACCAAGCCAAAAAACCCAACACAAATAAAAGCAGCCAATAGTCCCCAAAGCCAGTTACCTGTCAGTTCGGTTACTTCATAGCCAATATAGCCTCCTAAAAGGTACATTGATCCATGCGCAAGATTAATATTGCGCATTAATCCAAAAATGAGAGAAAAGCCACTGGCCACCAGAAAATAAAGACCCGCCAAAGTTAAACCATTAAGTAAGGTATTAACAAATGTTTTTTTGCGTCCCAATACATTAACCAGCCACTCTGGCCAAACCGAAAAAATCAGCCACAACAAAAGAAACACCACGCATAAGATCAGTACAAATCTTAGTATATGTTGTTCAAAAAAACGTTCCATAAAATAGATTATACAGTGGAAAATGATTTTTTCTCACCGAACCAAAGCATGGAGAATCCATTGGCAGAACGTATGGATAAATTGCGTAAACTGGGTGATTCATGCGGGGCGGTCTTAGAAGTCGTTGCCGAAGGTGTCCCGCCAGGACTGGGCGAGCCTAGCTATGATCGTTTAGATGCCCGTATTGCAAGTGCTATGATGAGTATTAACGCGGTCAAGGGAGTCGAAATAGGGGATGGTTTTGCCGCTGCACGACAACGTGGAAGCGTACATGGGGATGAAATGGTAGCTGAAGGTTTTTTATCAAATCATGCTGGCGGTGTTTTAGGAGGTATTTCGACTGGGCAGCCGATTGTTGTGCGTCTTGCGATTAAACCCACCTCCAGTATTCGCAAAGAGCGCAAGACCATTGACAAATATGGTCAAAGCACTTCTATTGCTACGTTTGGCAGACATGATCCTTGCGTGGGGCTACGTGCGACACCCATTGCAGAAGCCATGTTGGCCATGACGCTGATGGATATGCGATTACAACAAAAGGCGCATGGCATCCACCCCCCACCTTTACCGCCATTACGGATGAAAGAGGGCTAGATGATTTTCATGCGCTTTGTGGTTATTGACCCCTATTACAAACCAAAAAATTCCACAGTGGTAAAGATTAAAACACTGTTCCCAATATTTTCCAAATCATGGATGAAAGATTGCGCTTCGCTAAGATTTTGAAAAAACTTTGAGCTCCCTACTTCATAATCTGTTTCAACAACGCAGCCATCTCCAAAATGGCTGCGTCCTTTACCGGCGGTCAGTGCTGTCCAAAAGTATGGTGTGGTATGAACATGGAAAGGAAACCGTTGACGTGGGGGCAAATGAATATGCCATACTTTAAACAAATGATTTTCCAATACGACACATTCGCCCACTTGTCTATTGGTGTTGGCTTGTGCAAGCTCTTGTAGAAGGCTTTTACTCCATTGATCCCAAGAGCCTGCTTGATGTATGGTGTGAGACATGCTTACCTCCAACTGACGATCTCTTCAAGTTTACGGCGGGTTTTCGTGGCTGGGACATTTACCCGATAACCAAACGCTACCATATACGAAACACCATAAATACTGGCATCAATATCAAATGCTTGTTGTAGCAATGCTTCAGTCTCTTTTTGTTTAAAACCTTCGATTGGACATGAATCAATACCAATCATCGCAGCACTTGTCATCATATTGGCCAATGGGATATAACATTGTTTAGACGCCCAATCAAACATAGGCCTATCATCTTTAAGATCAAAATCATTTTCTTGAAAAGCTTTGAGCATATTGTTTTTGGCTTGAATGATTTCAGAAGGTAGGTTTTGTACCTGCTTCATGAAATTTTGAACATGGTCATTGTTATAACGGGTATAAGGTGGCTTGACGGTTAATCCAATTACAAAATGGCTTGCGGTATCCAGTTTTTGGGGAGCTCCCCAAGCAACAGGTTTGAGTTTTTCTCTCAAAGCATGGTCTTGCACGACGACAAAATGCCACGGCTCAAAACCGAACGAACTCGGAGAAAGATTAGCCGTCTTTAAGATAAAGTGAAAATCTTCGTCAGGGATTTTTTTATGGGGATCAAACGTCTTACAAGCATGACGAAATTGAAATACCTTTAAAATATCCGATTTTTCCATATAGACCTCCAAATCATGTGATGGTTAAGAAAACGGTGAATAAAATGTTAGAGAATCAAAACAAGCATGATTGTATGGGTTATTTCATCCAACAAAAATAGGATTAATCGAATAAGACTTATGACAAAACAGCATAAATCAAAAAAACAACATTATTATTAAAAATAATTTTGTTTTTGCAACAACGACGGCTTGGATTAATACTGTTTGTGTTGTATCGCTATAAATGTTGTAGAATACGATTTACCCAAGAAAATTTCATCATTGTTAGCCCACTCAATACACGTGTATACATGTGTTTGAGCGTTTTTGAATTTTTTTACTTTTAGGAGAAATCATGACAATATCAAAAAAAATGTTATTTGCTTTGGCAGCAACAGCGTTAAGTACAGCGGCTTTGGCAGAAATAAAAATTGCTGTCAATGGTCCATTTACGGGTCAATTGGCTTCTTTCGGCGAACAGTTTAAGCGGGGCGCTGAAATGGTGGTTAAGGACTTGAATGCGCAGGGAGGCATTAATGGCGAGAAAATTAATGTGGTTTATGGGGATGACCAATGTGACCCAAAACAGGCTGTTAATGTTGCCAACAAAACGGTTAATGATCAGGCCATTGCGGTCATTGGACACTTTTGCTCTGGGGCTTCTATTCCAGCCTCTGACGTTTATAAAGAAGAAAACCTAGTCCAAATATCGCCTGCTTCAACAAACCCAACTTTTACGGATCGAGGCTTGAAAAATGTTTTTCGGGTGTGTGGTCGCGATGACGATCAAGGAAAAATCGCCGCTGGCTATATTGTCGACAACTTCAAAGGCAAAAATATTGCCATTTTGCATGATAAAACAGCCTATGGTCAGGGACTTGCCGAAGAAACACAAAAGTCAATGAATGCCGGCGGAATGAAAGAAAGCATGTTTGAGGCGATTACCCCGGGTGAAAAAGATTATTCAGCCATTGTAAGTCGCATGAAGGCCAAAGCGATTGATTTGGTATATTTGGGTGGCTATCATCCAGAAGCGGGATTAATTGTTAAGCAGCTACGAGCACAAGGATCAAAAGCTATTTTGATGGGGGCGGATGCTTTGGTGGATAAAGAGTTTTGGACCATTGCGGGTGATGCGGGTAATGGCACACTCATGACATTTTCACCCGATCCTCGAAAAAATCCAAACAATCAAGCGTTGATTGCACGCTTTAAAGCGGAAAATTATGATCCAGAAGGCTATACGCTTTATACCTATGCTGCTTTTGAAGTATATGCACAGGCTGTAGCTCAAGCAAAATCTGTAAAATCTGAAGCCGTTCAAAAAGCGTTACATACGGGTTCGTTCAATACAGTGCTGGGTAAAATTAGCTTTGATGCCAAAGGAGATCCTAAATTACCGGGTTATGTGGTATATGCTTGGAAGAATGGCGAATACGGTTACGTCAAATAAGCCAACAAGAAGTCATGGCAATCCCATGAGGGTCTTCCCTGGTGGGATATGTCTTTTTTTCCCTAGAAAAAATTATGATGATTTTTTCTAGGGACCTATTTTTTATTACTTATTTAAAAACATTAATCCATATGCGAGTAGACCATTATCGTTTATATTCTCAAATGCTCTACAAAGCTTTGATATATTGTATATTAGTGTTATTCGTTGTTGTTATGGAAGGTTGTACCAACCAACCACAAAACAATACGCAGCAGCCTTCTGATATGCGTTCATCAGAAAAAACAAACGTGGACACATCTCAGAGTTTATCTACTTCACCGACCTCTTTGATAGAAAGAAATCCCATGGTTATATTAGAAACCTCACTTGGTAATATTACATTAGAACTTGATGCCGATAAAGCCCCAAAAACAGTTAAGAATTTTTTAGACTATGTTGATGAGCAATTTTATGACAATACTATTTTTCATCGCGTCATCAGTGGTTTTATGATTCAGGGAGGTGGGTTTGTACCTGGAATGCAACAAAAACCCACCAAATCTCCCATTGAAAACGAAGCCAACAATAACTTGAAGAATAAAACAGGAACCATTGCCATGGCACGTACCAATGATCCACATTCGGCAACAGCCCAATTTTTTATTAACGTTAAAGACAATGATTTTCTTGATTATCGAGATTCTTCTGTACAAGGATGGGGTTATACTGTTTTTGGTAAAGTGGTGGAAGGCATGGAGACTGTTGATAAAATCAAAGCCGTTAAAACAGGGCAGAGTGGTCCACACAGTGATGTTCCCATTGAGGATGTTGTGCTGATTAAAGTACGTCGGGCATCTACAACGCCATAAGCTAAAACGGAATTTTTTTTGTACATTAAAAAATCTCAAGAATATGTCGTTACTGATTACGCCGATAAACGATGATTTTGTTGTCTCAGCTCAAATTCTTGCGGGTGATGTTAAGACGATTGTGGAATTAGGTTATTGCACCATTATTAATAACCGTCCTGATCATGAAGAAGAGGGACAGCCGCTTAATGTGGATATTGAAGCCTCCGCCCGTAAATTGAGCATCCCTTATCATTTTATACCGGTGGTGAGCGGATTAATTCGCGAAGATCAAGTGGCACAATTGGATACGGTGCTCAAAACAGCGTCTAGTCCTGTTTTTGCTTTCTGTCGTTCTGGGTCACGTTGTAGCAAACTGTATGAAATGGTTATGCACAGGCGCGCCAGCAAAATTGATTCAGCATGATTTCCCTCTTACATAATCCCATAAAGTACGGACTGTGCCGGTTTTGTGGATGATGACTCCATTTTGGATTGCGAAGGAGAAGATTGCCTTTTGCTTTAACAGCATGATGGGATAATGAAGAGCTTTATCCCTTTGATGCTGGAGGACAATGTGGATCTATATCAACATTACTCGTTGGAAGGAGAACCCAAAACTCTTTCATAAGAACCCATACCACCACTGTGTGGGACTAAACAGCTAATTCAATATACATGGTGTTTTGACTTTCTTAAAATAAAGCGTGTCGCTCAATCAACAGTAGAAGCGCGTAAAATGATGGTAGGAGGAAGAAAAAATGCTATGGCTTTGGGAAGGGGCATAGCATTTTTTTGTGCACTCAAACGTCTTGGCGTTTGCGATAAAAAGTGAAGCCTATCATTTCTGTCCGTCGTTTTGCAAACGCAGCAGAAAATGCTTTCATGTCTTCAAATCCATCTGTGCGGGTCGGTGTTTAAACCGACTGCAGAGGTGTGGTAGGGGCAAGGTTAGCGTCAAAGCAAGCTTCGACGAGAGACATGGTCATAAAAGCATCCTCTACGGAGGAGAACAAATGGTCATCTTCACCCGCATCATAGCGTTGCACGTTGCGCATCGTCCCCATGAACGCATCGATAAACCAAGACCCTTCCAGTTTGATGTGCTCCCAAGATTGATTATCGCGGCACCACCAAAGCGCGTCTGGCTCACCGTTGGGATAATCATAACAAACCCCCAATTTCACGATGATTGCTCCCCCAGTGCCTTCAAAGCGAAACTGCGCCGATTGAAACTGCCTGCCACCCTGATGATTGTGGTTAATGCTGAGCAGGGCGCGTAAATGGCTATTGTAGTCCAGTATGATGGAGGTTCTGGTTTGGGCAAAATCTTTGCTCCTGGGATCACCCATCGTTCGGGCAAAAACACCATTGGGGTTTCCGGCTATGGCTCTTATGGTGTCAAGGTAGTGAATGGAGTGAACGGCTATTTCCACACGCTCCATAGGAATCAGGAAAGGGAATAGGTGCCAAGGCGTATAGATGTTAAGGTGTACTTCTATTTCCAGCAGATCACCCAATAGGCCTTGTTGAATGATGTCTCGGGCAGCCATCATCATGGGAGAAAAACGCAATTGAAAGTTCATGCCGGCTTTTAATTGGCGCTCTTTGCATATATCTCTTATTTTCCTAGCCTGTACCAGATTTGCGCCCATGGGCTTTTGTATGAGTACGGCGGCTCCTTTGGGCAACTCTTTCAATATGGGCGCAATCACATGGGGAGGGGTCGCCAGATCATAAACGACATTGTTGCCGTTTTCGGATGTTGCTTCTTGCAGTGAGCCATAAACTTTCGACAGCTTCCAATCGTTGGCGAGCGCTGCTGCTCGATCAGAGTCTACGTCAAATGCGCCCTTAACGGGTAATGTGGCTTTCTGATACGCTGGTAAATGGGCATCGCGTACTATTCCCCCAGCGCCTATGATAACAATGGGTTTGGGGTTTGAAGGCGATGGCCAGCTTTGATGGAATGGATTCATAATAGATAAGATATACCGTTAAGATTGATGAGATGGCTTACGTTTAACCAAAAGGATATGTTGACAATGCATGACGGTTTCTCCTTTTTGGTTCACTGTTTCGGTGGTCTCCACGACTTTTCCGAAAGCGGGATTCTTGGCATAATTTTCCTTCGACGTAATGGTCACAATCGTATGGATGGTGTCTCCGGCAAAGACAGGGTGCGGAAAGCGTAAACGCTCGTAACCATAAGTCATGGCGTGGGGATTAACGAGGGTAGCTGTTAGACCTATTCCTATGGCAAAGGTCATGGTACCGTGCGCTATTCTTTCTGGAAAGCCATTGTTCTTGCAAAATTCTATATCCATGTGATGGGGAAAAAAATCACCACTGTGACCGGCATGGATGACAATATCCGTTTCTGTAATCGTTCGGGCCAAAGTGGTGTGCTTGCTTTCCAGCGTGTACGCTTCAAAATATTGCTCAATGTTCATGTTGTGCCCTTGTGTTTACTGCCACATTTTTTGTGTGCCCGTATTTTACATTCTCCATTTTAAATATGCAACTATTTGTATGGGCCTCGTATGGGCCTCATCAAAATATTCATGCATGCTAAAGCCATAACGCTATTGAGAAATTTGGATCTATCCAGGTTATTGTATAAGTTCAGAAAGATATTGCACTTTTTATCAAGATGCAAAGTATGCAGTATCAACATATTGGATTTAGATTAAAAGGCCTTTATCATATAGCTTCTCTAAGTTTCAGGGAAGCAGATATGGACAACACCGCCGCTAAACGTAAACGTATTCTCGACTTTTGGGATAAGTATGGACTAAGCGCAACCATCGATGCCTTCGATGTTTCCAGAAGAACCCTATTCTCTTGGAAAGCAAACCTCTTTGCACAGGGCGGCAATATTGCCGCCCTGTGCAAAAAAACCACCAAACCTCATCGTCTACGACAACCTTCCTATTCACCCATCATTGTTCAAGAAATTACCCGTCTGCGTTCTTTACACCCCAATATAGGCAAAGAAAAACTCTTTGCTCTGCTTTTTCCATTTTGTCAATACAACACCATCAATCTGCCCTCTGTTTCCACTATTGGTCGAATCATTGCCCGAGCACCAAACAAAATGCGTGTCACCCCGCAACGCATTAATTCCCGAGGCAAGATTAGGCCATTCAAACGTAATATCGTTGCTCGAAAACCTAAACATCTCACGCTAAAAGTCAATGAGTGCTTGGCATTTGATACCATCGTCCGTCAACGTGACGGGATGAAAAAATATCTAATCACTGCGATAGATCCTGCCTCGCATATTGCCTTTTCCTTCGCACCTACTCGAGCCAACAGTCAAAGCGCCAAGGCGTTACATTGTGCGATTGTTTCTGAGTTTCCCTACCTGCAAGCAGCCAAAGTTCTTACCGACAACGGTAGCGAGTTTAAGGGGGCCTTTGCAGAGTATCTAAACAAAGAGGAGAGGGTGCATTGGCACACTTACCCGCGAACCCCAAAGATGAACGCGCATTGTGAGCGCTTCAACCGAACCATCCAGGAATCGTTTGTGGATTACCACGAGGATTTGCTGTTCTGTGACTTATCCCTGTTTAACAAGAAATTAACACAATGGCTAGTGTTCTACAACACACAACGACCTCACCTATCGACCAAGCCTCAAAAAAAGAAAGTCACCTCTAAAAATAACCTCCCCGTCTCTCCACTAACATACCTCCTTACCCATAACCCAGAGTGCAATATGTATTGGACCAATACAGTTATTTGACAATTCTGAAATTGAAGGTAAAATGCTAGGGTTCATTAAATACTTGACTTAGACTGTGTTTGGGGTTTAATGGGTTTTGAACATACTGGCGTGAATGCTGGACAATGAGAGGTGGTATGCTGATGCGTCGAAGTTACCACACGACATTATTGAAATATATTGATACTCAAGGAGGTATATATGAAATTGACGGATCTTAAAAAACTGATGGTATCCGGGATTCTGACTTTCTCTTACGGAGGAGTGGTTATGGCTGAAGAGGTAGATTATGGTTCGTTCAAGGACTATACCCTTCGCGTCAAATTGATTGGCGGGGCCCAATATGAGCCTTTGTATTCTATTATCAGTGATTGGGAGAAGATCACTGGAGCCAAAGTGGATGTACTGTCTCGGAAAAATCACTTCGAGCTCGATCGTGAGATTAAACAAGATATTGCGGCGGGTACCACCAATTGGTGTGTCGGCTCTAATCATACCAGCTTTGCACCTCAGTATGGTAGTCTTTATATTGATCTCAAGAAGGTGATACCCCAAAAAGCGCTGGCAGCATTCCAACCACTTGCTTTAACGAACTCTACCGTGGATGGGCGATTGGTACAGCTTCCAAGGCACTCTGACATTTCTAATTTGTTTTATAAGAAATCTGTTTACCAAAACAAAGAAAATCAAGAAAAGTTTTTAGCCAAACATGGCTATAAGTTGGAACCCCCAGAAACTTGGGCACAATTTAAAGATCAGGCGATTTTCTTTGCAAACCCACCCAAATTTTATGGTACACAGTATGTTGGAAAAGACGAGGCCATCACCGGACGTTTCTATGAATTGCTGGTAGCTGAAGGAGGAGCGCTGTTTGATAAAAAATGGAATCCTACGTTCAACTCAGAAGCCGGTGTACGCGCTGTCATGTGGTTTAAAGACCTTTATGATGCAGGGGCCGTGCCTTCTGGAGTACTTAACTATTTGTGGGATGATACAGGGATGGGATTTGCGTCCGGTACCGTTGCGTTGAATCTTGATTGGGCGGGTTGGGCCTCTTTCTTCAACGATCCCAAAAACTCTAAAATCGCCGGTGATGTCGGGCTGGTCAGAGCACCACGCGGTGCTGGAGGCAAGAGAACCGGTTGGTCAGGATCGCACTCTTTTTCTATCACCAAAAGCTGTGATAATGTGGAAGCAGCTGCTTCTTTGGTCACGTTCTTAACGAGCCATAAAGGACAAATGCTGGAGGCCAGAAAAGGATTGCTCCCCACCCGTACGCAGGTATGGGTTGACGCTAAAGAGGAGTTTCGTGCCAAGAAAAATGATTTTCTGGTTACCGTATTTGATACCTATGAAAAATCCATGAATGAAGATGCATTTACACCACCGTTGATTGCCCCGTGGATTGAGGTGTCAAACGAAATATGGCCACAACTGCAAAAGGCTATTTTGGGAGAGGTCTCGCCTCGTGAAGCGCTTGATAGCGCAGCCAAGAAAGTGCGCGTCATTATGGAAGATTCGGGCTATTTAAAGTAAGCCCTTGATCAGCTTCCTTATAAGCGCCTTATCCGCCTTTGCAATTTAGGCAGTGGGAGATAACTCTCGCTGCCTAAATTGAATTAAAAAACAAGCGTATGACTAGAAAATGGCAGTCTATCCATTGGACACCGTTTCTGTTGTTGTCTCCCGCCATACTGATTTTAATCTTTGTGGTGCTGTTCCCTTTGCTTTTTTCTTTGTATACGAGCTTTACACCGTATCATTTGATTAAGCCCGACAGTATTAATACCTTTATCGGTTGGAAAAACTATAAGAGAATTCTTGTTGATGCCGAGTTTTGGGCAGCCTTTGGTAGAACTGTGTTGTTTTTGGCTATTGCCATTAATCTGGAGTTTATACTGGGGCTGATCATCGCGCTTTTGGTCAATAGAATCACTTGGGGGAAAAAAACCTTACGCACGATCATGATGTTTCCGATGATGTTCTCACCAATATTGGTTGGATATCAGTTTAAATTCATTTTTAATGACAATATCGGCGTGCTTAATAATCTGCTCTTAGCGCTTGGAATAAGCGATGTCGCTATCCCTTGGTTGGTCGATAAGTACTTGGCGATGTTCTCGATTATCTTTGCAGAAGTATGGATGAGTACGTCCGTTTTTGCCGTTTTACTGTTGGCAGGGCTATTTGCGATACCCCGATCACCTTATGAAGCCGCTAAAGTAGATGGCTGCAATAATTGGCAGGTATTCAGACATATTACGCTTCCTTTTTTGATGCCCTTTGCCTTTATTGCCATGACCATCCGCTCTTTGGATGTGGCCAGGGCCTACGAAATCGTGGATATTATGACAGGCGGAGGGCCTGCCGGTAGAACGGAACTCTTGTGGACATTAATTGCCAGAGTAGGCTACGATAATTCGAGAATGGGATTGGCCAATGCGATGGCCTATGTCTCCATTCTATTGTCTATTGTGTTTACCTATTATTTCTTCAGAAAGCTCATGGCGGCGCGTCAATATATGGGGGAAGACGGATGACATTATCCAAGCAAAATTTTGGCACAGTGGTGAGTTGGTGTTTGACATTCCTGCTGATGCTGGTTATTTGCGTGCCCGGTATGTGGGTCGTCTTAACCAGTTTAAGGCCCAATGTTGAGGTTTTGGCCAAACCGGCGGTATGGATACCCCAACATTTGAGTTTTGATAACTTCATCAAGATGTTTGGTTTTGGTGCCGAGCAAATAGCCATTCCTGTACCCGCTTATTTTACCAATTCTCTTATCATATCCTTAACCAGTACGGCCATTGCCTTGTTGATTGGTATGTCGGGAGGCTATGCTTTTGCGCGCTATCGCTTTTCTTTTAAGAACGGCTTGTTTTTAGGTCTTATGCTCAGCAGAACGGTACCGGGCATTGCCTTATCCTTACCGATTTTTATGATATGGAGTCAATTAGGCCTTATAGACACCAAGCTGGGGCTCATTATCATCTATGTTGCGCTCAATGTCCCTTTTACGGTTTGGTTGACCGATGGTTTTTTCCGGCAAATACCCCGAGCCATGTCAGAAGCGGCGCAGATAGATGGTTGCACACCTTGGCAGGCCTTTTGGAAAGTCGAGTTTCCCATGGCAAAGTCCGGTATCATGTCTGCGGGCATCTTTGCCTTTCTGACTTCGTGGAACGAGTACGCACTCGCCAGCCAGCTATCCCGTTCTACGGACAGTAAAACGTTGCCGGTGGGGCTTATGGATTTTACTGCCCAATTTACCATTGATTGGGTGGGTATGTCTGCTATGGCGGTCATCATCATCATCCCGGCTATTATCCTTACTTTTGTCGTACAAAAGCACTTGATAGTTGGATTAACTTTCGGCGGCGTCAAGGAGTAGTTATATGGCTGAAATATTGCTTAAAAGCGTATCCAAAAGCTATGGCAAGCTAGAGGTAGTTCACGGTATCAACTTGAGCATTGCACACAATGAATTTGTGGTCCTGGTCGGACCTTCAGGCTGCGGTAAATCCACCACTTTGCGTATGATTGCCGGCTTGGAAAATATAAGCGCCGGTGAAGTATGGATCGACAATACCATGGCCAATGACCTACCGCCCAGACGCCGCAACATTTCAATGGTATTCCAAAACTATGCCTTGTATCCGCATATGACGGTCAAAGAAAATCTTGGCTTTAGCTTGAAAATTGCCAAGGAGGCGGTCGACGTGATTGAGCACAGAATCCACGAAGCGGCGAATATTTTGAGCATAGACGCATTGCTTGATCGTCGTCCGTCTGAATTGTCCGGTGGGCAGAAGCAACGCGTTGCGATGGGGAGGGCTATTGTGCGCCACCCCAAGGTCTTTTTGTTTGATGAGCCTTTATCTAATCTGGATGCCAAACTCAGGGTGCAGATGCGCACAGAAATTAAGCGCTTGCATCAAAAGGTAAAGACCACCATTGTATATGTTACCCACGACCAGGTTGAGGCCATGACTTTGGCAGATAGGATCGTGATCATGAGGGATGGCTACATTGAGCAGGTAGGCGCCCCCTTGGATGTTTTTCATCGTCCCAAGAACACTTTTGTCGCGTCTTTTATAGGCTCGCCACCCATGAACATTATTGATGCCACAGTCATCCAGAAAGATGGAGCGTTTAATCTGCTCTTTTCCTCCGGTATGCAGTTGCCTATACCGAGCGATTTGCAAAGTGTTGTGCAGGAAAATCAGGCTGTCAAGTTTGGCTTTAGGGCGGATGATCTCATGCCCAATGGTCATGCTTTACCCACGCGTGGTAAAGAGGTTTCTTTGCCTTTGGTGGTGGATGTGTCCGAGCCTATGGGCGTGGAGGCCTTGCTCTTTTGTCGTTTTTCGGGTACGGATATTCAAGCGAAGATGCTAAACCCTAGGCAGGTGAATCCGGGTGAAACGCTGGATTTTACTTTGGCCATTGATAAGACACATCTCTTTGATGCTACAACGAATATAAACCTCAGAACAATATCATAATGGAGAAATACTATGGCGAAAATAGGAACACACAAAAGACCCATGCAAGGTCTGCCGGATGAGCACAACGACATTCCCGTATGGAATGCGGAGAACTGGTTTTACGAGGACTTTGAAGTCGGTGATAAGATTCGCAGCATCAGGCGAACCATCTCTGAAGGCGAAGCCATGCAGTTTAACACGTTGGTGATGGATCTTCATCCCTATGTGGCGGATCGGCATTTTGCTGAAAAGGAAGGGCATTTCGGAAAAAGGCTTGTTTCGGGCGCTCAGGTCTTTTCTTATGGTTTGGGGCTTGCGGCCACCAATTGTCTTAATTCTTTTTCTTACGGTTATGATCGCTTGCGCTTTATTGGGCCCGTGTTTATTGGCGATACCATATACACCATACGAGAAAACCTGAATAAAGAAATAAAAAATGAAAAAATGGGAAAGGTACGCGTGAGTTACTCGGTGTTTAAGGAAGAAGGCACGCTGGTGCTTTACTGTGAACATTTGATGACGGTGCTGTACAAGAATGCCGACACTTATGCGGAAGAAGTGAAAAAATCCAAAAATCTGGGTTGAAAAATAAAGAGGCTTTGACTTCACGATGGCAGAAAGGAGCAATATCATGGTTTCAGAAACAATCACACTAAAAGGGATGACTTGGGATCACGCCAGAGGGTATGATCCCATGCTGGCCACTTCCGCTGCTTACCACGCAAAAAATCCCGCCGTGGTCATTGAGTGGGACAAACGTTCACTTCAAGCCTTTGCCGATCGCCCCATTGAACAGATGGTCAACGAATACGATCTCATCGTTATAGATCATCCCCATGTGGGAGAAATTGCCCGAAGTGAATTGCTGCTTGCGCTTGATCAGGAAGGGCGGGATGATGACATGAAAAAACTGGCTGGCCAATCCGTAGGGTTTTCTCATACAAGCTATCGGTTTAATGGCCATCAGTGGGGACTTGCCATTGATGCGGCAACACCTGTAGCAGCTTATCGCGCTGATCAGATAGAGTCGCCACCCTACACTTGGGCGCAAGTCGTGGCATTGGCAAAACACGGTCAGGTTGGATTTGCCCTGATTCCCATTAATGCACTCATGACTTTTTTGGGGATGGCCAACAATTTAGGCATGGCTGTGGCACAGAGGGAAGATCTGTTCATCGAGAAGCCACAAGGCACTCAGGTACTGGAAACCCTGCTGGAGATCGTTGGCCTTATGGATCCCCGATGTTTACAACTGGACCCCATTGGTATTTTGGACTGGATGAGTACAGAAAATCATATCGTCTATTCGCCTTTTGGCTATGGCTATACAAACTATTCGCGGGATGGTTACTGTCCATTTCCTATTACCTTTACCAACGCGCCCGGTTTCGCTTCCCATGACCCGCGCGGAACCATCTTGGGAGGGACGGGAATTGCTGTATCCCGCCTATCGCAGCATCGTGATATTGCCGTGGATTATGCTTTTTGGATTGCCAGTGCCGAATGCCAATCGGGTTTATTTTTTGATTCTGGCGGTCAACCCGCCAATGCGCTTGCTTGGGACAGCGAGCGTTGCAACGCTGCTTGCCGCAACTTCTTTTTGGGTACACATCACACTTTGGATACGGCTTGCTTGCGCCCTTGCTATGACGGTTACATGGGTTTTCAGCACGAAGCAGGGGAGATCATTCACCAATGCTTGAAACACAAGGAAAGTGTGAGTCATACGCTGGAGGCGTTGGAGCAATCTTACAGGAGGAGCCATCGATGATGCGCATCATGTCACAAGAAGACCGACCGCTCAATGGCTTGTTGGTAATTGATTTCAGCCAATTTTTGTCAGGACCCTTGTGCGGACTCAAATTGGCGGATCTGGGCGCTCGGGTTATCAAAATCGAGCGACCGGGTACGGGTGATCTCTGTCGCCACCTCTACATTAGCGATACCAACATCGACGATGACAACTCGCTGTTTCATGCCATCAACCGCAATAAAGAGAGTTTTAGCGCTGATTTAAAAAATTCAGACGATTGCGATAAGTTGCGAACCTTGCTCAGTAAGGCAGATGTGATGATTCAGAATTTTCGCCCCGGAGTGATCAACAAGCTGGGGTTTGGTTACGAGCAGATTCAAAAGATCAATGCGTCTATCATTTATGCCAGCATATCGGGCTATGGAGAGGAAGGACCATGGCGAGATTTGCCAGGACAAGACTTGTTGGCTCAATCTCGTTCGGGCTTACTGTGGTTGACAGGCAATAAAGCGCACCCGCCGATGCCTATGGGGTTGGCCGTGGCAGATATTTTGGCGGGCAATATCTTAACCCAGGGTATATTGGCAGCGCTCGTCAGAAGAGGGGTAAGCGGCAAGGGCTGTCAAGTTGAAACCAGCTTGCTGGAGGCCATGATCGATTTTCAGTTTGAGGTACTTACCACCCATCTTAACGATGGCCATCAATTACCCAAACGCAGTGCCGTGAATGGCGCACATGCGTACTTGGGCGCACCCTATGGGGTTTATGAGACCTCCGATACTTATTTGGCTATCGCCATGACGCCTTCTTTGCAGACACTGGCGGAGCTGATAGGTTGTACGCAGCTGGTGGATTTTTATGACAAAGACAGCGCAACGCTATTCACCCGGCGCGATGAAATCAAAACCATCATCGCAAAAACCATCAAGCAAAAATCCACCAACCACTGGTTGGATATACTGCAAAAGGCCGATATTTGGTGCTCGGAAGTGTTGAATTGGTCGGAACTCATGGCGAATGAAGCCTTTGTGAGACTTGATTTTATCCAAGATGTTGTTCGCAGCAGCACGAAAAATCTGAAAACCGTTCGCGCGCCTCTTCGTATGGATTCTATGGTTTTAAAGTCGAGCAAGGCAGCGCCCGAATTGGGACAGCATCAGCATACCATCATAAAAGATTTGTTGTCTGACGATAAAAAAACAGAATAAGTGCTTAGCATGATACGGACCGCGCATTTTGTATTGAGAGAGAATACCCCTTATTTCAGAGGATAAAAAAATGGCAAAAATTACAAAAGCCTGTTTGCATATGGTGAACATAGCCCCGAAGGTTGTTCGAACAGACGCTATTCAGTCTTTTGCTTCTCAGGAAACGCCTATTGTCACTCTCACCGATAGCGAGGGAATTTCAGGCACCGGCTATTCTTATACCATTGGAACTGGCGGGGGGGCTATTGTGAGCTTGCTTACACAAACACTCTTGCCGGCGGTTATGGGTGAAGAAGCAGATGCCATTGAGCGCATTTGGCAAAAACTTCTTTTTACAACCCATGCGACCAGTGTTGGCGCCATTACCTCGCTGGCGTTGGCCGCGATTGATACTGCACTATGGGATTTGAGGTGCAAGAGGGCTTCCTTGCCGCTCTATTTGGCTGCGGGAGGTGCTAAGACTTCGGTGCCTGTGTATACCAGCGAAGGGGGATGGTTGCATATCGAAAAAGAAAAACTGGTCGAAGATGCTTTGGAAATGCAGTCCAGAGGTTTTAGAGGATCAAAGATAAAAATCGGCAGTGCGTGTATTGACGATGACCGAGCCAGAATTGGCGCTGTGCGAGAGGCCGTGGGGGCACACCATGAAATCATGGTGGATGCCAATCAATCGCTTTCATTGTCCAAAGCTCTGAGGATCGGGAGTATGCTTGAGGTGTTTGATGTGGCTTGGTTTGAAGAGCCGTTGCCCGCAGATGATGTGGGGGCGCATGCTATTTTGGCGCAGCATTGTCGTACGCCCGTGGCAGTGGGAGAGAGTATCTATAGCGTATCGCACATTAAGGAGTATTTGACACAAGGCGCTTGCTCTATTGTGCAGGTAGATGTTGCGCGTATTGGTGGGATTACACCTTGGTTGAAGGCCGCACATTTGGCGGAGAGCTTTAATGTGGCCGTGCATCCTCATTTTCTGATGGAATTGCATATATCACTGGTGTGTGCCGTTCCCAACGCCCCTATACTGGAGTATATTCCCCAGTTGGAGGCGATTACAGTATCTGGTATGCGTATAGAGAAAGGCCATGCCTCACCTTCAAACGCGCCCGGGATTGGTATCGATTGGGATTGGGATTTTATCCATCGACACCAAGTAGCAGTGATTGTTCAGTAACAAAAAAAGAAAGGAGACACACATGAAACCCGTACAACGAATGGGAATGCTGATAAACTTAAAGGCAGATAAGGTCGCAGAATATAAAGCATTGCATGCCGCAGTGTGGCCGGAGATATTGGAGATGATCAGCAAGTGCAATATCCATAATTACTCTATATTTCTCAAGGAGCCAGAAAATTTACTCTTCGGCTATTGGGAGTATACAGGCAGTGACTTTGCACAGGATGCGGCTAAAATGGTAGCAGACACCCGAACCCAAGCCTGGTGGGAGATTTGCATGCCCTGTCAGGAGCCGCTCGAGACTCGAAAAGAAGGCGAATGGTGGTCTATGATGGAGGAGGTTTTTCATCATGACTGACGTCGTAACCACTAACCCCACTCACCCTATAGTGGCAAGGTTATCGACATGCTACACCGGTGTCGTGCATGATGTCATGAGGGCCATAGGTTTAACCGATTTTACGTTACCTTCTGAGATAAGGCCGCTCATACCCGAAACAGGTATTTGTGGCCCTCTCTTCACCATAGAAGGGGCTATAGACAGGTCTGCCGATGCCCATGAAAGTTTGCTGGCCTGGACGGGGTTATTGTCAAAAGCCAAATCAGGGCACATATGGGTTTGTCAGCCTCATAATCATGAAGTCGCACTGATGGGAGAGTTGTCCGCAGAGACTTTGCAGGGCAAGGGCGTTTTGGGATGCGTGATCGATGGAGGCATTCGTGATACCCATTTTTTGTTAAAAATGGGCTTTCAGAGTTGGAGACGTTTTCATACACCGCAGGATATTGTAGGTTGCTGGTTACCCACCGGTTTTGATGTGCCTATAAGCATTGGCAAGGTCCACATAAGACCCGGAGATTATATGCTCGGTGATCGTGATGGCTTGCTCTTGGTACCGCACGAAAAAATCATCCAAGTGACCGAGGCAGCAGAAATAGCCATGCAAACAGAGAACAAAGTGCGTACGGCTATTCTTGGCGGTACGGATCCACAAGAAGCCTATCTACAGTATGGTAAGTTTTAATCACAAACAGAATATGCCGACAAGCCACTCAAAATCCGATACAGACCCTAGGTTGTTGTTGCTGTCGCCACAAGACAATGTGGTGGTGTTGCGGGCGCCTATTCATCAGGGAGAGACCATACGGGTACTGGGGCAGCGGGTTACGCTACGCGAAGATATCAGCATAGGTTATAAGCTGGCTTACCGTGCCATACCATCTGGCGAGAAGGTCATAAAATATGGCGCGACCATAGGTACCGCCACGAAAGATATCGCTTTGGGGGAATGTGTTCATACGCACAACATCAAGAGTAATTACACCCCTACGCATTATATTGGAGGGAAGCGGTCATGACGGGTATGCAGGGTTATTTGCGCGATGATGGTCGCAAAGGCATTCGGAATATAGTGGTGGTGGCCTACTTGGTTGAATGTGCCCACCACGTTGCGCGTGAGATTACGATGACAAATAGAGACAGTGCCCATCTGATAGGCTTTCCGGGCTGTTTTCCCAATGAATATGCGCAGAAAATGATGGAAAGGTTATGTACGCATCCCAATGTTGGTGCTGTTTTACTCGTTTCCTTAGGCTGTGAGAGTTTTAACCGCCCCAAGCTGGAACAACACATCAAGGCCAGCGGAAGACCTTTGTGTACGGTTGTTGTTCAACGTGATGGCGGTACTTTGGCATCCATAGAAAAAGGGCAAAAATGGATCAATGCGCAAGTTCAGGCATTAAGTCGGGAAAAGACGGTTCCCATGTCTTTAAACGAGCTATCGGTCGGTACGATTTGTGGGGGATCTGACGGTACCAGCGGTATGACAGGCAATCCGGCGGTAGGCAGGGCTTTTGATACATTGGTTGCCGGTGGGGCTACTTGCCTATTTGAGGAAACCGGTGAGCTGATAGGGTGTGAAGACATTATGGCGGATAGAGCGCTGACAAAGGCGTTGGCTGAAGAGCTCCGCGCTTCTATTGGAAAAGCGGCAGCGTATTATGCTGAGTTGGGTTACGGCAGTTTTGCGGCGGGTAACGCAGATGGGGGCTTGTCCACGATAGAAGAAAAATCTATGGGAGCCTATGCCAAGTCTGGTTTATCAAAAATATCGGGTCTTATCAAGCCCGGCGATATACCGAGTAAAGGAGGACTCTACTTGATGGATGTGGTTCCTGACGGGGGTGTAAAATTCGGTTTTCCCAACATATCGGATAATGCAGAAATCGTTGAAATGATCGCATCCGGTGTTCATATGACCTTGTTTGTCACAGGCAGAGGATCGGTGGTGGGGTCGGCAATTTCGCCCGTCATTAAGATTGCCGCCAATCCTGAAATGTATGAGCGCCTTAAAGATGATATGGATGTTAATGCAGGTAAAATACTCACCAGCGATACATCAATCGATGAAGTGGGAGAAGAGATTGTGGATCTTGTACAGCGCGTTGCCAGTGGAGACAAGAGTCAATCTGAGCAGCTTGGGCACACAGAATTTATATTGACGTATAAGTCCTTTGAGCCTATTGGTCCGGCTTGTTTGCCGGTGTGAATTTTTAATATAAGAGAATGGACATAAAAATGGATAGATTAAAAGGTAAGACATGTTTGGTTTCAGCCGCAGGACAGGGCATTGGCAGAGCTTCGGCTTTGGCAATGCACAAAGAGGGCGCCAAAGTATTCGCCACAGATATTCACGAAAAAGTACTTGCAGATTTGGCTGAGCAAGGCTTGGAAACTTTTGTTCTGGACGTGAGGGATCCGACGTCTATTGCCCAAGCGGCAATAAAGACAGGCGCGGTAGATGTGCTGTTTAACTGTGCCGGTTTTGTGGATCATGGCACTATTTTGGATTGCGAAGAAGAAGCTTGGGCTTTTTCCTTTGATTTAAATGTAACAGCCATGTACAGGATGATGAAAACCTTCATTCCTTTGATGCTGGAGAACAATGGGGGATCCATTATTAACATGTCATCGGCGGCGTCGTCTATTATTGCGGCCCCTAACCGTTTTGTCTATGGGGCAACAAAGGCAGCAGTGATCGGCATGACCAAAGCAGTTGCAACCGATTTTGTGGCTAAGGGCATACGTTGCAATGCCATTTGCCCGGGGACGGTAGAGTCGCCTTCGCTGGAGCAACGCATGCGAGCGCAAGGTGACTATGAAAAAGCCCGGGCAGCGTTCATCCAGCGGCAGCCCATGGGGCGAATTGGCAAAGCGGAAGAAATTGCCTCGCTGGTTGTTTATTTAGCCTCTGATGAGTCTGCTTTTACTACAGGATCGTGCCATGTCATTGATGGTGGCTGGTCGAATGCTTAATGCAATAAAGGGAAATACCATGAAACTATTACGCTACGGACCTAAAGGGGCAGAAAAGCCCGGAATACTCGATAAAGCGGGAGCGATCAGAGATCTATCAGGTGTTATTAAAGACATAGATGAGATACACATCAGTCCACAAAGCCTGACTAAGCTGGCCGCGTTGGATTTATCGACGTTGCCTTTGGTGGATGGCACACAAAGGTTGGGCGCTTGCGTTACCGGCACTGGGAAATTTATCTGTATTGGGCTCAATTACAGCGATCACGCGGCAGAAACAGGCAGTACAGTACCTTCGGAACCCATCATCTTTATGAAGGCTACCTCTGCTATTTCTGGTCCCAATGATCCCATCGTCATACCGCGGGGATCAGAGAAAACTGACTGGGAAGTAGAGCTGGGCGTGGTGATTGGCAAGCACGCCAAATACATCCGTGAAGAACAAGCCGAAGAGCACATAGCCGGCTATTGTCTGATCAATGATATATCTGAGCGCGCTTTTCAAATAGAACGTTCCGGACAGTGGGTTAAAGGCAAATCCGCCGATAGCTTTGGTCCCATAGGACCTTGGTTGGTTACTAAGGAGGAAATCACCGACGTACAAAATCTGAAAATGTCGCTTTCGGTTAATGCGCAAATACGCCAAAACGGCTCAACCAACACCATGGTGTTTAGTGCGGCTTACTGTGTTGCATATTTGAGCCAATTTATGAGCTTGCAACCGGGGGATATCATTTCCACCGGTACACCGCCGGGAGTAGGCTTGGGAATGAAACCACCTTGTTACTTGAAACCTGGTGATGTGGTAGAGCTGAGTATAGAAAAGCTGGGAAGTCAACGCCAAGAAGTTATAGCCGACTAGTCCCATCCATCATTTATGTTAAAACGGAGATAAATATGATTCCTTTATTCGATACACACCAGCACTTGATCTATCCAGAAGTTTCGGATTATGCATGGACAGAGGCTATTCCAGCGTTGGCAAAAAAGCCTTTTTCTGTAACAGACTATCTTGAGCTGACCAAAGCCATGGGTGTTTCAGGAAGCCTTTTCATGGAAGTAGATGCGGGCGATAGTGCATATAAAAGCGAAGCTCAGTATATAGCCCGCCTCATGGAAGATCCTTCACACAAGATAATGGGAATAGTCGCTTCTTGTCGACCTGAAAGCGATGAAGGTTATGATGCCTGGCTGGAGGAGAGTACATCTTTGCCCGTAGTTGGTTTTAGACGCATTTTACATGTTATGGATGATGGCGTTTCTCAAAGTGATACTTTTGTCAAAAATGTACGCAAAATAGGCTCCCGTGATCTTACATTTGATATGTGTTTTCTGGCAAGACAACTGCCTGTTGCCGTTAAACTGGCTAAGGCGTGCAACAATACTTCGTTGGTTCTTGATCATTGCGGCGTTCCCGATATTGTTTCAGGAGACATAGAATGTTGGAAAGCGGATATAAAAGCACTGGCTGATTTACCTCATGTCGCTTGTAAGATTTCCGGCGTGCTTGCTTACTGCCCTGCGGGTAAGGCGAATTTGGCAGAGATCCGCCCTTATTTAGATCATGTACTCAGCTCTTTTGGAGCCGATAGAGTACTCTGGGGTAGTGATTGGCCAGTGGTTAATCTTGCTCATGGTTTGCGTGATTGGCTTTCGGTGACACGCGAATTCATGAGTCATTTATCTGCCGATGAGGCGGAGAAATTTGGGTACAAGAACGCCGAGCGAATTTATGGCGTAGCGGTACAGCCGCCCCGTTAGATGGGGTGCACTGATGAGTCGAACCTACCTTATTTCAACAAACGCCGCCGTATAGGAAATGGTTGCAGGCGATAACCCCTAACGTTGGGTAGATCTTTTTTTGTAGGAGGCTTCGATGAAAATATTCACCCCATTCAGACTATTCGCGCGTGGTGTAGCTGTTTCATGTGCTTTTTTGTTGATATTGTTCGCCACAGGATGCGGTTCTGGAGAAATACAGTCGAATACGGATACCACAAACTCCATGCCACAAAATAATACAAACACAGTCCCAGCCACCCCCGAAAATTTGCAGGTGAGCGCAGGTTATAAATCGTTGCAAGTCAGCTGGGATGCGGTATCAGGTGCAACACTCTACAAACTCTATTACGGTACCACCAATCCCCCTACGAATGAGTTAACATCAACGCCACCGACACTCAATAAAGCCCTTGAAAACCTGAACGCCGGAAGCACTTACTATGTTCGTGTATCAGCAATGGTGAATAATCGTGAAAGCGCGCTTTCAACGGTGTCATCCGCTGTGACGAGTCACGATATTGCCTTAAACGACACGGGCATCGCGTGGGGCGGGGATTATGAAATGGGTAATCGCACTGACTGTGGTGGTATCGATACATCTGATAATTCCCAACTGGCAGAGCAAGATTGTCATCAGGGCAGAGATGCTCAGACATCATTATCCAAAATAGGAGGAGGGCATGGAGGTTTTGACTTTACAAAACTAGGCGCAGAGGGTAGTATCTTAGATATTCAAGATGGTACATGGTCTGACGCTGGCAGTGAAAGCACAGGCACAAAGTGGTCATGTGTCAAAGATAACCATACGGGGCTGATATGGGAAGTCAAGCTCAATAATAGTAACAGCATTCATGATAAGGATAAGAAATACAGATGGGGCGGTGTCACGGCATTAGGGCGCGATCATTCTTCAGCAGAGAAGGGTCTTTATTATGACGACTGGAATACTCTGGTTAATGGCACGAATATGGAGCGTTTATGTGGCGCCAACGATTGGCGCGTGCCCACACTTAAAGAGTTGGTCAGTATTGTGAATTATTCGCTTTATGGCCCATCGATTGATCGGGATTATTTTCCAAATATCTTCAATGAGAGTAGTTTTTTTAATAATGGTTATTGGTCGTCTTCGCCCTATGCAAACAATAGCAACAACGCGTGGCTTGTCTATTTTAACTCTGGGGATGACAGCAACGACAACCGTGACGACGCCTATCGTGTACGGTTGGTGCGCGGTAGACAATAACTTTATTTTTATGATCAATGAAGGCGTTTGTAAAATAGAAGGTGTGTAATATGACAGCGATTAATATCCTTATTTAAGGAAGAAATTTTCGATTTGGCGTGATGCAGAGCAATTGGTCATTAATCGTGGAGTAAGTCGTGCGACAGTTTTCTTGTTACCATCATCGGGTATAGTACTGTACACATATAGGCACACAATTGCGTCAATTGGCAATGTTGGCAGGCTATCGAGGGGAGGAGTATATCCAGCACCGTTTAAAACAGCCCCAATGATGGCAATTATTTATTTTAGGAGAAAAGGAATGAATCATTTCAAATGTCTTCGTGGCGTATTACCAATTGGCTGGGTATGGGTATGGGTGGTGTCTGTCTTGTTTGTACTTCCTGCCCATGTGTTGGCGGCGCAGACAATAAGAGCCTATATTCCGAATGAGACACCGGATAGTCGGTATACGCTGCATAATGATGGTACGGTAATGGATACAAAGACGGGTTTGATGTGGAAACGCTGTTCAGAAGGACAAAGCAATGTTGGTTGTACCGGTACGGCAAGCACAATGACATGGAAAACAGCATTAGAGACGGCGAAGAATAGCACATTTGCAGGTCACGACGATTGGCGTGTGCCGAATATCAAAGAGCTACACTCTATTGTTGCCTATGATCGATACAGTCCGAGTATTAATGCGACGCTTTTTCCGAATACGATAGATAATTGGTATTGGTCGTCTTCGCCCAATGCAAATAATAATAGGGTCGCGTGGGTTATTCATTTCAGCAATGGCAATAAGAGTGGCAGCTTCAGCCGTAGCATCCAGCTTCGGGTTCGGTTGGTGCGCGGCGGAGAATGATTTATTTTTTTCTTTCAATCGGAGGAAGTGTTTATAGTGGGCAGTGAAGAACACATAGAATCTCCGCAGCCCATTTCCCGGAAAGAATTACTCTAATTCTTAGTGCTTGTGTGTTTTTCGCGGTTTATCGTCTTCGGGTTTTTTATAATCTCTGAGAGTTTGTGTCATCTGCGAACAATATTTTTCTCAAGGAAGTCAAGAGAATCTCCCACTGGTCGTATTCCCAAACCCCCTGTTGATGGCTCCACACCCTAATTTTTGTGTGTTGCGCAGTAAAGCACGAAAAGTATGGAAAGTATTCTTAGGCTAAAATGATCACAACTTTGTCATAACCTATAAAATGTTGGTCATGGCAACAAAAAAACGAGTTATTGTAGGATTATCGGGCGGCGTGGATTCTGCCGTTGCTGCTTGGCTTCTTCAAAAGGCAGGACATGAAGTTGTGGCTATCTTTATGAAAAATTGGGAAGATGATGACGAAGGAGATTATTGTGCCACACGTGAGGATTTTATGGCCGCGCTTGCTTGTGCCGAAACATTGGGTATTGAACTTCACCATATTAATGGTGCCAAAACCTATCAAGAACGGGTTTTTTCCTATTTTTTAACAGAGCTACAGTCCGGGCGTACGCCCAATCCGGATATTTTATGCAATAATGAAGTGAAGTTTCAGGCGTTTCTAAAGCACTGTGATACGCTGTCTGCTGATGCCATTGCGACGGGGCATTATGCTCAAAAGATGCGTTTTGCCTCAAAGACCCATGCACGTGGCTATACGCATCATTTGCTTGAGGCCGCTGACACTCGGAAAGATCAAACATATTTTCTTCATCGATTGCGTCCCAATCAATTGGATATGGCACTGTTTCCGATTGGTCATTTAACCAAATCTCATGTACGCAAAATTGCTCGTGAAGCCAATATTCCTAGTGCAGAGCGTAAAGACAGTACCGGTATTTGTTTTATTGGGGAGAGACCTTTCCGCGCATTTTTACAGCAATACCTACCCATTCAGCCCGGTGCCATAGTAGATGAAGAGGGGCATATACTTGGTCAACATCAAGGATTGCCTTTTTATACGCTTGGGCAACGTAAAGGCCTTAATATTGGTGGCGTGCGTGGAGCTAAAACAGCTCCATGGTTTGTCATTAATAAAGTGATGGAGACCAATTGTTTAATAGTTGGACAGGGTCATAATCACTCGAAACTTTACCAGAGCGTTGTCCATACAGAGTCTCTTTATTGGTTACCCGGTTTTGAAAATATTGCGCCAACAATACTTGGAATGCGCCTGTTGGGTAAAGTACGCCATCAACAAACGCCAAGTGCTTGTACCGTACATACACTGAGCGAGACACATCTTACAGTAAAATTTGAAGAGCCATTGTGGGCAGTAACCCCTGGTCAATCCTTAGTACTCTATCATCATGGAGAATGCCTTGGAGGGGCTATTATTTGTGCAGCCAGCCGCTGATCCAAAGAGACATATTTAGGTGCGCGTCCGATAAAACCAAAACGGCAATGGAAGAAAATGCGTCTTAAAAACTGTCCTGCAAGTGAAACGGTTCAGTATCGACCGATCCATTTCGAGGGATACTCTGCAATGGTCGGGGTGAGAGGATTCGAACCTCCGGCACCTCGCTCCCAAAGCGAGTACTCTACCAGGCTGAGCTACACCCCGAAAAACGTCCATCTGTGTGCTAAACAGTTGCTACAATGTTCGCTTTTCCTGAAAGTGCCGAATTATAAGGCATTTCTTTATGATTTGCTACGACGTTCGCTTATGATCGTAATGTCAATGTTTGTTGTTCTGAGTAGAGATGTTCATGTACCGTGGTTTATTGTTATTTGATAAACCTTCTGGGGTAACCAGTCGGTATGCGCTGCACACAATCCATCGGCAGATGGATGGGCATCAGTCTGTTCGTGCTGGACACATCGGTACGTTGGATCCTTTTGCAACAGGATTGTTGCCATTGGTTTTTGGTGAAAGTACGCGTTTTGCTTTTGGGCTGGAACATGCCAATAAAACTTACCATGCGACCATTCAGTTTGGGGGTAAAAGTACTACGGATGATTACCAAGGCACATGTACACCAGTTCCCCCTGTTTCTTCAGAAAAATTTACCTCCAGCTACATCAAGTCAATACTCCAAACTTTTATGGGAAATATTACACAAATTCCTCCGTATTACTCCGCCATCAAAATCCAAGGAAAGCGCTTGTATACGTGGGCTCATCAACACGAAAAAACGTCATCATTATCCGAGAATATCCACACAATGCCCGAGAGACCTCAGCGACAAGTACGCATTAACAATATTACGCTTGTGCGTACTGATTCTGTCAATCAGCAAATAGATATTATCGTAGATTGCAGTCGGGGAACTTACATTCGTGCGCTTGCGCGTGATATAGGTGAGGCACTAAAGAGTGGAGGCTATTTGTTGGCATTACGCCGTACCGTTGTAGGAGGCTTTACGTTATCTCAATCCATCACTCAAGCACAATGGTACGAAGCCATACAACACCAAACATGGGCAAGCCTATTATTACCTACGGAGTATTTGGTACAGGACTGGCCTTGTCTTAAGGTATCCACGCATACAGCGAATCGGATTTTCCATGGGCAAAGAATTGCAGCAAACAACAACGATTGTATCGATGGCTGCGTGGTTCCCCCACCACTTTCTTTAACCGATCAACGTTATCGGTTGTATCATGAGCGTCTGTTTATCGGGATTGGAGAATGTATACGCGATAATACGGGAACAATGATTCTACATCCACGCAAAATGCTTTCCACACATTAAATGGTTGTTTTGCGCATCACAATTTATAATCTTTAAGCGCTTAGCGTTAAATTGTCTACCCAGCTACGTACGCGCTGTGTAACTGACACGGCATCCATTTCACATTCTGCCCACTGTTCTTTTGGATCGGCTTGGTCAATAAAACGATCCGGCAAACCAATATGCAGGATTGGACGTAGTAATTGAGCTTCTGCCAATACCCGTGAAACCTCACTGCCTGCTCCACCAATAACAACATTTTCCTCTAACGTGACGATACAGTCGTGTGTTTTTGCCGCCTCAATAATCGTTTGTCGATCAATCGGCTTTACGAAGCGCATATTAAAAACAGTCGCATCCAATGCTTCAGCCGCTTGTCTCGCTGAAGAAAGCATCGATCCAAATGAAAAAAATACGATTTTTTGACCTGTACGACATAACAAAGCCTTGCCCATTGGAAGGGCTTGCATGGTGGTTTCAGGAATGATGCCCGGTCCCCGACCGCGTGGATAACGTATAGCAGCAGCTCCTTCATGTAAAAATCCTGTATAAAGCATTTGCCAACATTCGTTTTCATCAGAAGGAGCCATTACCACTATGTTTGGAATGCATGTCAGGAAAGTTAAATCAAAACTGCCCATGTGGGTAGCACCATCTGCACCAACCAGCCCAGCCCGATCAATGGCAAAAAGAATTGGCAGGTCTTGCACCAACACATCATGAATCAATTGATCATATGCGCGTTGCAAAAATGTCGAATAGATCGCCACAACGGGTTTAAGGCCTTCACAAGCCAATCCAGCGGCAAATGTGAGTGCATGTTGTTCGGCAATACCTACATCAAAGTATCGTTGCGGATATTCTTTCGCAAAACGAACCAATCCTGATCCTTCACGCATTGCTGGAGTAATAGCCACCAATCGATCGTCTTTTTCTGCCATATCACACAACCACTGCGAAAAAACCTCAGTGTATGTTAAAACAGGTGTGGGCACAGTAGGTGGGGGGGAGGAAGCTTTTTTTTGATTGAGGCCTGTTTCAGCGTTAAATTTGGCAACACCGTGATAGAGTACGGGGTCGTGCTCTGCCAACTTATAGCCCTGCCCTTTTTTGGTGATGATATGCAACATTTGTGGAGTGGATTGAGAACGATCTTGCATCGCCGTTTTAATACTCGACAGTGTTCCCAACAATAACGGCAAATCATGGCCATCAACAGGCCCCAAGTAGTTAAAACCCAACTCTTCAAATAACGTACTGCCCGGTGTAATCATTCCTTTGAGATGTTCTTCAGCACGCAAGGCCAATTCAATCAATCCAGACTTTGATCCGAGAATTTTTTTGCTTGCCCGCCAAGCAGCACGATACATGCTGCTGGAGAGTAAACGCACCAAATACTTATGTAAGGCTCCCACAGCTGGAGAAATGGACATTTCATTATCATTCAAAATCAGTAAAATATTTGATTTTGAAATCCCTGCATTGTTCATCGCTTCAAACGCCATGCCACCCGATAAGGCACCATCACCAATGACGGCAATCGATATACGCGTTTCTTGTTTAAGGCGTGCTGCTTCTGCCATACCCAATGCCGCACTGATGGAAGTTGAAGAATGGGCCGTACCAAATGCATCATAGGAACTTTCAACACGACGTGGAAAACCCGAAAGTCCTTCTTTCATGCGCAACTGTCCCATTCGCCGACGTCGCCCTGTGATGATTTTATGCGCATAGGTTTGATGACCCACATCCCAAACAATACGATCTTCAGGTGTATTAAATACATAATGCAATGCAACGGTTAACTCAACCGTACCTAAATTGGAGGATAAATGCCCTCCCGTGTTGGATACTGACTTCAGAATAAAACGACGTAACTCATCAGCCACTTGAGGCAGTTGATCCAGTGCTAATGCACGCAAGTCATCTGGCCAGTCGATAGTCTCTAATAAAGGAAAATCACTCATACCATGATTGGGAATATAGCTTAGCGGTTTTGGGTATTTGGGGTGTTTTTTTATCAAAAAAAGATTATGTACTACGGTATTATAGGTACCTATCGTTGTTTTAGGTTGTTTTGTGGGTACATATTGATCTTTAGAGAACGTTGAATGAGATTATTGTAGAGGAAAGATTGGGCAGTTGCTCGGAGATCGTTTTTTTGGATGGCTTTGTACTGTATTATGATATATAGCTATGCTGATTTTTACTTCCCCTTCTCGTTTTTCACGCCTTTCAATATTATCACACATATGCCTCCAACATCATAAAAGCAATGGTCACTCTACATGTACTGGTAGCATCATAGAGCCGTTTAATGAGATGTGACAGATGCACAGTACAATACGAATGGATACCGAATGGATACTTCAAAAAATGGAGAAGGATCAACGATCATATCATGCTTTATAATCACGAACACGCCCAAAATGCAATTTTTTATGTCTGAAGCATTTTTCCGTGAAACGATCTTCTTCGATAAACGCAGAAGAATCATAGCGAGGAAGCATTTTAAAATTCCTCCAAGTTAACTTTCCTATATGACAGGCTATTAAACGATACAAGATATGTCGCTACGTATTGCTTTGGTGTACGATTTTGATGGCACCTTATCCCCCCAACCGATGCAAGAATACACCGTCTTGCAACAGCTGCAAATACCGGCAGCGGAATTTTGGAAAGAAGTTCGCGAGATCGCCAAGCATAACGAAGAAGAGCCCATGCTCACCTATATGCGCTTGATTATTGAGAAAGCCGAACAACGCCAAATACATCTTTCACGCGAATTGTTTTATGCGATGGCAAAACATATTGAGTACTATCCCGGAGTCGAAGAATGGTTTGAGCGCATCACACAATTTGTTCATGCACATAGTCAAAGCACCATTCAAGTGGATCATTATATTATTTCTGCGGGCATGAAGGAGATTTTAGAGGGTATTTCAATTTATTCGCAGTTTCGTCATGTGTATGCCTCCGAGTACCATTACAATCATCATCAGACACCGACTTTTCCGAAGCAATTAATCACCGATACCACAAAGACACAATATTTGTTTCGTATCAATAAGGGACGCGAATCGCTCAACGACTCGATCAACGATCATATGCCAGAAAATCAAAGACCCGTACCTTTCGCGAATATGATTTATATCGGTGATGGAATGACCGATGTACCCAGTATGGCTGTAACACTTAGCAATGGAGGACATGCCGTTGCTGTTTATCCCCCATCGGAAGAAAATAGCATTGAAGCGCAAGACGGTATCACCACGTGTCGGAAGTTGTTACAAGCAGGTCGAGTGGACTATATTGCTCCTGCCGATTATCGTGTGAACACATTATTGGAGCGACGTGTGCAATTGCTGCTCAGAAGCATTATTGCCAATATTGAGTGCGGAGTCGAAAAAAATATTTGCTATCAGGAAAATTTTCTCTAACGTTTCTCAATGTTTGCTTCATGAAAAAAAAACATCAATCTTCATCATCTCAAGTGGATCAATCAATCGCTAAGCCTTTACCTTCTTCCAATGGGCTATCACCAAAAATCTTTGGTGATAGCCCATTTCATCTGTTTTCTTCGTTTGAGCCTGCAGGTGATCAACCGGTAGCGATTGACCAATTGGTCGAAGGAATACAATCCGGTCTTGCATTTCAAACCTTATTGGGGGTAACAGGGTCTGGTAAAACGTATACAATGGCGCAGGTGATTGCTCGGCTTGGTCGTCCTGCTTTAGTTTTGGTACATAACAAAACCCTTGCTGCTCAATTGTATTCAGAGTTTCGTGATTTTTTCCCCAATAACGCAGTCGAGTATTTTGTATCTTATTACGATTACTATCAACCAGAAGCTTATGTCGCTCACCGTGATTTATTCATTGAAAAAGACTCATCCGTTAATGAGCATATTGAGCAAATGCGCCTTTCTGCAACGAAGAGTTTAATGGAGCGACGTGACTGTATTATTGTGGCAACGGTGTCGTGTATATACGGTATTGGAGATCCTGTTGATTATCATTCAATGGTTTTGCATCTGCGCAAGGGAGATAAAGTCCCGCAACGCCAGTTGATTCACCGCTTGATCGAAATGCAGTACCACCGTAACGATCAAGACTTTCATCGTGGAATATTTCGCGTACGGGGTGAGATCTTCGATGTTTTTCCAGCAGAAAATGCGGAATTGGCTATCCGTATTACGATGTTTGATGATGAAATAGAGTCTTTGCAGCTATTTGATCCAATGACAGGTCGAATGCAATCACGTACGCATCGTTTTACGATTTACCCTTCTTCTCACTATGTAACACCACGTGATAAAGTACAACGTGCGATTGGAGCGATAAAAAGTGAATTGCGTGATCGTCTTGAAATGTTTCATCAAAACCAACAGTTGGTTGAGGCTCAGCGCCTTGAACAACGTACGCATTTCGATTTAGAAATGTTGGTCGAAACAGGCTTTTGTAAAGGGATTGAAAATTATTCCCGCCATCTTTCGGGTCGCAAACCTGGAGAGCCTCCTCCAACGTTAATAGATTATTTACCTCCAGATGGTTTGTTTTTTATTGATGAAAGTCATGCTACGATTTCGCAAGTTGGCGCAATGTTCCATGGTGATCGTTCTCGCAAAGAAAGTTTGGTAAATTACGGTTTTCGTCTCCCATCAGCTATTGACAACCGTCCCTTATCATTTGAAGAGTTTCGCGCATTAATACCTCAAACGGTTTTTGTCTCAGCAACACCGGGTAGCTACGAAGCTACCCACCAAGCCAAATCTGTCGAACAGTTGGTACGTCCAACCGGCCTTGTTGATCCAAAGGTTATCATTAAACCAGTGTTCGCACAAGTTGATGATTTATTAGAACAGTGCCGTCAACGTATTAAGAGTCAGGAGCGTGTTTTGGTCACAACCTTAACGAAACGTATGGCCGAAGAACTGACGGATTTTTTATTAGAAAATGCTATTCGCGTACGCTACCTTCATTCAGATATTGGTACGGTTGAGCGCGTAGAGATTATCCGCGATCTACGATTAGGGCAGTTTGATGTTCTCGTGGGGATTAATTTGTTACGTGAAGGTTTGGATATTCCAGAAGTGTCTCTTGTAGCAATATTAGATGCCGATAAAGAAGGCTTTTTACGCTCTGAACGCTCGTTAATTCAAACAATAGGGCGAGCAGCGCGTAATATTAATGGTGTGGCTATTCTCTATGCGGATAAAATAACGAGCGCGATACGAAAGGCCGTTGATGAAACAGAACGCCGACGTCTGACACAAACCGCTTACAATGAGCAATTCAATATTACGCCTAAGTCAATATCCAAAAAAGTCGTGGATATTATCGATGGCGTTTATGATAGCGAAACACAAAAACTGGATGATTTGACTACAACCCTTCGGCATGCAAAAATTGAGATAGACCTTTATGGTGACCTTCCCAAACAAATAGAGGAGCTTAAAAAGAAAATGCTATCACATGCAGAAAAACTTGAGTTTGAACAAGCCGCAGCAATTCGTAACGTCATCCAGAAAATGGAACAGCAGTTTTATGGTGCCTAGCGCTTACATACTATTGATAGCCGCGTGAAAACTCACAGCGTGTCAAGATAGCATGACTGTTTCGCTGATCGTTTTTATTTTTACGTAATCGTTCGTTATTTTAGAATTTCAATTTATAATAAGTCAGACTGTAATATAGCATATGCATTATGTTTTTATATCGTATCGTGTTAAGCGCTCTTGAAAATTCTATTTTTACACATCGGATTATTTAGCCTAACACGCTTGGGGTCTATCAAAGAGACGAAAGATTATGCCATATTTTGAGATTGAACGCGTAAACTTTTCGTGATTTTAGAATTCCCCGTTTGTTTAATTGGTTTATTGATAAAAATGAGGAGAAACTATGGATGTACAGTACCATACAGTAGGGTATGATACAATATCGTTATTTATCTTTGGAGATATTATGGCACAAATATTGCACAAGCGCGCAACAACCACTCAAGTAACGCGCGCTAAGATCATTGCATCACAAGATTCAGTACCTCACCTTATGGCTCAATTTGGCGTTTCTCGCAACACCATTCGTCAATGGAAAGCGCGCAAGGATGTTCATGATAAACCTATGGGGAATATGGGGAATGGGCGCGCTAACTCTGTCATCACTCCTGAAGAACAACACATTATCTGTGAAGCCAGGCGCCAAACATGGCTTCCTCTTGATGATCTCTTTGATCTTCTCAAACCCATCATTCCCAAGCTCTCTCGCTCTAACTTGCAGCGTTGCTTACGATACTACAATCTTTCTCGGGTCCCCCAAGATTATCAAGCCAAAAAAACATCCAAACCTTTTGCGCTATACGATATTGGTTTTCGATATTGGTTTTATTCATATTGATATCACCGAGTTTTATTTGGAACGCCGTAAGTGGAACTTGTATGTGTCGCTATCGACCGCACGTCTAAAATGTGCTATGCTAGCGTGTTTGAGCGAAAAACGAATGAATCTTCCCTTACCTTTCTCAAGCAAGTCATCGCTTTCTTTCCATATAGGATTCATCGTATACTGACAGATAATGGACAACAATTTACATATCGTGGAATGTCTAAATGATGTTGTCCAAAACACAAACGTCATCCGTTTACGCAAGAGTGCTTGGATAACGGAATCAAACATAAGCTAACCAGCGTTTTATACGCCACAAACCAATGGACAAGTAGAGCGAATGAACCGTACGATAAAGCAGGCGACACTGAAACGATTTCAGTATCACAGTATTGAGCAACTTGAATATTCCCTGTTACAACTCTTAAATGATTATCATTGTAGAAAACCATTAAATGCTTTAAAACGAATACCCCCTTATCAATATATCATTAATCGTTGGAAGGAGAACCCAAAACTCTTTCATAAGAACCCATACCACCACTGTGTGGGACTAAACACTTCGGTCTTGCGGACGCAGTGATTGTGAATGATCCTGTTACAGGTCAAGGCTCCAATAATGCGATGAAGGCCTCTAAGATTTACTTGGATTCTATATTGCAGCGCGGCGGTACCCAAGACTTTACTCCAGAATGGATGCAAGAGACCTTTGAAGAGTATTGGCGTTATGCAGAGTCGGTTGTAACTTGGACCAATACTTTATTAGGTTCAGGTCCCCCACCACCCCATATCCTTAATTTGTTGGGTGCAGCGGGTCAGTGTCAACTATTGGCGGATGCTTTTGCGAATGGTTTTAATGATCCTCGACAATTCTTTCCGTGGTGGCTTGATCCAGAGGCTTGTGAACAATTTATGGCGCAGAAAATGGCGGGATAAGATCTTTAGTGAACCTTTGAATGCTGTGAACTTGTTTTTCAAATGAGATGCAGCGTTCATCGTATGATCCGGAAGTGCTAAAAAAACCAACGAGACGTTCTTACAGTAAAGACCTAGTTTGCCATTGATAGACGGGGAGGTATATTTCGCATGTCTAATCTACAAACAAGCGAAACGACCATCCCCTCAAACGCCCATGATATTGAGAAAAAAATGTGCGTGCGACATTAGGACTGTATCCGACTGGGGTTGCGATTGTAACCACCTATACACAGCATCAACGCTGGATAGGGGTTACCATTAATTCTTTTGCTTCGTTATCGTTGGATCCTTTCTTAATTCTATGGAGTCTGGTTAATGGATCACCGAGTTTATCGTTTTTTCAAGACCATCGTTTTTTTGCCATCAGTGTACTCAATGTTCAGCAAAAAGACCTTGCCATCAGATTTTCAACCCCCAATATTGCCAACAAGTTTGAAGGTGTTGCTACCGAGAATACCCCTGAAAATGTTCCCGTCATTAAAAATGCATTGGCCCATTTTATTTGTGAACATGATCAGCAGTATGCTGCCGGGGACCACCAGCTTTTTATTGGTAAAGTCATTCGTTATCATAAAAACGAAGCTAAACCATATAAGCCATTAGTGTTTTATAATGGAAGCTTCGCCCATATAGAGGACGCTTAATTTTTTTTATAGGAGATACAAGATATGAGTCAAGATTTATTAAATACCCTTGCACAGTCATTGGGAAATGGAAGCGTTAAGATTGTAGATTTAACCCATACGCTCAATGAATCTTTTCCAGGATTAGAGTTACCACCGGAGTTTGGTCAAGTGTGGCCCTTCAAACGCGAACAAATCTCTCAATACAATGAATCAGGGCCAGGATGGTATTGGAACAACTTTTCTTGTGGGGAACACACCGGTACGCATTTTGATGCTCCAAAACATTGGATAACCGGAAAAGATTATCCACAAAGTACAGTTGATGAAATTGACTTGAAAACCTTTATTGCTCCTGCAGCAGTTGTTGATGCAAGCACTGAAGTGGCTGCTGATCCGGATTGGTTATTAACGGTTGAATTTTTAGAGGCTTGGGAGGCCAAACATGGTCGTATTGAAAAAAATCATTGGGTATTCTTGCGTAGTGATTGGTATCCAAGAATCAGTAATCCGGCATCGTTTGTGAATAAAGATGACGAAGGCACACATACGCCAGGGCCAACAAAAGAAGCAGTTGAATGGATGATTCAGGAGCGCCACGTATTGGGCTTTGGAGTCGAGACCATTAACACTGACGCTGGACAATCCTTTGGCTGGGAAATGCCACTACCGTGCCATACCTTAATGCATGGTGCCAATCGATATGGGTTGCAGTGTTTGAAAAACCTAGACCAACTACCCGCTAAAGGTGCTATGATTATTGCGGCTCCCTTAAAAATTGAAAATGGTTCGGGCAGTCCGTTGCGTGTACTCGCCTTGGTGGGTTAGTGATAATGTTTTAGAGGTGATTGAGCACCTCTTTCTGAGAATTTTGAGAAAATATAGCCTATGCAAGCACAAGTTATCGTTGTAGGTAGCGGTATCAATTCTTTGGTCTGCGCTGCGTTACTGGCAACCCAAGGTAAGCGGGTGTTGGTCTTGGAGCGTAATGATCGCCTTGGGGGGTGTATTCGCACTGAAACATTGTTCCCGGGGTATCATCATGATATTCTCTCGTCTTGGTATCCCTTGTTTACTGGCAGTCCAGCCTATGCTGCATTAAAGCCGGCATTGGAAAAGGCGGGTTTGGTGTTTGTTCAAGGAGCATATTCGACGGGTTTGGTGATGCCCGATGGGCGGGCGTTAGCACTAAAGCAAGATATTGCCGATACTGTGAATCGCCTCAATGCCATGACCGATGGAGATGGTTCTGCCATTGGTGCTATGGCGGATCAATTATTCCAAAAAGACGCTGCCTTGACATTTGGCTTATTTGGCAATAATCCCTATGCTTGGGAGACGGTCAAACTGCTTTATCAAGAATGGCGTAAGCGTGGACTGAATGGTTTGCTTGGCTTTACTGCCCATTCTCTGGAAAGTTTTCGACGTTGGTCAGAGCGTTGTTTGAAATCCGATTTTTCCCGTGCGATGATTGCTCCATGGGTATTACATACAGGTGTGGGACCAGATGATGCAAGTTCAGCACTGATTGGTAAATTAACTTTTGCTGCAGTAGTTGCGGGGGGTATGCCCGTTGTACAAGGCGGAAGCGATCAAATCGTAAAGGCACTCAAGAGCGTCATCGAAAACCACGGTGGCAGCTTTATGCTCAGTACCGAAGTTGAGCATATCGTGATGGAAAATTCTCTTGCGACAGGGGTCATTGCGAATGGACAGCATTATTTTGCTTCTCAAGCAGTGGTCTGTAACGTTACGCCTTTACAGCTTTATACGAAGCTCTTGCCCAATGCCCCGGAGGATGTTCGAAAAAGCGCAGAACATTATCGTTTTGGGCGTGGTGATATGCAAATTCATTTTGCGCTCAGTCAACCGCCCGCTTGGTGTGAACCTGAATTGTTGAAGGTTCCTTTGGTGCATCTTACCGAAAGTATGGAACAAGTCAGTCTGTCTGTGGTTTTGGCCAATAACGGTTTATTGCCTGATAAACCAACTATTGCCATTGGACAACCTACAGCGGTTGATCCGACTCGTGCACCGGAAGGTGCTTGGATTTTATGGATACAAATGCAAGAGTTGCCTTCATTGATTAAGGGTGATTTTGCTGGAAAAATTAAAGCTCCGGCAGAGGGGCGCTGGACCGAAGAAGTTCGTGAGGCCTTTGCCGATCGAGTGCAAGCACGTATAGCGCAAGTTATGCCAGGTTTGGATAAAATCATTGTAGGACGGCGTGCTTATTCGCCTGCGGATTTAGAACATATCAACTGTAACTTGGTTGGAGGTGATCCTTATTCTGGGATTTGCTCACCCGATCAGTTTTTTTGGTTGCGACCGTTTGCCGGAAAACACGGGGCCAAGGGCCATCGTACACCTTATCGGAATGTATTTCATATTGGTGCTTCAACACATCCAGGGCCGGGTCTAGGCGGTGGATCGGGATATTTGGTTGCACAGCAGCTCATGCGAAAATAGTTATCGCAAAGGCGCTTCTCTAAAGGAGACTTTAACATGGTTCTCTTTTTGAGTCTTTTATATAAGGATCATTGAAATGGCAGAGCGTTCTTTCAAAAAAGAAGTACAATCACTCTACTTAGGCGAAGGAGAGATTTTTAAGGGAGAAGGTATTCTCGCTGTCACTAAGGCATTGCTACAATCCGGTGTATCGTATGTTGCCGGATATCAAGGCTCGCCTATTTCACACTTAATGGATGTTTTGACAGATGCCAATGATATTTTGGAAGAACTGGGTGTTCATTTTGAACACAGTGCCTCTGAAGCAACAGCAGCAGCCACTTTGGCTGCTTCGGTCAATTATCCATTGCGGGGCGCAATCACCTTTAAATCAACGGTGGGAACCAACGTTGCCTCTGATGCTCTTGCCAACCTTGCCTCTGGTGGCGTAACAGGTGGCGCGTTGATCATTGTCGGAGAGGATTATGGTGAAGGCTCTAGCATTATGCAAGAACGTTCGCATGCATTTGCGATGAAATCGCAAATATGGTTGCTTGATCCACGCCCGAATCTGACCAGTATTGTTGAAGCGGTAGAGCAAGGATTCGCGCTTTCTGAATACAGTTGCTCGCCTGTTATGTTAGAGCTACGCGTTCGTGCTTGTCACGTACATGGACAATTTGTGGCAAAGTCCAATGTACGATCTTCATTTTCACTCAAAGATGCTATAGAAACACCTGTACGTGATGTTCACCGTATCGTGTTGCCACCGGCAAGCTTTTTGCATGAACACGAAAAAATCAACAAGCGTTGGCCAGCGGCGGTTGAGTTTATTCAAGATAAAAAACTCAATGAATTTTTTGGAGATCAAACACAAGATATCGGTTTGATTGTTCAAGGTGGAATGTATAACCATTTGATTCGCGCCCTTGAGTTATTAAAGCTGTCGGATATTTTCGGCAATACACAGGTGCCTATTTATGTCATGAATGTGACTTATCCATTGATTGAAGCAGAAGTCCAATCGTTTTCACGCAACAAGCGCGCTGTATTAATGATTGAGGAAGGGCAACCCGATTTTATTGAGCAAAACTTAAATGCCATTTTGCGCAAATTAGAGATCCACACCAAGATTCATGGTAAAGATATGCTTACCATGGCGGGGGAGTACACCGCACAAGTTATTTTACGCGGAGTGTATCAGTTTATACAAACTTATGCATCTTCATTGATCAGCACGCTTCCGGCTAAAAAACTACCGCATGTGCTTCAACCAACAGCAACGCGCTCAAACACCGCCATGCCAGTTGATCTCAATGCACTGGTACATCCAAGACCCCCGTCTTTTTGTACGGGTTGTCCCGAAAGGCCTATTTTTAGCGCCATGAAATTGGTTGAAAAAGAGTTAGGGCCAAGCCACGTAAGTTGTGATATTGGTTGCCATTTATTTTCAATACTACCGCCGTTTAATATTGGTGCAACCACAATGGGGTATGGTTTAGGCTGGGCTGGTGCAGCAGCATTGAATACGTCAAAAACCCAAAAACGAACGATCAGCATCATGGGAGATGGGGGATTTTGGCATAATGGTTTAGCCAGTGGCGTGGGCAATGCGGTTTTTAACCAAAACGATAATGTACTGATTGTGGTGGATAACAGCTATACCGCGGCGACCGGTGGACAAGACATTTTATCGTCATCGGCAAACAACCCTATTCGTACCACCCGCGTTGCTATTGCCAATGCCGTTAAAGGGGTTGGGGTAAAATGGGTAAAAATGATTCGTAACACGTATCGTCTTGAGGACATGCGTAAAACTTTAAAGACGTCTTTAACCACCTCCGAAAAAGGCCCTAAGGTTATTGTGGCTCAAAGTGAATGTATGCTCAATCGTCAACGTCGTGAAAAGCCAGAAATGCGACGCAATATCAAAGAAGGAAAACGAATTGTACGTGAACGTTTTGGGGTAGATCCCGATGTATGTACGGGAGATCATTCTTGTATTCGCTTATCGGGCTGCCCTTCATTGTCTATTAAGCCAAATCCAGATCCTTTTCGCCAAGACCCCGTTGCGACGGTTTTAGACAGTTGTGTCGGCTGTGGATTATGTGGAGAAGTTTCGCATGCTGCTGTGCTATGCCCATCATTTTATCGTGCAGATATTATTTATCATCCGAATCGATGGGATTGGTTTTTACATCGGATGCGTCGTCTTGTCATTGATTTTTTACAGAGTCGTATTGAACGGCGTCTAAAAGCCATTGTTTAATGACCCCATCAATTGTCCTAGATCTGAAAACTGAGCACGTCCCTAGCCTTTTATGATTTAACAACGTACATCATATTGACAGATTATCTAGCTTAATGAAAAAAAACAATACCACACCCCCCATGGCTGGTCCAGCACGTACGCCCAAAAAAAAACTCAAAGACGTTCGGGCAATTACCCTTGCAATTGTTGCAATGGGTGGTGAGGGAGGAGGGGTATTGGCTGATTGGATTGTGCATATGGCAGAACAAGCCGGCTATTATGCACAATCAACTTCGGTTCCCGGCGTTGCGCAACGAACCGGCTCAACGGTGTATTACCTCGAAATGTTTCCTAAAAGCGATGTGCCAAAAAATAGCCCCCCACCTACTTTTGCCTTAATGCCTATTCCGGGGGATGTGGACATTGTTATTGCCTCTGAGCTCATGGAAGCGGGTCGTGCCATTCAGCGGGGTATTGTTACGCCGGATCGTACAGTTTTTATTGCTTCAACCCATAGAATGTATTCGATGACTGAAAAAACAACAATGGGTGATGGGCGGGTGAGTTCTGCCCAATTGCTGGAAGCCGGGAGAACGCAAGCCAAACGTTTTATTGAAGCTGATTTTGCGCAATTGGCAGAACAAGCGGGTAGCCCTATCAGTGCCGCCTTATTTGGCGCGTTGGCTGCCAGTGAATCTTTACCATTTGATCGATCACAGTTTGAGGCAGTGATTGAATCCACAGGAATTGGAGTACAAAATAGTTTAAAAGCCTTTTCTGCGGGTTTTGATATCGCGCTTGTTTCACCCTCTTCTGATTCCCAAACAATAGAACCCGAACTCAAAGCACCGCAAGTGAAAGGAACTTTAGCGACGCTCGCACAAAAAATAGAAACTGCTTTTCCAACCAACAGCCATTTTTATGCCATCAGTGCTTTAACACGTCTTGGCGAATATCAAGATGCTCTTTATGCCAAAGAATATTTTAATCGATTGCGACCTTTTGTTGCACTGGAAAAACAACTTATTACAGTCCAACAAACGGAAGAATTAATATTGGTAAGAGAAGTAGCGCGTCATTTAGCATTATGGATGTCTTATGAAGATGTTATTCGCGTGGCTGATTTAAAAATTCGACGTGATCGTTTTGAGCGAACACGTGAAGAAGTCAAACAAACGGATGATCAAATATTAAAAATTCATGAATTTTTGCACCCTCGCATTGAAGAAATTGCCGATATTTTGCCGGTTACTTGGGGACGTTGGTTGCTTAATAGTCGTTGGATGTGTCGTTGTTTAGGAAAAATCACGTCGCGTGGACGTGTTGTACAAACAACCTCATTGGGAGGCTATATGTTGTTTTACGGATTAGCCGCCCTGCGCCCGATAAGACGAAAGTCATTGCGTTTTCATATGGAAAAAGCTCAAATGACACAGTGGCTGAAAACTATTATGGATATTGCGCCACAAGATTATGCGCTCGCCTTACAAGTGATAAAATGCCAACGACTGGTTAAAGGATACGGTGATACCCATAAACGAGGAATGGAAAACTTCAAACGCGTGCTCAATGTATTGCCACAAATTTGTGAGCAAGAAGATCCCGCCTCCAAGTTGGAGTACCTGATACAAGCAGCTTTAGCAGACGAGCAAGGAAAAACTTTGGAAGCGGCATTGCTGAAGTGGAAAAACACGTAACGCGGAAAACCGTAGCGTAAAATATTGGAAAATACCATGCGATATATTCTTGTGTGTTGTCACCACTTTATCCATTCTCTAAGAAACGACATTAAATGCGCTAAACTCACCTTTCTCTCTCCATCATTATTTAACTTATGAATCATTTTCCAACCATTAAAGTTGCCGCCGTTCAATCGAGTCCGGTATATTTGAATAAAGAAGCCACGATCCAAAAAGTGTGTGCATTAATAGCACAGGCTGCAAATCAAGGAGCGGACTTGGTGGCATTTCCAGAAGTCTTTGTACCGGGTTATCCCTATTGGAACTGGATGATGACCCCTATTATGGGAAGCGCTTGGTATGAAAAGCTCTATCTTAATTCGGTGGATGTGCCAGGGCCAGAAGTAAGCCAAGTTGCAGAATGTGCAAAGACTCACGGCATTCATGTGGTATTGGGCATCAATGAACGCGGGCAACATAGCGCAGGAGTGATTTACAATACCTTGTTAATTATTGATGATACGGGCGAATTGATTGGTCAGCATCGAAAGTTGGTACCCACATGGGCAGAAAAACTCACTTGGACTGGAGGTGATGGTAGCTCATTAAAAGTCTATCCTACTCAAATCGGTAATTTAGGGGCGTTGGCTTGTGGAGAAAATACGAATACATTGGCGCGTTTTAGTTTGTTGGCACAAGGAGAACTATTGCATGTCGCCAGTTATATTGCGTTGCCGGTTGCGCCTAAAGATTATGATATGGCCGAAGCGATTAAATTACGTGGTATTGCCCATTCATTTGAGGGAAAATTATTCACTGTGGTTTCATGTTCAACGATCAGCGAAGAGATTGTAGAGGCATTAAGTGCAGATATTCCAAATGCGCGAGAATTGCTATTAAGAAAAAACAGCGCATTCTCAGGTGTGATTGGACCTGATGGGCGTGTTTTGGAGAGCCTGATTGATCAAGAAGGCATTGTTTATGCAAACGTTGATTTGAAAAAATGTATTCAACCCAAACAGATGCACGATATTGTAGGACACTATAATCGTTTCGATATTTTTGAACTGACGGTCAATCAACAACCTCAAGCTCCAGCCAAGTTTTTAGGGGCTTCTTCGGCAGTTGCGCTTGACAATACATCCAACAACACTAACGAGGAGGCTCATCATGAGTAAAAAACCCGAAAACATTCGTGAAGATATCTATGGACGCGCCAATGTTGAAGACACCCCAGAGCTATTGTCATATTATGAAGAACTAAAAAATTTCAGCACTGATGCTTTATGGACTGTTGCAAATGCGATTGAACCATGGGAGCCAGTTGCGAAATCACAGCCGATGATATGGCATTTTAAAGATTTACGAGAACTCGTGATTAAATCAGCAAAGATGGTTGATCCTGCAAAAGCGGGGAGACGTGTCGTCATGTTGGTCAATCCGGGTGTTATTGAGCACGCAGCATGTGTTGGTCGTTTGTTTTCAGGTATTCAAACCATGTGCCCGGGCGAATTTACTTCGGCACACCGTCATATGGCATCTGCTTTACGCTTTATCATGGAAGGCACTGGTGCGTATACGGTTGTGGCAGGTCATCGTATCGACCTTAAAGGGTATGATTTAGTACTGACTCCACGCGATTGTTGGCATGACCATGGTGTATCAGAGGACGGTACACAATGTATTTGGCAAGATGGTTTAGATATTCCTCTGATGAACACCTTAGAGACCAATTTTTATGATGTGTATCCATCTCCGCGTCAAACTCCAAAATATCCCAGCAACGATATGCCACTTTCATGGGGAAATGCGGCGGTATTGCCTGCACGATATCGCTGGCAAGAAAGCTATTCGCCGGTCATGCGTTATCCGTTTGAGAAGACTTATGAAGCCCTACAAAACTTGGCAAAGGTATCAGAAGGAGATCCATTTGATGATATGATTGTCCGATATGCCAATCCGCTGACAGGAGGCCATGTCATGGATACGATGGGGGCAAACTTACAAATGCTTCGTCCGGGGATAACCACAAAATCACATCGTCATACCGGTAATGTGGTGTATCAGGTCGCGCAAGGTCAAGGGTACTCCATGATTGGAGGCAAAAGGTTTGATTGGGAAAAAAATGATATTTTTGTTGTCCCCTCTTTTGTGTATCATCAACATGCCAACCTTTCACCAACTGAAGAAGCTTGCTTATTTTCATTCAATGATTTTCCAGTCATTGAAAAATTAGGACTTTGTTATGAACAAGCAGAGGAAGGAGGTCAGGTATATCAAGGGCGTCCATAGTTTATATAATGGGCGGTGGGTTAAAAACAAATGGCATTTTAAAGAAAATGATATTATCTCTATCATCGGAAAGATATTAATGTTGCTTTACCCTATTTACTGCCAATGATATGGTTTGCGTCTTTGTTTTTTTTCCTTCTCTCATTAAGCTTTATTAAAAAATTAATTTTCAACACATTTTTATAGGATATATTATGAAATTGGTAACGTGTTCAATACATAAAAATCAGGCTCCTTTTTTGGGAGCGATTGTTAACGGTTTGGTTTTCGATTTGGCCAAAGTCGCTGAATATCATGGAGAGTCATTACCCAACAATATGCTGGACTTTATTCAACAAGCTCCAGCATCAGTGCTTTTAGCCAATAGTTTGATAGATGAGCAAGAAGATAATTCTGTGCCATCAGGAGCGGTATATTATGCGAACAATGCGACGCTTTTTGCGCCCATTCCACGGCCGCAAAAAAATATTTTTGGCATTGGGTTGAACTACATGAAGCATATTGAAGAATCAAGCCGTAGTTTAGATACCAAAAACGAGATTCCCAAAGAACCCATCATCTTTACCAAACCTCCAACCACGGTCATTGGCTATGGTGAGGCGGTTGAGCACAATCGCAATATTACGCAACAATTAGACTGGGAGGTTGAATTGGCCGTTATTATTGGTCAACGGGGCAAACATATTCAAAAAGAAGATGCCATGCAACATGTTTTTGGCTATACCGTAATTTTAGATGTAAGTGCGCGAGACTGTCGTCGTGCTGGGCAATGGATTGTATCAAAAGGACAAGATACGTTTGCTCCAATGGGCCCTCAAATCGTAACGGCAGACGAAATAAAAGATCCGCATAACCTGAATCTTTGGCTCAAGAAAAACGGTACGATTAAACAACAAGATAATACCAAGCAAATGATTTTTAAAATAGAAGATCTCATTGCCGATATCAGTAGAGTGATGACACTTGAGCCGGGAGATATTATTGCCACTGGAACTCCAGATGGTGTGGGTGCCGGTCGCGATCCCCAAGAATGGTTATGGCCAGGAGATTACTTGGAATACGGCGTTGAAGGGATTGGCGAAATGTATACTCCTATTACCGATATTTCTCAGAAAAAATAGACGGTTTCTTCTCCCTTTTCCGCTTTACCAATACTCCAAAGGTTGTTGCTGGAACAACCTTTGGAGTATTGATGGGACTATAATACATCTGCATGTTTATCCAAAGTGTGCGCGATATCTTCCAGTGGTGGTAATTCACTTAATGTTTTTAATCCCAAGTCATCCAAAAACTTTTTAGTGCTTCCCCATAATTTGGGTTGTCCGGGTGCCTCTTTTTTTACTCCAATAGGTGTAATCCAGCCACGTGCCTCCAACGCTTTTAATGCATGATGGTTTACTGCCACCCCCCGAATGTTTTCAATATCGGCACGGGTTACCGGTTGGCGATACACAATCACTGCCAAAGTCTCCATCACCGATTTTGAATAACGTGGTGCCCGTTGGCTTTGAGCACGCTCCACATACAGCTGCATAAACGCGCAAGTGCGAAACCGATACCCGCTGGCAAGCAATACCAGTTCTAATCCACGTTGTTGCCAACGCTGATACAACAGTTCTATGGCTTCTTGTATCACCATTGTGTCGAACTTTGACCCGACAGCCTCTTGCAACTTCTTGAGGGGTATAGGTTCGGACGCACTCAATAAAATAGCTTCCAGCAGCGCATCCAATGTTACGCTTTCTGTCTGTGTTTCAGGCGTTTGCCATGAATGATTGGTAGAAAAATCAGAAGACATCTGGCAATAAAATATCTAAAAAAGATTACACAAATAATTGATATGGATCAAACACGCTTTTAATCTTTATTAACAATGAGCGTTGAGGCTCCGGTATATAAGCGAGAACGGGTACTGGGGAAACCTCCTCAACGTTTTCCAAAATACTGGGAGACGGCGCAAAGCACATTATGCTGCCTGCGTTGATGGCCTGCCTATACGCCAACGCCTGTGCCCAACTCCATGAAGCACGCAACCAGCGCAAACTTCCATGCCATTCTACCGAAAAGCAGTCTGGTTTTTCTGCGGAATGGCCCTCGAGTATTGGTAAGCTTGCCGAAGCAAACGGAGGAAGTGCAACACGCCACAATGTCTTGTGATTGGGCTGTAAGGATGTACTCAACGGCCAAACCGGTGGATGATGATTTTTTAAATTGTTCCAATAGGCACTACTCTCTTGTGCCTCAATTTCCAATAAGGTTTGCGGAAAAATACGTTCTGTCAAAAAGCGCTTGCCTTCAGTCACAGCTGCCTTATTGCCGCTGAGGAGGATCCGACTGTACCCTTCTTGAGACACACAAGTTGCGGCTATGGGAAAAGCCTTACTGATAGCTTCTTGTACCAAGCGAATGGCAGCAGCCTCTCCATCCGTTTGTATCTCTACTGTCATTTGTGCCTTAGGCAATGGCAAAGTACGCAAAGACACTTGTGTCATCAGTGCCCACTGTCCCCACGATCCACACAGTAGCCTTGAAACATCATAACCGGCCACGTTTTTGATTACTTGCCCCCCGAAACGCAACAAGCGACCTTGTCCATCAATAATTGTAACCCCAAGCACGAAATCGCGCAATGAGCCGTAGCTCGCCCGGCGGGGTCCTGCCAAACCCGCTGCAACAGCCCCACCAACAGTTGTATGGACAGGCTCTCCAAACATGGGGGCATCAAACGGTAAGTATTGTCCCTGTTCTGCCAATGCGCCCTGTAAATCGATTAAAGGGGTACCCGCAGCCACTGTAACGACCAACTCGCTTGCCTGATAATCGACAATACCATTCAAAGCTCTTGTATTCAACGTATCAATTGTTGCTGGATTATTTCCAGCATTATGGCTTGAATATTCGGTTTTGAGGAAAGCTTTGCTATTTCCGCCCACAATACGCAAACACTGCGAACGGTTAGCAGGCTCTTTTTTTGCTAGATGTACAACCTCTTGGATATGCTCACGCAATGTATTTGTAGCATGCTGAATAGATTCATTTCCCATGTTGAGTTACTATCCCCATGTTGAGTTACTATCCTAAAAACGGGGAATATCCGAGTGTGGCAGCTGACCGTCATGCACATGTAGGTTACCAAACTCTGCGCAACGATGTAAAGTTGGGATGGCTTTGCCCGGATTGAGCAATTGATGCTCGTCAAAAACGCGTCGAAGCGCTGCAAAAATATCCAATTCATCGGCTCCAAACTGGATACACATTTGATTGATTTTTTCTATTCCTACTCCGTGTTCACCTGTAATGCTGCCGCCGAGGGCTATGGATTTTTCCAAGATTGCACTACCAAACGCTTCTGCTTGATCCAATTCGCCGGGTTTGGAAGAATCATAGCAAATAAGAGGATGCAAATTACCGTCGCCAGCATGAAATACATTGACACAGCGTAAACCAAATTGCTTTTCCCTCTCAGCAATAAATTGTAACATGCTGGCAATGTGCCGACGTGGAATCGATCCATCAATACAATAATAATCGGGAGTCATTCGCCCTACAGCGGGAAAAGCATTTTTGCGCCCCGACCATATTTTTTGTCGCTCCGTCTCATCATTTGAAATACGCAGATATGTTGCTCGATAATCTTGCATAATCTTACGAATATTTTCAATTTCTTCTTCAACTTCACTCCGTAAGCCATCCGATTCACAAATCAATGTTGCGGCTGCCTCCAATGGATAGCCTGCCTTTACAAAGGGTTCTACCGCTTGTGTGGTTGCTTGATCCATCAACTCTAGCCCTGCCGGAATAATGCCCGCTGCAATAATAGCCGCCACAGCTTCACCAGCATCAAACACCGTATCAAAAGATGCTAAGAGGACTTTCACATGATCGGGTTTGGGCAACAAGCGCAATACAATCTGCGTAACAACCAATAATTGCCCTTCGGAACCATGCACAAAAGCCAACAAATCCGGTCCCGCCAATTCAAGGCCAGTCATATCCATCGACAAATATTCGCCATCCATTGTAAAGCCTGCAACCCCCAATACATTATGTACAGTCAGCCCATATTTTAAACAATGCACACCTCCAGAATTTTCTGCCACATTCCCACCAATCGTACACGCCAACTGCGACGATGGATCAGGGGCATAGTACAAACCGTAGGCAGCAACAGCTTCAGATACCGCCAAATTACGTACACCAGGCTCTACGCATGCAGTACGAGAAAGCGGATCAATATGGTGAATTGTGTTCATGCATGCCAGTGACATAACGACCCCTTGAGGATGCGGCATTGCGCCTCCCGATAGCGATGTTCCACCTCCTCGCGATACGACTGGACAACGATGGCGATGGCATATTTTTAAGCATGCGCAAACTTCTTGTTCGCTTTTAGGCAACAACACTGCCAGTGGCTTTTCGCAATACGCAGACAGACCATCGCACTCATACGCAGTGGTTTCAGAAGTTTCTAGCAATAATCGGTCGCTGGGCAACACCGTACGTAGCTCACTCACGAGCGCTTGATAGTCGGGTTGATAGGTTAATGAGGCACGATCAAAAACAATAGACATGAAAAGCCTCTAAGGAACTTCTGATTGAATTGTTGTAAACATTTGTCGCGGTCAATAAAAGGTGAAACACATAATAAGTGAAGGTCTATTTTTTTGAAAGAAGCTTAGAAACGCATTGTACGCAATCAGTCCCCGTACAAAAACACAAACAGCAATAGCAAATTGTATCGTAACATCTACGCGTTTTTCCTCGGAGTGGCCTAATGCTCAACCCCATTTTCTAAAGATTTAGCGTTTCCCATACCCCATTTGTTGATACCCAAGATTACTAAGATCATCCACTGTAGCACGATGCGTAAAATCCACTTCATAATCTTCTGGAGCAAAATCGGGAGAAGAGCGTCCTTGTTCAAAAGCTGGTTTCTGTATCTCAAGAAATTGCCGATTTTTAGCACAGTCTGGTGCTGCACCAATATACATCACATTGCTGTAATGGCTGCCTTCGTGTTTATCTTCAACACCGTGAATCATATCGGTATGCCACCACACCGTATCTCCTTCCTCTACATGAGGAATAGGAATATAGCCTTCTAGCAGTAATGCATGATATTCGGCGCTCATCGTCATGGCGCGCCCTGCTTGAAATCCGCATAAATCGTTTTCTTCAATATTGTCTTGTAAGGCTCTAATCAAAATCCAAGGCATTGCCTCTACAATGGGTACCAAGTTAAGCGTTCCCTCCCCTGGTCCTTGAGGGGTAAGTGCTGTCCAACCTTGAAATGTACGAAACATTCTGCATACCGCTGGAGATGGAATTTCTTGGGTGGTGGTTCGATATGCTGCCGAGAATGGATTGTAGGTCGTTATATCGCCATAGAAAACCTCTCGATAGACATTGCGATAGCCTGCATCTATCCAGCGCTCAATAGATCCGCCATCAATATGCGGAGAAAGGCCAAGCGTGGCATCACCGGGTTGGCGTTGGCGAATACGATCAGCATAGCTACATTCTAAGGCAGGATTAAAAACAGCTTGACCCTCTTGTTGGTTATCCCACAAATGATTGAGCCAGCTTCGAGATTGAGCCAATTCAATGGACTGCCGTGCCTCAATTTGGGGTTTAGACCAATACACAGCGTAAATTTGAGGCTTCGAGCTGATCAAATTGCTAAAGTACTGATCAAGACCGCGTTTGTTTTCGGATTTTTCAAGGTAGTGATTGTTATGCAAGTAGCCATCAATTTGATCGTTCCAATCCAAAACCCGCGCATGGTCAAAAACACCGCGTATCACCACACAGCCGCGTTGGCGCACAAGATCTTTAAAGGCATCATTGCATTGATACAGATTTTTATAGTCGATTTCAGGAATAATCGAGGATTGGGTTGCAAGTTTATTTTTAATGTCGTCAATCTGGTGCGAGATTCTATCGGTGATTTGTTGCAAGCGTTTTTTGAGATCAGGAATGTCGCAGCGCAACTGTTGCTTTATCGCAATGATTTTTTTTTGGTATACATCGTTTGGAGAAGTATTCATGAGGAGCTTTCCGGTAAGGCTAAAACACAATTTCTTGATGGAGCACTATGATCAAAACACTTATTGTGGGATGAGTATATCCGTTATTGTCGTATTTCCCCTGCACCGAATACGATCCATTTTTCAGACGTTAGACCGGCGAGTCCTACGGGACCGCGCGCATGAATTTTATTGGTTGAAATACCAATTTCAGCGCCAAGTCCATATTCAAAACCATCGGCAAAACGGGTTGAAGCGTTAACCATGACTGAAGATGAATCCACCTCACGCAAAAAACGCATGGCGCTACTATAGTGTTCAGTGATAATCGTGTCGGTATGATGCGAGCCATAATGGTTAATATGGACAATAGCCTCATCAATATTGGCAACAATCTTAATGGAGATTATTGGCGCAGTGTATTCAGTAAACCAATCGTCTTCAGTAGCAGGTTTAGCATTGGACATAAGGCGGCAGGTTTGTGGGCAACCCCGCATTTCTACCCCCTTTTCAGAAAACACAGCCGCCATTTTGGGAAGAAAATCTTCGGCCATAGGCGCAGCAACCAATAGGCTTTCCGCGGTATTGCATGTGCCATAACGTTGAGATTTGGCGTTGTCGGTAATACGTAATGCCATATCCATTTGTGCTGAAGTATCTACATAAACATGGCAATTGCCATCCAAATGTTTAATGACTGGTATGGTCGCTTCATCCATGACTTTTTTTATCAACGTCTTACCGCCACGTGGAATTAAAACATCAATGTTGGGGTTTACCAACATGGCAGAGACTGCTTCGCGATCCGATGTGGGGACTACGGACACAAGCGCTTCGGGAAGTCCAACGGCGCGTAACCCCTGATGAATGGCCGCGCCAATGGCCATATTGCTGTGTAAGGCTTCACTTCCCCCACGCAATATACAACCATTCCCAGACTTTAAACAAAGACTGGCAGCCTCTTGTGTCACATTTGGACGAGATTCATAAATAATGCCCACGACACCCAATGGAACCCGCATTTTACCAACACGAATACCGGAAGGTCGAACCACAATATTATCAAAGTTACCAATGGGATCGGGAAGCTCAGCAATTTGATGCAGGCTTTCGATGGTCCGTTTAAAATTTTGAGTATTAATTTCAAGGCGATCTAATAAAGCAGCGTTCAAGTGCTTTCCCGCTTTTAGATCTTTCTGATTCGCCTCAATAATCTTTGGTTCATGCTCAAGCATTGCTTTGGCAATGGCATGCAAAGCCCTGTTGCGTATCGCAATATTACTGCTTGCCAATACGCTTGTTGAGCTTTTTGTTTGGGCGATTAGCTGCGTTACTTTCGCACGTGTTGTGGATGGGCTCTCAGATGGGCTCTCAGTATGGGAGGCAGATTGAGTTTGTGTGGACATTGTTGTGAAAACAGAAAAATACGAGGACCAATCATTCAAAATGTAAACACATCATAAAATTACCATCAAGTATGCTTTTGCGTGATAAACTGCGACGCGTGTAAATAAATAATTGTACCATATTCTGAACCAATGTTTCCCATACATTGGCTAAAAACAAAAAACCCTAGTCGATCATCAAAAAAATAATGCTTATCTACATCAAATTATTTCTAACCTCGGTATTATGGGCATCTTCATTTGTTATTGGAGAGCAGGTTGTACAGCTATTGCCCCCTGTCAGTAGTGTGTTTATACGTTTTGCGATTGCCAGTATAGTGATGGTTGCTTTTTTGATGTACCGTCACAAGCGTCAACCCCAAGATGCTTCTCATGATTATTTGCCACAAAATCGTTATGATGTGTTAATGATCGCTTTGTTGGCTTTTTTGGGGGTATTTCTCTACAACGTTGCTTTCATGGTAGGGCTGATATATCTTCCTGTTACACGGGTTTCAACAATCGTTCCCACAAGCCCTGTTTTTTTGATGGTGATGGCTTGGCTGATTTATCAAGAACCCCTTGGTGTGATTCGTATTGTAGGATCGTTAATAGCGGTGCTAGGAGCTATGATGGTCATTGGTAAAGGCAGTTTTTCTATTTTTTCTCAAGAACATTTTTCGCGATACGACCTATGGCCAGCACTCTCCAGTGCTAGTTGGGGGCTTTACGTGTTATTTTCGAAAAAGTTTTTACAAAGACACGGCGCACTGGAAATCAATACATGGGTTTTTATTATGGGAACGTTGATGCTCGCTCTTACTCTGCCCTTTTTAGGCGATTTTTCGACTTTGTTTCCCAAAAGCGCATGGAATACTCATGTCATCATAGGGCTTTTGGTTATGGGGATAGGCTCTTCAGCCCTAGCTTTAATATGGTATTTCGAAGGGCTGTATACAATTGGTATCATTCGTAGCTCTGTGTTTATTAGCCTCGTCCCAGTAATAGCCACATTTGAGGCATTTCTTGTGCAGAATGAACGTATCCTTATCAGCGATTGGATTGGGGCTATTTTGGTCGGTATAGGCGTCTACAGTGTTAATTGTGCATTACCAACCAGACGCACAAAAAAGACATTGTAAACAGTCAGTTTTGCGCTTACATAAACGCCCAGAAAAAATATCGTTTATATTATGTTCTAAGTGTTTTGGGGCTTTCTGCCTATGCCACAATTTTTCTTTTCTTGCCTTCAGGATTTTATCGATCTTCGTCACCTGCTCGCGCCTCTTCAAGCATGTTTATGCCTTTTCTCTCTCCAATGATGAAGTGATGGCGCGATGATCACAAGACATTTGTTTTTAGTTTATATGAGGAAGGCAATGCAAGAGATTCGCCATTGGCTATTTTAAGTGGTATAACCCCCCCATACTAAACAGAATGTTCTTTTTGGGGACATAGTGTTGCATCATGCTCTACTTGAATGGTAATATGATCAATACCAAAACGATCTACCAATTGATGCCATAAAACGTTACGTTGTTCATCAGACAAGCCAATTGATGCAGTAACATGTGCGGAGAGCGATATATGGCGAGTGCTCATAGCCCAAATATGCAAGTCGTGTAACCCAGTAATACCCGGAAACTGTACAATAAGATCACTTACCTCCTTGGTATCAATATGAGGGGGCACCGCATCCAACAATAGATTTAAGACTTCAGCAATGAGGTGAAAAGCACTCCACAAAATAAAAGCGGCCACAATCAGTGCCAACAGTGAATCAATCCATTGCCAATGCAGCCACTGAATTAAAACCCCGCCGAATACCACGATGAGCGATACGAGGAAATCGTAAAAAAGCTCAATGGATAAGGCCCGATCATTTAAGTCGTTTGAACGTCGGTTCTTGCGTGCAAACAACCAAGCAGAAATCAAGTTAATAAAAACCCCCACACTGGCAACACTCATAAGCAAGGTTCCCGAAATATTCGTGTGCATTTCGTCACTGAGACGATCAAACCCTTGCCAACCAATAGCCACAGCAGCGCCTATCATGGACATACCAATGTACAAAGAAGAGAGCAAGCTTAAACGCCGAAATCCATAAGTTCGCTTGAGACTGCTGGGTCGATCAGAAATCCAAGCACAAACCCAAACGACAAGAATATTCAAAATATCGGTAATATTGTGTGAGGCATCTGCAATGAGTGCCAAAGAATTTTGCCAAAGCCCAATGCTCATTTCAATGACGACATAAATCACGTTCAAAGCAATGACTATGATATAAATATCACGTTCGTGAGATAAGGAGGGGTTATGGGTATGTGTATGCATTTTTGTTATTGTAGGCGTCAAGACCCGCGAGATGGGCATATTATTGCTTTTCAAATCAGACCGATTTTCTAGCCTACTTTGTAAGATGATGTTTGGAGGAGTAGCTCCTAAGATTTGTTGCGGTACATATTCATTGTAGCGTTTTGGCGCACATCTAAAAATTCATCATAAAGGTATAAAAATACAAGACAAAACAATTGAAAAGCCTGTTACGCGACTGTTGGAAAAAGCATACAATAAAAAAGCGAAAAACGTTATTATAATATATTGTTAACAAATATTTAAACAATTTTCTGTTATCATGGCTTTCTTTTTTAGTGCGCATTGTTTATGATTGGATATATTATTGCATACCTCTATAAAATTGACGGCTTTTGTGTTTTTGCTTTCTATCTTTTACATCGCTTTATGATAAATTTTTAGAGGTGCATATGTCTTCTAAAAAAACTTTTCAAATCAAACCAATTCATCAAAATGGGCGTCAGCCAAGTGTAGGCCAACCTATGGATCCACAATTCGAAACATATCCGTTTTCTCAGTCTCCTGTCCCTTCTCTTTATTTGCCTTATTCCGCTCGTCGTATTTCGCAATCCGTTACAGTGGGCAAACAAATCGTTGGAGGAAATGCTCCGATTGTCGTACAAGCAATGACCAATACCGATACCAGCGATGTTGAAAAAACGGCGCAGCAAATACAAGAGTTGGCTCAGGCTGGTGCCGAACTTGTACGTATTACGGTGAACAATCATGCTGCCGCAAAGGCCGTTCCTTATATTGCGGATCGTCTACAACAACGCAATTGTGTTGTACCGTTGATTGGAGATTTTCACTACAATGGAGATCAACTGTTACGTGATTATCCAGCATGTGCCTTACGATTGGCAAAATACCGTATTAATCCTGGCAATGCTGGGGTGGGTGACAAAAAAAACCGTTCATTTGCAACATTCGTTGAAATAGCGCTAAAGTACCATAAGCCTATCCGCATTGGGGTAAACTGGGGAAGTCTTGATCAACAAGTATTGCAACGCTTAATGGACAACAATGCCCAATTGAATGATCCAGCACCAGCTTATCAAGTGATGCGTTCAGCACTTTGTGCCTCAGCGCTAGAATCAGCCGCTTTTGCAGAATCAATGGGTTTACCCCATAATCAGATTATCCTGTCTTGCAAAGTGAGTCAAGCACCTGATTTAATGGCTGTGTACCGCGAACTTGCCAATCGTTGTGATTATCCACTTCATCTTGGATTGACGGAGGCCGGTCTTGGGGACAAAGGCATTGTCTTATCGAGTGTGAGTATTGGGAGCTTGTTGACGGAAGGCATTGGCGATACCATTCGGGTTTCATTAACACCTTTTCCCGGTGATTTGCGTGAACGAGAAGTTAAAATTGCTCAAGAAATTCTACAATCACTAGGACTTCGTACTTTTTCCCCCACCGTTATTGCTTGTCCAGGCTGCGGTCGTACAACAAGTGTTTTTTTTCAGGAATTGGCGGATGTTGTTCAACAACATTTACGTCAAAAAATGCCCCTATGGCACATTAACTGCCCTGATGTTGTGAAGATGAAAGTGGCTGTTATGGGCTGTGTTGTCAATGGACCTGGCGAAAGCAAACATGCGGATATTGGTATCAGTTTACCGGGTACAGGCGAAAAGCCAGCAGCGCCGGTATTCATGGATGGTAAACACGTTATAACACTTCGGGGTGATAACATTGCACAGCAATTTTTAGCACTAATAGATACTTATGTTCATGAACATTATCAAAAAGTCTCATCTTAATTTCTATGATGGAGCGTTTTTAATGTTGCTGGTGCGATAATACGCATTGATCCCCCACTTAACGATAACTCAACGTAAAATTATAGATGAGGAACTATGCCAAAAAAACTGAACCATCAAAGCACAAAGCGCTTGATGTGGCTTCAAACGTATCTCAGAATATGGAATACCCTGTTTGCAATGGGTTAGAGTATGCTCAGGCATTGGTTGCTCGCAATAGTATGACGCTATGGCTCGCAAGAAATCTGTTTATGAGCGCTGGATTCCATCGAGAACAGGAAAACGAGGGCGTCCTATGGAATGCTCTGATCGAGATGCGCCAGGCTTTGATAATGATAAGACAAGTATTTTTTTTGAGCTATCGAAGCCTTGAAGGTATGCTCAAATCGTTGGTAGGGCGAACATGTTTAGATTTAATGATCCCGAACTACAGTCACATATCTCAACGTGCAAAGAAGTGGGAAATCCAGATTAAGCACAGAATCCCCAATCAGGGCGCAGTATCTATCGTGGTTGACTCTCAACAGGGTTGAAGATTTTTGGTGAAGATGAATGGAAAGTACGCCAACACGCAGTCCGTCATCAGAAAACATGGCTCAAGGTGCATCTTCAGATTGATAAAGAAAGCAACAGACAATTTTTTGAGCATTAAAAGATGAAATCTGCATTAATAACCGGGATAACAGGTCAGGATGGCGCCTATCTTACACAGTTGCTGTTAGATAAAAATTATGAAGTTTACGGTACTTTCCGCCGTGCTGCTTCAATAAATTTTTGGCGCTTAGACGAACTAGGTGTGCAAAATCATCCTCACCTGCACCTTGTCGAATATGACTTGAATGACTTGGGCTCCAACATTCGTCTTCTAGAAACAACTGAGCCTGACGAAGTGTATAATCTTGCCGCGCAAAGTTTTGTGACTGTTTCTTTCGATCAACCTATTCTTACCGCTCAAACTACAGGTCTTGGTGCTGTTAACTTGTTAGAGGCAATCAGGGTGGTTAACTCCAAAATACGCTTTTATCAAGCCTCTAGCTCTGAAATGTTTGGTCTTGCTCAAGAGGTGCCACAGTCCGAAATAACCCCTTTATATCCAAGAAGTCCATATGCTTGTGCGAAGGTTTATGCCCATCACATGACGATCAATTACCGAGATAGCTACGGTATTTTTGGTTCTAGTGGAATCCTCTTTAACCATGAATCTCCTTTGCGCGGGCTTGAGTTTGTAACCCGAAAAATTACTGATGGTCTTGCACGTGTGAAACTTGGCAAACAATCACATATTGAGTTGGGCAATCTCGAAGCAAAGAGAGATTGGGGATTTGCTCAAGATTACGTTGAAGGTATGTGGCGCATGTTGCAAGCTGAAAAACCAGACGTTTATGTTCTTGCTACTGGACGAACTGAAACTGTCCGGCAGTTTGTTGAGATGAGTTGTCTCACACTAGGTATGGATGTTGTCTGGGAAGGTCAAGGGGTGAATGAGATCGGTGTTAATACTAAGACAGGTAAAACAATCCTCAAGATTAATTCTAAGTTTTATCGACCTGCTGAAGTTGATTTGGTGATAGGCAATTCAGCAAAAGCTAAGCTTGAGCTTGGATGGGAAGCGCAGACCACCTTAGAAGAGTTATGCACACTGATGGTTAAAGCCGACCTGGAACGTGTTGAACGGGGAGTATCATTTTGACCAGGTGCGCCTTAATTATGGATATATCGGGTTTTACTAGGGCAAAGCCGATAAAATATTATCAATAAAGATGAAAGAAATCTTTAAATATTTAAAAGAACTCCTGTATTTAGTAGGAGATGATAAAAGAAAAATTCCTATTATTTTTATGGTTGTTTGTGCGGGTTCTGTGCTAGATCTAATAGGCATCGCACTGATTGCGCCTTATATTGCCTTAGCATTAAACCAAGAGATAACATATAAAGGTGTGTTTTTAAGTATTGTTCGTTTTATGGAGCCTTATAATGTTGTTTATAGCTTTGGTATAATTATTATATTGATTTTTTCTCTAAAAATGGTAATAGGGGTTTTTATCAGTCATAAGATTGTTCAGTTTTCGCAAAAGCAATTAGTGAGTTTGCGTTTACGTCTAATGCAAAACTATCAAAGCCAAAAATACAATACTCATTTAAAAAGAAACAGCTCAGAATATACCCATTCTATCAAGATACTTTCTCCAATTTTTTCTTTTGAAGTTTTAATGCCTTTTTTGCGCATATTGGGCGACGGGGTAGCGAGCTTGATTATTATTCTTTTTTTAGCTTGGACAAATTGGCTTGCGTTATGTCTTTTAATTGTGATTTTGGGAAGTATGATTTGGATACTCGATCGTTTGTGTAAAAATAGAATGAAAACTTATGGACGTTTGAGTAACGATTCTTCAAAAAAAATATTTAAAACTGTAAACGAAGCCATTGCCGGGATGAAAGAAATAAGAGTGTTAGGTAAATCTGCGTATTTTTATGATATATTTTATCAAAGTGTTCACACGTTTTCCTATAATCATGGCCGCATGCATTTAATATCTTCAGTCCTTCGGATTTTTTTGGAATTTTCAGTTATTTTTTTTGTTGTACTTTTTATTTTTAGCATACAGTTTTTTAATCAAAGTACCGAAAATTTAATACCAACTTTAGGAACGTTTGGAGCGGCATCTTTACGTATACTTCCTTTTTTTTATATGCTTTCAGAGAAGCTGGCCAGTATACGCTATTCAAGAAACTCGGTGTCTCTTTTATATGAAGAGTTAAAAAATATGAAAAGTATGCCAACAGTAGAAAAAAAAGTTTTTCATTCTAAAATAGAGCCTTTCAATGATATAAAACTGAATAACCTATCGTTTTCTTACTCCTGTTCTGAGGACAGCATTTTAAAAAATATATCCATCGAGATTTATTCGGGAGAATCCATTGGTTTGGTCGGAACGTCGGGTAGCGGTAAAACGACATTGATTGATGTTCTGTTGGGGTTGCTTGAAGCGGATGAGGGAAATATCGTTTACAACGGAAAGCCGCTTGTAGAAAACATTCACTTGTGGCACTCTCAGGTTGCTTATTTACCACAAGAAGCTTTTTTAACTGATGATACGCTACGCCGTAATGTAGCACTTGGTTTCAAAGACACTGAAATTGATGAGGCGCTGGTATGGCAAAGTCTTAAAAAGGCGCGATTAGGCAAATTTGTGGCAAACTTGCCTGGTGGTTTAGAAACAGAACTGGGGGAAAAAGGCATTCGTTTGTCGGGGGGACAACGACAACGTGTTGCATTGGCCAGAGCGTTTTACCACAAAAGAGATGTCTTGATTTTGGATGAGGCAACCAGTGCACTAGACTATGAAACCGAAAAAGAAATTATTCAAGAGATACAAGAATTCAAAGGTCTAAAAACAATGATTGTTATCGCACATCGTCTTACCACCGTACAACATTGCGATAGGGTATATCGATTAGAAGATGGAAGAATTGTATCGGTTGAATCTCCGCGTTGAGTATTCCATCATGTTATGGGTTGAGGACAAAAGTGAAAATTGCGATTGTGTGTGAATGGTTGGCGTTTATCGGCGGGGCAGAGAAGACTATTCTAGAAAAGTTGGATTGCTTTCCACAAGCGGATGTTTTCGCCATTGTAGATGCTTTAAGTCCAACGGAACGGTCGTTATTTGGGCAACGTAAGATTCACACAACGTTTATCCAGCGTCTACCTTTTGCGAAGAAAAAGTTTGAGTATTATTTGCCACTGATGCCAATGGCTATAGAGCAGCTTGATTTAAGGTCTTATGATATCATTATTTCGTCAAGTCATGCATTTGCAAAAGGCATCATTACCTCACCGGATCAACTGCATATCAGTTATGTCTATTCTCCTATGCGTTATGCTTGGGATATGCAAAGTACATATTTGGAAAACAGCCACAACATGTCTGGCGCTTTGCGGGGTAGTTTGGCAAGGATGGGTCTGCATTATTTGCGTATATGGGATCTTCGAACGGTTCCCGCGGTAGATGTATGGTTATGCATTTCAAACTATGTTCGCCAACGTATTCGTAAATACTATCGTGTGGAAGCACAGGTTATTTATCCTCCAGTAGACATACCTCAAAACCCTTTGGCGTCTTCTTGGATATCAGATCGGCATACCCATACAAATGATCTGCCTTACTATGTAACGGTATCGCGTTTGGTAGAATACAAACGGATTGATTTGATTATTAAAACGTTTGTACAATACCCTCATCGTCGTTTATGGGTTATTGGTAGCGGTCCTATGGAAAAAATATTACGTCGATTGGCACGGGGAGCCAATAATATCTTTTTTTCCGGGCACATTCATGATAATGAAAAAAAAGAAAAAACTGAGAAAGCCCAGGCATTTATTTTTGCAGCGAAAGAAGATTTCGGCATAGCACCCCTTGAGGCTCAAGCCCTTGGTGTTCCTGTGATTGCTTATGGAGCCGGTGGCGCTTTAGAAACGATTGTGGGGTTTGAGCACAAACATCCTACAGGCTTGTTTTTTGATGAACAGACGACCGATTCGTTAAATCAAGCGCTAACGATTTTTGAGCGCCATGCTACTCGGTTTAAAGCCCAAGCCTGTCGCGAGCAGGCGGAAAAATTTTCAGTCCCTCGTTTTCGCCAACAATTTACCGAGAGCGTTATGCAGGCTTGGGAAAATTTTCGTCATCGATAAAAAAGTGCGTGCATTTATTGTGGGGGCGGCGACGTACGTTCTTCTTGCAAGACTTTCATAGAAAGGCGAACGCGACCTTTTTCATCCGTTTCTACGACTTTTACGGTCACTTCTTGATCTTCGCGTAAGACGTCGCTAACTTTAGCAATACGCTCTCGACTGATTTGTGAAATATGAAGCAATCCATCACGACCTGGCAACAGGCTAATAATGGCACCAAAATCAAGAATTTTAACCACTTTACCGGTATATACTTGATTGATTTCAATATCTGCGGTTAAATCAGTAATTCGTTGTTTGGCAATTTCTGCGCCTTGTTCTGAGACAGAAGCAATGGTAATAACCCCATCATCGGAAATTTCGATATTGGTCCCCGACTCTTCGCTAATAGAGCGGATCGTAACGCCTCCTTTTCCAATAACATCACGGATTTTATCGGGGTGTACCTTCATACTATAAATGCGCGGGGCAAATGATGATATTTCTTGACGATGTGAAGCAATATTCTCTTTCATCTGCGTGAGGATATGTGCACGTGCCGTATGGGCTTGCTCTAAGGCGACTCCCATAATTTCAAACGTAATACCTTGAATTTTGATATCCATTTGTAATGCGGTAACTCCTTTTTCAGATCCAGCAACTTTGAAGTCCATATCCCCTAAATGATCTTCATCACCAAGAATATCTGTCAGTACAGAAAACTTGTTACCTTCTAAAATTAATCCCATCGCGATGCCTGCAACATGCGATGATAAAGGTACACCAGCATCCATTAATGACAATGAAGCACCACATACTGATGCCATAGAGCTTGAGCCGTTAGACTCGGTAATTTCTGAAACCACTCGAAGGGTATATTGAAAATCCTCGTGTTTAGGCAGTACACCGCGTATAGCCCGTTTTGCTAAACGTCCATGACCAATTTCGCGACGTTTAGAAGGTCCCATACGCCCAACCTCACCCGTGGCGTAGGGGGGCATGTTGTAGTGGAAGAGAAAACGATCGCGATAATCTCCGGACAATGCATCAATAAACTGCTCATCACGGCTGGTTCCAAGGGTCGATACCACAAGTGCCTGAGTTTCACCACGCGTAAAGAGCGCAGATCCATGGGTTCTTGGCAATACTCCGGTGCGAATTGAAATCGGGCGAACTGTTCGTGTATCACGTCCGTCGATTCGCGCTTCACCGTTTAAAATGCGCCCCCGTACAATAGATGCCTCAAGATCAAACAGACGCTTTTGTAGTACGTTGCTCGCGCACTCTACTTCTTTTTCTTGTAAGGATGTTTCAACAGTTTGGGCAATGTCTCGTATTCGATTTTGTCGCTCTTGTTTATGAACGATGTGATACGCTTCTTCGAGTGGAGCACGAGCCAATGATTCGATGGTGGTTTTGAGTACCGTATCTTCATCGGGAGGTGTCCAACCCCACGAGGGCTTTCCACCTTGAGCAACCAATTGACGAATAGCTTCAATAGCGGGTTGAAATTGTTCATGACCAAATTTCACAGCCTCAAGCATGACGGACTCTGGTAACTCCTTAGCGTCTGATTCCACCATCAATACTGCTGAATGTGTACCTGCAACGACCAAGTCTAGTGCACTGGCTTGCAGTTGAGTGGCCAGTGGGTTTAAAACATATTGACCATCAATATACCCTACCCGGGCGGCACCTATTGGTCCGTTAAAAGGAATACCAGATATGGACAAAGCAGCGGAAACAGCAATCATTGCTGGAATGTCTGAATCTATCTCGGGATTGATTGACAATACCATTGCCACAACTTGTACTTCATTGTAAAAGCCATCAGGGAAAAGGGGCCGAATGGGTCGATCAATCAGGCGAGAAGTCAGTATTTCTTTTTCTGACTGTCTGGCTTCTCGCTTAAAAAAACCGCCGGGAATTTTCCCCGCAGCGTAAGTTTTTTCAATATAATCCACGGTCAGTGGAAAAAAGTCTTGCCCTGTTTTTGCGCTCTGTGCTGCACATACAGTAGCCAAGACAACGGTATCTTCCATATTAACGATAACAGCACCATTGGCCTGTCTTGCTATTTCTGCAGTTTCGAGTACTACACGTTGATGTCCCCATTGAAAAGTATGCTGAATGGGTTTTAGATGATCCATAGGATTCCTTTATTTAAAAATACGAGTGTTAAAATTCAAAAAATAATCTTAAAAGTCAGTTTAAGGTCAATAACGCGCAATAGCAAACTATAATGTTACGATCATGGAAAAAGGATCAAGTGTTAGCCAGATGAGTGTGTTCAACAGTATTTTGTGTTTGCGCTGTCTATTCGATGTGCGCTTTGACGCGATAATAGCATGTGATATGATTCAGAGAAGAGCCAGAAAAAAGCAAAATTGTAAAGTGCTCTCTTTGTATACCGAAAAACAGCCAAAACAGCCAAAACGTTTGATAGCAAAAAAACAGTGAATAAAAAGGACAGTTGTTTTTTGCAGCTTTTCAAAAAAAGGGTGTCGTACAACCCACCCCCTTTTTTTGTCCTTTTTGGCTTTACAAGCTACTTACGTAGCCCCAACGAAGCAATTAATGCGCGATATCGATCAATGTCTTTTCGAATGAGATAGTTTAATAATTTACGACGGCTATTAACCATAGAAAACAATCCACGACGAGAATGATGATCTTTTTTATGCGTTTTAAAGTGCTCTGTTAAGCTATTGATACGTGCGGTGAGTAAAGCCACTTGTACTTCTGGTGATCCCGTATCATTTGGACCACGTTGGTAAGTTGATATTAATGATTGGCGTTGTTCTTGCAAAACACTCATATACAATATCCTTTTATCATTTTTTGAACAGTTATTAACTTTAGAGGGCGATATTATCGCATAAATCTGATTTTTTGTGTGTATTCACGTTATGAATTTTTATAAACCCTTCAAATATGGACCTTCTTCAATGTGTTTGATGGCATTGATAATATTATGTGAGAGCTTCTAGAATGGATGAATTTACAACCCTTGCGGCATTAAAAAAAATCTTTGAGCAATATAACCATCAGTGGTTTGGTGAAAACGTATGGATCTTACAATCATTGATAGTGATTGTTGGGGTTCTTGTATTAACGTGGGGATGGCGCAAATTCTCATTATTTCTGGTTAGGCGCTTTGATCGAGCAAAAATTAATTATGATCACACGCTCTTTCTCTCTATTATGGGTGTGTTCCGCTATACCATATGGATTATGGGAGGATGGGTCCTTTTGAAACATATCGCCCATTTTTCGTGGCTATCAGACTCATTTTTATCCGTCATCACCATAGGATTGGTTGTGTGGGCATTGATTCGTTTTATGGCTTTAATAGAGGATTATCTGCTTAAAAGAATCAAAAGAAAACCAATATCACAGCAAGATAAGTATGCACCGCGACATGTTCTTGATGATGTTGGCAGTGTCATCACGATCGCAAAATTACTGCGTTTTTTGATTGTTATTGTTTTTACTTTGATTGGGTTACATACATTGGGCGTGAATATGAGTGCTGCGCTCGCTTTTGGGGGGGTTGGGGGAATTGCCGTGGGTTTTGCAGCAAAAGATTTACTGGCAAATTTTTTTGGTGGATTGATGATTTATCTTGATCGTCCTTTTACGATAGGAGATTGGATTCGTTCGCCTGATCGCAACATTGAAGGAGTGGTTGAAAATATTGGTTGGCGACAAACCCGTATTCGTACTTTTGACAAACGGCCTTTGTATGTTCCCAATTCATTGTTTGCAAACATTTCGGTCGAAAACCCTTCACGTATGAAAAACCGACGTATTTACGAAACTATTGGTATCCGCTATGACGATTTTACAAAAATAGATGCAATCGTTCAGGCGATAGAGCATTATTTAAAAACACATCAGGCTATTGATACCCAGCAGACTTTAATGGTTAATTTTAATCAATTTGGACCTTCTTCATTGGATTTTTTTATATATGTATTTACTAAAACAACCGATTGGTGTGTTTTTCATCAGGTTAAGCACGCTATTTTAGTAGACATTGGGCAGATTATTATTGATCACGGTGCTGAGATTGCTTTTCCCACCCAAACGTTGCATATTCATCGTGAGGAGTTATCTTAGAGATTGGATAAAATGCGCTCAAAAAGTAGCGTTTATGTATAGATGTACCGTGCCGTATAATTATATCCCTAAAAGGAGTTATCCTTTGTTCAGAGCAAGGCAAGTTCTTAAGTGCTTTATTCACGAGATGGTTGAAAGGAGTCCATAGAACGACTGGAAACCATCTCGACAATTTATCATTTTCTCATAATCCATTTCAACATGATTACCACTATGCAATATCCAGCTTCACATCCAACTTCATAAAAATGCCCGTTCTACTCCCGCTATTCGTCAGGAAATACAGAACGCTCAATTGGCTCAAAAATATGGTCTACACCGCCATACCGTCTCAAAATGGCGAAAACGACGCACCGTTGCCGACTCATCACACCAGCCGCATCACTTTCACGCCAATATGACAACTGCCCAAGAGCTCATTGTTCTTGCTATTCGTGAGACCCTGATGTTACCGCTTGACGATTTGTTGGCTGTAATCTATGAGTTCATCAACCCTACCGTTTCACGTTCAGGATTAGCCCGCTGTCTAAGCCGACACAAGGTTCCCAATCTTCACCATGCATCATGCCATACGCCTTCAAGAAGAAAAAGCAGGTAGCACTCAACACAAATCCTTTAAAGACGATGAGCCTGGTTTTGTCCATGTTGACATCAAGTATTTGCTTGTGATGCCTGATGAGAAGCGACGAAAATATTTGTTTGTCGGCATTGATCGGGCAACGCCTATGTGTGCATACGTGTGTCTATGTAGAAATATGATCCGATAAAAGCGCCAGTAACACAACAGGCTTCTCTGAAGCGTTTGATTGAAAAGGCTCCTATGATTAAACTTTTAACAGATAATGCTAAGGCGTTTACAGATTGTTTTTGTGCTACGGGAGAGCGCAAACCAACAAATCATCATCCATTTGATAAAGTGTGTGTTCAGGAGAATATTGAACATAGATTGATTTCTCCACGCAAACCCCAAACCAATGGTATGGTGGAGAGATTTAATAGTCGAATCGCTGATGTACTAAAGACAACGCGGTTTGACAGTTCAAAAACCTTGGAAGAAACGATCAAAAATTATGTGATGCTTTATAATCATGAAATACCGCAAAAAGCACTAGGACACGAACCACCGATTCATGCGATGAAAAAATGGTATGAGAGATGCCCTAAATTGTTTCGAAAATCAGTTGATGATCTTACGGGACACGACAGATAATCAAAAGCACGAATACAGTTGTCTAAAAAGTAGGCTTGGATAAGATTAAACAAGTGTTTAGTTGAAACAGGTTCAGGTTTAAATGATGTATCCATAAGTCATTGTTTCTATAAGTTTATTGTTTCTTTATAGTTGATAATTTCGTCGTAGTTGTTTTGTAAAAATTTAGTTATTTCCGGGTCTTCTCCATTTGTGTCTTGATTTGGAAAAGAATTTGGATTTATAGAAAATTTTTCGATAAGTGCTATCAATCGTTCTTTTTTTTGTTCAACTTCTGGGTCTTCACTAGGTTGTTCTAAGCTCATTATAGCATTCTTGAGACTACCCATTGCTTCTTGTCTTAGTCTCTCCATTGCCTCTTTTTTGAGAGTCTCCGTTTTCTCTTTTTCTGAAAGAGTAATGGTTTTCATGTTTAGTTCCTTCTTTTACGGGTTTAAAACAAAGCAAGAATTCAATTTATTAGCAAGATTTTTATGTAACTCTTTTTATGTAACAATGAGTATAGCATAAACGAACAATTTATACATTTTTGAGTTGATCAAGATAGTCTGCCCATGCTTGCATCATTTTTCGGCGTTGATCAAGGTACTCAGCACGATTATAGGCCGCTCGAACTTTATTGCGTTCTTGGTGTGCAAGTTGTTTTTCAATTAAGTCGGGTGCCCAGCCTTGCTCGTTAAGTAATGTTGATGCAGTACTTCGGAAGCCATGTACCACAATTTTATCATTACTCCATCCCAATGTTCGTAGTGCCGAATTAAGCGTGTTATCGCTGATGGGGCGGTCGTTACTTCGAGCACCCGGAAAACAATAACGACTGTTTCCGGTGAAAGTCTTTACATTTTCTAGCGCTGTTATTACTTGTGTAGCAAGAGGAACCAAGTGCGCTGTTTTCATTTTCATTTTCTCAGCCGGGATTCTCCAAAGCTTTGCCGAAAAATCAAACTCTGACCATTCAGCGCTTCGTAGTTCACGGGATCGAACAAATACATATAGAACTATTTTTAGGGCAGTACAAATAGCTGGTGTTCCTAAATATGTGTCAATAGACAGCAATAGCTGTCGCAATTCTCGTGGGTCGGTAATAGCAGCCATGTTTTTAGGCCGCCGAGATTTGAGCGCCCCTAATAGAGATGCTGTTGGATCATACTTAGCAGATCCGTGTACAATGGCATGTCGAAAAATTTGACCGATAATTGCTTTAATACGATGGGCAGTTTCAACTCGACCTGTATTTTCAATAAGAGTGAGAACTTTTAAAACGTCGGCAGGTTCGATTCCTGCTAACGAAACCTTGGCAAAAGCAGGGTAGATATAGCGTTTAAGTCTGGCTTCTATTGTTTCAAAATGGCCTTGAGAAAAATCTGTAGAATCTAACCATGCTTGAGCAGCATCGTAAAAAACACTACCGGCCCTATTTTTTTATTTTGAGAAGGGTTTTCGCCTCTATGAAGCGAAGCGCGTGCTTCAGTTGTTTTGATTCGAGCTTGAGCTAATGATGTGGTTGGATAAATTCCAAACGCGAGTTGTTGCTCTTTACCACGCTATCGATAGCGAAAGCGCCAATATTTTGCGCCGGTAGGTAACACACGCAAAAAAAGGCCATCAAGATCAGATAACCTGTATGGTTTTTTATGTGGCAAGGCTGCTCGAACTTTTGAGTCTGTGAGTTTGGTTTTCACTTGTGGGCACAAAAAATAAAAAGTATTAATGTGCCCACAATTATCGAAAACAACCATGAACAATAAAGAACATTAAAAAACATAAAAATGTTCTATAAGGCCTTATTTTCCAACAAAGCATAAACAACTATGAACAACCAGAAACAATGGCAAACAGATATTATGGTGGAGACGATGGGAGTCGAACCCACGACCTTCGCATTGCGAACGCGACGCTCTTCCAACTGAGCTACGTCCCCTTGTTCATCAGATCGAGTGATTCTAGCGTATAACAGAATGTAAACCTTCATTCAAGCGAGGCAATCTTCAAGTTAATTCACCAATATTTCACAAATCTGGCTCAAACGCAATAAATCACATTGACTCTCAGATAGAGAAACTCCACAAATCAGAAAATGTGCTCCTCATGCAAGTATTTAAACTGTGCTTCTGGGTTGTTGCTACGATTGTCTTTACTGCAAATTTATAGGCGGTGGCTTTGCCTTTCCCCATATGTAGCGCGCTTATAGCGCGTTTCGTAAGATTGGCAACTGATTTTCGAAACCATTTAGGGCATGTCTCATACTATTTTTTCATCACCGGATGGTTTTTATATCGAACTGTTGTGTTGCTGGTGCTTTTATTTGACAAGAGTGCCATATTAAACTCCAACACCTTCATGATCAATACCTACACCAAGCGAAGTTCGTCCATAATCGTGCTACAGATTTCTTCAACTGAGCGATGCGTAGAATCAAGAAAGTGAATTCCCTCTCCCCGCATCATTTTTTCAGCCATTTTGATTTCACGATAGCAATTGTTTAATGAAGCATATTGGCTGTTTGGATAGCGTTGTTCACGAACCCGCGCAAGATAATCCGGTTGGCACGTTAATCCATACATCTTTGCTTTGTATTGATAAAAGGTTTCTGGTAGACATCCGCGTTCAAAATCTTCCGGAATCAAAGGTACATTTGCGACCCGCAGGCTATATTGCATTGCCATGTACAAGGATGTGGGCGTTTTGCCCGAACGAGATACACCCACCAAAATTAACTCCGCATCATCCATTTGCAAATCAGATCCACCATCATCATGGGCAAGAGAAAAATTCAGGGCGGCAATTCGTTCTTCATATTTGCGCTGTTGCTCAAGACCTCCACTGGCCTGATGGGCTTTCCCAATCGAGTGTGAGGAAGGTCGCTTAAGCTCCTTTTCAAGAGGAACGATAAAGCTTTCAAAGACATCAATAAAATAAGCAGGGGCTTCATGCAATACCTTAGTAATTTCAGGTACAATAACCGTTACAAAGACGATCGGGCGTTGCCCGTCAGCTTCGGTAACCTGTCGAATGGCCTGATGCACTGCGGGGATTCTATCCAAGCTATCAACAAATGGAAAGCGCAATATACGCCAGTCAATATTGTCAAATTGGGCGATGATACTATTCCCCAAGGCCTCCGCCGTAATGCCCGTACTGTCCGATACGAATAAAGCGGTACGTTTTTCCATTTTAAGTACCCCTTCAATTTTATATGGAATGTATAATCAGTGTTTAAGAACGTGCTTTGTCAAAAAACCGCCACAGCAATACACAGTATGGTATGTTGCGCCGTTATTGTTTTGGTTTAGATGTCTTCTAAATAATGTTTAGCATCCAAAGCTGCCATACATCCCGAAGCAGCACTGGTCACCGCTTGACGGTATATCGCATCTTGAACATCTCCTGATGCAAATACACCGGTCACACTGGTGGCTGTTGCCATTCCAGCATGACCGCCGTGGGTTTTAATATAGCCGCCTTGTGTCATTGCCAGCTGTCCTTCAAAAATTGCAGTGTTGGGTTTATGACCAATCGCAATAAACACACCAGACAACGGAATCTCACGTAGGCATTTTTCCTTCAACATATTAAGACGAATTCCCGTAACTTCTTTACCATTACCCTGTACTTCATCAAGTGTTGCATTCCAAACAATCGAAACTTTACCTTCGCGTTCGCGTTGAAATAGTTTGTCGGAAAGGATTTTTTCTGCTCGAAAACGATCACGGCGATGAACAACCGTTACATGGCTGGCCAAATGACTTAAATACAACGCTTCTTCAACCGCTGTATTTCCTCCTCCAATAACCGCCACAGGTTGATTTTTAAAGAAAAACCCATCACACGTTGCACAAGCAGATACCCCTTTACCTTGATATGCCGCTTCCGATGGAAGACCGAGATATTGAGCATTCGCTCCTGTTGCAATAATCAGTGCATCACAACGATAGTTATGATTGCTTCCTTTAAGGGTAAAAGGTTTGTCACGCAAGTTGGTTTCAAGCACTTCATCCAATATTATTTGGGTTTCAAAACGCCGTGCATGTTCCTCAAAGCGAGCCATTAAGGCTGGCCCTTGAACACCGGCCACATCGGCTGGCCAGTTGTCTACATCTGTTGTGGTCATTAACTGACCGCCTTGCGCCATACCGGTTATTATTACGGGGGACAGTCCTGCACGAGCGGCATAAATGGCTGCGGTATAGCCGGCAGGGCCAGAGCCCAGTATGATCAGTCGATGGTAGAAATCATCAGACATAGAAAAAATGATGTAGGTATCTACCTAAAGGCGTTTCCAGGTTGTTCCCGCTGGGGAATCATCAAGAATGACACCCCCTTCCATCAATTCTTCACGAATACGATCTGCCTCGACAAAGTTTTGGCTATTCCGGTAGAGGTTTCGCTCTTGAATAAGCTCCTCAATACGACTGTCTGATAGTGCTTGTTCCATAGGTTTGTCCATATTGGGTTGGGTAAAATACATATGAGGGTCCTGCTGCAATAAGCCTAAAACCCCTGAGAGCAAGTATAGCATTATTATTGCCTTTTTATCGTACTGGCGATTAATTTTTTTGACCAATTCAAATAAAACGGCCAATGCCATGGGGGTATTAACGTCATCATCCATGGCTGCTTTGAAGGCTGCTGCTTCTGGATAGTCCCAGTCGATGGCAGTATCATTTTGATCAATCCCCAGAAAATCGGCTTCTTTGCCCCGCAAACATTGGTAAAGGCGTGTCAATGCGGATTTGGCGTCCGCCAGCGCATTGTCTGAAAAATGAAGCGGAGAGCGATAATGGCTGCGCAATAACAAAAAGCGCAGTACTTCTGCTGGCCATTCCTGCAAAACATCGCGAATGGTTCGAAAGTTACCTGAAGACTTTGCCATTTTTTCGCGATCAATCGTCACAAAGCCGTTATGAAGCCATACCTTCACAAAGGCTCCTTGATTGGCTGCTTCTGATTGGGCGATTTCATTGTCATGATGTGGAAACTGTAAGTCTTGTCCTCCTCCATGAATGTCGAAATACTCCCCTAGATGTGCTTGGCTCATGGCAGAACATTCAATATGCCAACCAGGACGTCCTGCCCCAAATGGGGCTGGCCATTGGGGATCATCAGGTTTTGCGGCTTTCCACAATACAAAATCCAATGGATCATGCTTGCTGCTATCAAGATCCACCCTCTCTCCAATGCGCAATTCATCAAGTGTTTTACCAGAAAGTCGCCCATAATGCGCAAATTGACGTACCGCAAAGCAAATATCACCATTTGCGGTGCGATAGGCAAAACCTTGCTGTAAGAGCTTTTCAATCATATTGATCATGGGCGTAATATGCTCAGTCGCGCGTGGCTCATTGTCTGGTGCCAAAACCCCTAAGGCCCGTTCATCTTCATGCATTGCCTCAATAAAACGTGTTGTTAAGGCATCAATATGCTCTCCATTTTCAGCAGCTCTACGAATGATCTTATCATCAATATCGGTGATATTGCGCACATAGGTCAGTTGGTAACCACTGTGGCGCAACCAGCGAGAAATCACATCAAACACCACCATTACACGTGCATGTCCAATGTGGCAATAATCGTAAGCCGTTACACCACAAACGTACATACCGACTCGCGGTGGAGCAATCGGTTGAAATGGTTCTTTTTTTCGGTGAATGCTGTTGTATAAATATAAAGCGGATGTCATGGGATTAACAATGATCTTTTTGAGAGGTTACGTGTCCCAGTGCTTTTTGGGGTATTTCATCATTATAAAGCATCACATCATTTTTGATCGTTTCTTCCAAGGTTTTTGAACGGTCAAACCGCGCTGTCTTTAGACCATTAGCGATTCGTCCCTTATTAATTTTTAATCTCTCCAGCATACCATGGGTTTGGGGTTTGCGTGGAGAAATCAACCTATGTTCAATATTCTCCTGAACACACACTTGATCAAATGGATGATGATTTGTTGGTGTGCGCTCTTCCGTAGCACAAAAATGATCTGTAAACACCTTAGCATTATCTGTTAAAAGTTTAATCATAGGAGCCTTTTCAATCAAACGCTTCAGAGAAGCCGTTGTGCTACTGGCACTTTTATCAGATAAAATTTCTACATAAACACACGTATGCACACACAGGCGTTGCCCGATCGATGCCGACAAACAAATATTTTCGTCGCTTCTCATCAGGCATCACAGGCAAATACTTGATGTCAACATGGACAAAACCAGGCTCATCGTCTTTAAAGGATTTGTGTTGAGTGCTGCCCGCTTTTTTTCTTGAACACATATGGTATGCATGGTGAAGGTTGGGAACCTTGTGTCGGCGTAAACAGCGGGCTAACCCTGAACGTGAAACGGTAGGGTTGAGAACTCATGGATTACAGCCAACAAATCGTCAAGCGGTAACATCAGGGTCTCACGAATAGCAAGAACAATGAGCTCTTGGGCAGTTGTCATATTGGCGTGAAAGTGATGCGGCTGGTGTGATGAGTCGGCAACGGTGCGTCGTTTTCGCCATTTTGAGACGGTATGGCGGTGTAGACCATATTTTTGAGCCAATTGAGCGTTTTTGATATGTTTTTGAGCGTTCTGTATTTCCTGACGAATAGCACGAATAGCGGGAGTAGAACGGGCATTTTTATGAAGTTGAATGTGAAGCGGGATATTGCATAGTGGTAATCATGTTGAAATGGATTATGAGAAAATGATAAATTGTCGAGATGGTTTCCAGTCGTTCTATGGACTCCTTTCAACCATCTCGTGAATGAAGCACTTAAGAACTTGCCTTGCTCTGAACCAAGGATAACTCTTTTTAGGGATATCATTATACGGCACGGTACACCTAAACCTGGTGCGTATTCTCCTACACCGTTTTTTAGATAGTCATAGGTCCTCCCACATACTTTCCTTCGCTGTCCACTTCTCGATAAGTAACAGCACAAACAGCTTCAGCATATTTTGTTGCCATACCAAATAACGCAATGACCCACATATAAAAAATAAAAAAATAGCACCAGGCCCTCCTAATGTAATGGCAGTGGTACTCCTGCAATATTGCCCGTTCCTACTATAGCGGATAAGGCAGTCATTAAGGCATAAAAAGGTTTTACTTCTCCTTCTCCTTGTGTTTCAGACTTGTCAAAGAGTAAAGAAAGTCCGTACCCAATTTTGCGCCAAGGCATAAAAACCAAACCCAAGGTCAGCAATACGCCTGTAAACCCTAATGCTGATAGCATTGGTGGCCCCCAGGCAAAACTATTAACAGTATTGATAAAATCGTTAATCGCTTCCATAATTCCTCCTTTTAAATAAAAGAAATATTTTCGTCATTCTTGAAAAAAATTTATGGTTTTTTTCAAGCAGCTGTATCTGCCATGTAATTATATCCCAAAAAGAGTTATCCTTTTAAAAATCTCTAAAAATTAATCATAAAGATATAAAAAAACAAAGGTTTGATTACAATATATTGTTAAAAAAATAAAGAAAGATATATGGGCATAAAAGTCATGTAAACTTGGATGCAAAGACAACGCTGATAAATGGCTAAAGAGTTTGTTGCCGTCCATAAAATCTGTTATTATGTCATAATCCACTCGAAAGTGCATCGCGCCTAAAAAACGTTCTTCGTCACCCATATTGGAAATACAATGAATTTAATCATCATCATCAGTACAGGCATTGTAAAAGGGCTGTTGAAAGTGTTGCAATGGTTCTTGTGGTTACTTATTCCCGTGCTAATAGGTTATTATGTGTGGTTAATTTTGTTGGTTAACCCTCTAATGTATTATACAGAGACAACAACACCAGATACGGCACAACTTTTACAACCATTAAAACATACGGGGTGGTACGATAAGCCCAAGAATCTTACGAAGAAAGCTCCTCCACCAAAAAAGAAAAAACAAAAACAGCTTCAAGAAAACACATCTCTAAAATTACGGGGCATTTTTTTGCGACAAAAGCTCCCAAGTGTTGTTATTATTGAAAGCCGTGGTAAAACAGAAGTCGTCATGGAAGGGGAAGCACTTTCCAACGGTATTAAAGTTGTTGAAGTGAAATCGTTTGAAGTAGAAGTAGAAGAAAACAACCGCAGAGCCATTGTAAAAATGCCACTCCCCCCCAGTTTGGATTCAATCTATCGACAAAACAAACATACATCTGATGTTTTTGTGGATGACGATACAATCAAACTTCGTAAGATCGCCAACAATCAAAATGCAGACGATAACATTGATTCGCAGCAGCAGGTACAGTCGTCCTTATCGCAGCTTGAATCTGAAATGCAATCCCTTGGAACTTCATCCAACAATCAAGATGCTTTTTTTTCTCGTCAGGAAAAGCAGCAAAAACTTTCCAGAAGAGCGCAACAATTGCTCAATGATCAACCACGTTTTTATCAACTCAATGAGGCTCAACAGCATCAAATCAAAAATATGCTAATGGCACCACAATTTTTAGAAGCAGTAAAAGAAGACCCCGCAGTACTCAAACAATTGATTGATGCATTACCCGCTAACGTTCAACCATAGAAAAAATCGTTCAAGCCTTGCGAATGCTATGGGCACGATCAGTCTCGCGCAGCACCCACAAACAATATGAAAAATCGAATAAGCTCAAAGCGCGAAACACAGAGCTTTTATAAAGACGATGAACCTGGTTTTGTCCATGTTGATCTCAAATATTTGCCTGTAATGCTGGATGAAACGCGACAAAAATATTTGTTTGTCGGCATCGATCAGGCAACGCCTGTGTGTCTATGTAGAAACTGGGTCTCGTTCTTTATCCTTATTCTTTGTCGAACCGGGCGCATGAATGAGGCTGACATCAACCATCGTGCCTCCTTTCACAACACGACTCTTTTTTTCTCTAAAAAGGAAAGACCTTTTCTATCTCCGCAAGACATAATTCCTTACGTGTTTTTTATGGAGATAAAGCAAAGAAGCGAATCAAGTTGTTGCATAAAAACGCCTAAAGCATTGTAAAGTGGTACAGTACCCTATAATGTCGCTAAAGTCTTATCTTTCCATCTATTTTGACCTATTCGTTATTAAAGTGTTTAATTTTTACAACCCCTTAAAAGCGATTCAGTCAAGTTCATGGTTGCGTATGGGGCGTGTCATTAATTGCTTCATTGCTTGATATCCTGATAAATCCCCTTTAATAATATCAACCACGGCATGACAAATGGGGGCAGGCACGTGGTGCTGTTTTGCCCATTGATTGGCTGCCAAAGTGGAGTTTAACCCTTCAATGGTACCAAGACGCGCATAGACAGAAGGCAATGACTCACCTGTGGCCAGTGCCAAACCTGCTCGACGATTGCGGGACTGATCACCTAGGCATGTTAGCATAATATCCCCTATTCCTGCAAGACTATAGAGGGTTTCGCGGCGTCCTCCCCAAGAAACGATAAAACGCCCCAATTCATGTACCCCACGTGTCATGAGGGCGGCGCGTGCATTTTCTCCAAACTGCTGCCCATCAGATAATCCTACCGCAACGGCCAACATATTTTTGAGTGCCCCCACAGCAGCAACCCCTTGTATATCATCGCTGGGATAAAGGCGAAAGTGATCACGTTGTAGATCTTGTGCCAACGATTGGGCAACGGATAGGGATGAATGTGCAACGGTCAAAGCCGTAGGTTTGCAATCGGCAAGTTCTTGTGCAAAGCTCGGTCCAGAAATGAGAGCGATATGCGGTAAATCCTGAACAGCATGATGGCGAAGCAACAACGATTTTACGATTTGTTGCGGAAATTGTAAAGTATCCGGCAATAGGCCTTTAGAGGCAATAAGCAACGTATGAAAACGCGATAGCCACGCATGGTATTGCAGCACAAAAAGGGTCAGTTTTGCTACGGGTAAACACAATATAGCCAAGCGGTTATCCGTATCGGGAAGCGTTTGCGCCGCATCATCGACTGTTGCAATACCGATCTCATGGGGCAATACACAATTGGGGAGATAGGCTTTGTTCTGACGTGTCTTTTGTAATGCTTGCGCTTGTGCTTGGGTTCGACTCAGCAAACGGATGGGGAGACGTGTTAATGCGTCTGTGTTTTTGGGGTCAGGTAAAACATCGCTTAAGCATCTGGCCAGTGCGGTTCCCCAAGAACCTGCCCCAATAATATCGATGGATGAAGTACTCATAGCCCCATCAAAAATCGCTGTAGCGCCTTACCAGGATCCGCTTCACGCATGAACGCCTCACCAATTAAGAACGTATCGACGCCGTGAGATTTCATTAATGCAATATCCGCCGAACCTTGAATGCCACTTTCACAAATACCGATTTGGCGCGTAGGAATGTGTGGTTTCAAGGCTATTATTGTGTCCAAAGAGACCTTGAAGGTTTTTAAATCACGGTTATTCACACCGATGAGTACCTTGTCATGCAAAGGTAAGCACAAAGCGCGCTTGAGTTCCTCTGCGTTATGGACTTCAATCAATACCGTTAACTGATAATCATTCGCACACGCCAATAAGCTGTCGATCTCAGAATCATCCAAGCAAGCCACAATCAACAATATCGCATCAGCACCAGCTGCCCGGGCTTCAGCAATTTGATAACGATGGATGATAAAGTCTTTGCGCAACAATGGTATATCAACCATTTTTCGAGCCATGCGCAAATGCTCAAGGTTTCCTTGAAAAAACGGCGTGTCGGTCAATATGGATAAACAGGTTGCGCCATGTGATTCATATCCTTTTGCCAGTGCCACGGGGTCAAACGATTCTCGAATGACACCTTGACTGGGACTCGCCTTTTTAATTTCTGCAATCACGCCTGTCCCGTTTTTAATGGCGGATTGACGCAATGCCATTGCAAAGTCGCGTGTTTCAGGCAACAACGCGATGGTTTTGTCCAGTATCGTTAATGGTGTTTTTTGTTGCGCCAAGACAACTTCTTCACGCTTTGAGGCTAAAATACGAGAAAGAATATGGGGCATGGTAACACTTTGAAGTGATTGATGAAAACGTTTAGGACATGTCTCATACCATTTTTTTATCGCATGAATCGGTGGTTCGCCCCAATACTTTTTGCGCTATTTCATCATTATAAACCATCTCCTCATGCTTCATTACCATTTTTTTGAACTTTCCAACATTCAATGCCTATTCTCATTCCTATTCTACCGCCATGATACCATCACACACTTCCTACGCGGCGCTCCCTATATGCTCTCCATATCCCCTTTATCGATCATTCACTCACTCTATCCTACTCTACCTATTCACACTTGCCGAAACATTATAAAATGTGACTGTGTTGTTTCGCTCCTCATTGATGGAATATACACTTCGTCGCTCACGCCTTGTGACATTTTAAATTTGTCTCGCTATACCTTCTTCATCTCAACATTCAAACGCACTCTCACATTACACTTTGCTCAACACTACTTGTTTTCAACCATCTATCTTCACTACAATCCCTAATCTATAAAATATTTTTTCCACTTTTTTCCTCCTTACTTATATTTGTCACAATCGACACCCGAAATTTTCTTAGCTAATTCTGACAAACCTTTTTGTGCATCTAGACATTTTGCCAGTGATTCTTTACGCTCAGCCTGTAGCTTTGCTTTTTCTCGGGCAAGTTTTGCTTTGGCTCGGGCATGTTCTGCTTTGGCTTCTTCTAAGGCTTTTGCACCTTCGGCAATTTGCCTGTCCAGCTCGGCAATTCGCCTTTTCTGTTCGGCATTTATTCTGTTTAGCTCCTTTCTAGCACACTTCAGTTTCGCCATTAACCCCTCTTCTTTGGCACATACTCCTTTCATGAATATTAGCAATTGGTTTTCCGCTAGCTTCATCTCCTCTGGGGGTTTGTCTCCATTCTCTTGGTGTAACGGCAAAACGCCTTCGGCGGAGAAATGTTTTTCTCGCTCTAAGAACGCCTTTTCTCCTGATTTCCCCTCGGTTTGCGGGTACCCTGCGATACCATAAACATCTCCAAGCGTGGCAAGCGCAAACTCTTTTTGTACCGCGTCCCAATTTTCTGCGCGTTCTCCATGCAGCGAAAGTATGTCCAGTTGGGTTTTGTGCTCTCCCTCTTTTTTTAATCTGTGTTGACGATCCCGCATGGCGGTTTTCATGTATCTGCGCAAAGCCTCAGGATTTTTAAAAGATGCCTGAGAAAGAGCACTTAATGCTTCACTTGTTTGATGACAAACGATTCTCGTTTGTGGAGGCTTTGGATTCATCTCTTCATGACATGCCAAACCAATGCCAATTCAATATTCATCATGTTTTGACTTTCTTAAAAATACCCCTGTCTGCGAAACCATACCGACCAAGTAAAAGTAGAAAGACTCTCGATGATTGGAAAAACATAACAGGCTCAAATACGCGCCTGCGTTCATCAAAGAGAACCTATAAAGCAGCACTTAAGAACTTGCCTTGCTCTGAACAAAGTATAACTCTTTTTAGGGATATAATTATACGGCACGGTACACATAATCTAACAAGCAAAGTGATGAATGCGATTACAGATCATTTAGAGAAAAAAGGTGTGGTGTTGAAAGGAGGCACGAGGTATAGCGAGACAAATTTAAAATGTCACTAGGCGTGAGCGACGAAGTGTATATCCCATAAATGAGGAGCGAAACAACACAGTGACGTTTTATAATTTTTCGGCTATAGATGCCAGTATCATCTATGCGCCAAATTCGACGAAGAATAAAGAGAAAAAACGAGACCCAAAAATGCACTCAACGAAAAAAGGGCATGTTGCGCTCATATAAAAAATGAGAAAAAACGGAGAAATTCGATACCGCCAAGTTTTTATTGGATTAGATCAGAGGTTTCCTAAATAAACCCCAATACCGCAAAACTGTCTATTCATCAACTTGATCATCATCAAGCTGCTGAGTGAGTACTCGAACAGGCTGATAGGCTTTTTCGCGCACATTTAACTGAAAAATATCTGATCGCGCGTAGTGCCCCACTGCATCAAAATCCAGCCGTGCCCGTGGAATATCATCAAGATCAATCGTTTCCACCAATATTTCTTCTTTGTCCAATATAGGCCCTGCCAGTACCTCGCCCAAAGGGCCTATAATGCAGCTTCCTCCGCGCATTAAAATATCACTATTTGCGTAAACTGCATTAAGAGCATAATCCTGTGGGTAGTCTTTTCGAGTCATAAATTGACAAGCAGACAGTACAAAACAACGTCCTTCCATTGCAATATGACGCATTGTTGCTAGCCAGCTTTCACGATCGTCCGCTGTTGGCGCACAGTATAATGCAATACCCTTTGAGTACATAAACATGCGAAGCATTGGCATATAGTTTTCCCAGCAAATTACTGCTCCCACTTCTCCCCATGGTGTCGATACGGTCGTTAGCGTTGAACCGTCCCCTTGTCCCCAAACAAGGCGCTCGCTCGCTGTTGGCATTAATTTACGATGCTTACCAAGCAATTCTCCATCAGGCGCAAAAAATAAAACCGTACAATAAAGAGTACCTCCCTCCCGTTCAACAACCCCAATTACCAGATAAACTTGACACTCGGCGGCGATCTCTGACAATTTTTGACAAGCCTGTCCTGGTACTTCAATGGCAGACTGCCAATAACGTCGAAAGTCTTCACGACCTTCTGGTTTACGGTTGCCAATACAAACACCGAAATCCAGCCCCTTGGGATAGGCTGAAACCATGGCTTCTGGAAATAAAACCAGTTTTGCATCCTGCTGAGCAGCACACTTGGTCAAATTTAAAACTTTAGCCAGCGTCATTTCCACATCAAAAGCACAAGCTCCCGCTTGTACCACAGCAACATTAATTTTATTCATTTTCTCTTTCCCTTTTTGAAATAAACCCTCGTTCTATTTTGTAAATTGAATCAACAAGGTCCCGCGTGTGGGTATCATCAGACTCCGCGATCAAAACAGCCATTCCCTGGGTTTTTAAATCACTCAATACATTGGCCAATCGCCGCGACAGTGCAGGCGCAACACCTTCAAAAGGCTCATCCAATAAGAGCAGTTGCTTTGCCACCATCAAGGCACGTGCCAACGAAACCAATTTTTGTTGACCCCCACTTAAGCTTAGTGCAAGCCTATGGGCAAAACTTTTTACTTCAGGCATGATCTCGTAGATAGCATCAATCTTTTGACGATCATTGTCAACGGCATGTGTCCAACATGGCATTTGAATATTTTCTTCGACGCTAAGATCTGGAATAAGTTTGCGGTCTTCTGGCATGTATCCTATGTGCAGGTGTGCACGGCGATAGGCAGCTAAATAGGTCATATCGTGGGAACAAAGAACAATTTCTCCGCACTGGGAAGGCAAAAGTCCCATAATAGATCTCATGAGTGTCGTTTTGCCAGCACCGTTGTGTCCAATCAAGCCCACCATTTCGCCCGCATTAATCGTTAGTTTTGCGTGCCTAAGCACTGGAGTATGCTCAATGGCTACATCGAGATCGTTTACTTTCAACACAAAATCATTTTTTGGGGTTGATTGCATCATAATACCAACTCTTGCACTTTACGATCAGAAAGAACGCTATCGACTGTACCGTCTGCGATAACAAGACCATCGGCAAACGCAATGATCCGTGTTGTATATTTGCGAACAATGTCCATGTCGTGTTCTACAAAAATAACCGATGTATCCGAGTGTTTGATTCCAGCCATCACCGTATCCATCAAACTGAATTTTTCCTCAATGGCCACACCACTGGTAGGTTCATCCAATAACAGAAGTTTTGGATGAGTGATCATGGCCATGGCAATATCCAGCAATTTACGCACTCCTTGAGCGAGTATATTTACATTGCTTTTGGCATGCTCTTGAATAGAAAACGCATCCAGTACTTCGAGTGCATGCTGTTTATTTTTTTCGCTTTTTAGTGGTTGTATGGGACTCAATGTCAATAGACTGGATGTCGATTGGGCAGCACTCTGTGCGATTAGAATATTTTCTAACACACTCAGTTCTGGAAAAAGCTGTGCCACCTGAAAAGATCGGCAAATCCCAATCTTCATTGTATCCACAGGAGAAAGGTTTGTAATATCACGACCGCAAAATAGAATGCTTCCGCTACTGGGTGCGAGATATCCAGTGATCATATTAATAAAAGTCGTTTTTCCTGCCCCATTTGCCCCAATGATTGTTACGATTTCTTTTTTATTAATCATGATGTTTATGTCCTGTGCTGCAGCAATGGCTCCAAATGTTTTGGTTAAATGGCTTGTTTCTAGCAGATATGTCATATCAACGCTCCTTTTTTGATAGCAATCCACAAATACCATTCGGCAGAAATAAGATGATGATAATAAGAGTAGCTCCTAGAATAAACTGCCAAGCATTTGGCATAAACTCAAGCGCGTAAGTACGTAACAATTCAAAAATACCCGTTCCTATGAAAGGAGCGAGTGCGTTACCGGCTCCACCAAATAAGGCAATAAAAATAAACTCACCCGATTGTGTCCAATAGGTCATCTCAGGTCCAATATGCCCCAGCGCAAGCGCCATCAATCCCCCACCAATAGAGGCCAACATTGAGGAAAGAACATATTGCAAATAGACAATACGGTTTGGAGAAACTCCTAAATATTCTAGTCTGGTCTCATTTTCCCGAACGGCTTGTGCAGCATATCCCAGTGGCGATTGCATATAAATGTGTATTGCACAAGCAACACCTACAGCTATAAAACAGGACAAAAAGTACAGCGCGATTTTTGCATGCTCTGGGGCTGGCATAAAACCTAAGTAGCTAGGTGATACTACATTAAAACCGTCTGTTGAACCCAGAAACTCACTTTTAGATAAAGCACCAAATAAAATCATGGATAAAGCAAGACTGAACATCGCAAAGAATATCTCGCGATACCGACACATAAACAAACCCAGCAATACACTGATAACAGCACCGCTAAGCATTGCTGACATTAATAATAAAAAAGCATCACTTATTTCTAAATACCGTACCGCAAGTCCAACGCAGTAGGCACCTATGCAATAATAAAGCCCCTGACCAAATGATACAATATTGGTACGCATTAATAAAACAACACCTGAAACGACAATGGCTTTAGCAATAATTGAAATGCTCAGAAATACTAACCAATTGGGTAATAATACACCTATCAAAGCAAACAATAAAGCTAAAAGCAGAATGGTTAGCGGTAGTGTACAGGCTTTCATTAAATTTTCCTTGCCGTTTGTAGAGGAAATAGGCCGTATGGGCGAAATGCCAAAACACACGCCATAACACCAAAAATAACGAATAGCTCAGCGCTTGGCATTAAATTGACGGCTGTAGAACGCATGATACCAATGATCATAGCACCAATCAAAGCACCTTGAATATTACCCAATCCTCCTATCACAACAACCGCAAAAGCCAAAACAATCACTTCAATGCCCAGTCCCGGATTAATCGCAATGGCAGGTGCAGCCAAACCTCCCGCGAGAGATCCCAAGGCTGCTCCAATACCAAAGGTTATCATGAATATTTGCTTAACATTGGCCCCAACAATTTCAGCTGCATCACGATTTTGAATAATAGCCCGTAGTAACTTACCTTTGTGGGTACGGTTGAGCCCAAACCATAACACACAAGCGATGATGAGCGCAACCCCAATCATTGCCAGGTCATAATTTATAAATGTAATGCCAACAATTTTCGTACGTCCGAGTAAACTATAGACCTCAAAAGCATAATACGATTGTACCCCCCATACAAACTTGATAATGTCTTCAAACATCAGTAAAATTCCATAAGTTACCAAGACCAGTATAATTTCTTTGCGCGCATGAAGAAACTGCAACAATCCTTTTTCAACCAGAATCCCGACACAAAATCCAACAACCAGCGGGACACAAAATAGAATCAAGAAAGCACCCCAAGCGGGTAAATTGACCGAAAAATACCAAGATATAGATGAAGCCGTTGCATAAGCACCAATGGCGTAAAAACTACCGTGCGCCATATTCAAAACGCGCATAACGCCATATATCAGCGTTAGTCCCGCTGACAAAATGAACAACCAAGACGCATAGATGAGCCCATCTATCAAAATTGCTGCTGTCAGAGCCATTATTTCCCCTTGTGCCAATAGTGTATGGCGTTAAAAAATCGCTCTATAAAAGATCTCGATTTTACAACATCAATTAGTTACATTGAGCGCCCGGAAAGCCTGCTTTGATCCATTCAAGACTGCTGTATTCCGCCGGAGGATTCACACAATCTGGACTATAGTGTCGAACGTTTTTCAAAGAGGCCTTACCGTCTACAAGCGTGAATTGACCATATGAAACACCTGTGATGGCTTGATGACCACTGGAACGCCTCATACGAATTGTACCAGCAGGACTTTCATAGGTAAGGTTGATAAGGTTGGATCTTATCTGATCAATAGATGGGTTCTTACCACTTTTATCTGCAGCTGCCTTTAGAGCAAGAATAGCTTGTGCCATATAGTAGGCCGGAAAAGTGGGTGTTTCACCATAGGTTGCTTCATAGGCTTTGCGAAACCAACGGTTGAGATTTGTATCGGGCGCAAACATATCACCTGAACCTCTAGCCCCAATAATGGTGCCTTCAGCAATTTGCTTGGCAAGCTTTTTAATAGAAGTACCGCCAGTTGTTAATAAAACGGTTTGGTCTTCAAATAAGTTGCGTGCATTGCCTTGTAAAATGAAAGCTTCCATATCACCGCCCCAAAAGCTGGAATGAATAATGTCGGCCCCCGCTCGTCCAAGAGCCGTAATTTCAGCACCGTATTGACCTGCAAAGATTTTAGGAAATTGTTCGGTCGCAATGTTTATGTCTGCGCTAAACTTTTTTAATGACAACTGAAAATCTCTCCATGAGTCCTGACCCCAAGCATAGTTTTGATTCATACCAGATACACTTTTTGCATTTGGAAAAAGTTCGCTCACATAGCGGGCTGCCGCAATGTTTTCAACATCTTGTGTTGCCATGGTTCTAAATACATATTTACGTTTGGCTTCTTCAAAAATGCGGGTTGAACCACAATAGTAAAACAAGGTTAAGGCTTTTAATTCTTCAGCCACTGGAGCGATTGCAAGGCAAGATCCTGAGGATGCATATCCAACTACGGCATCCACACCCTGCCGCTGAACCAAGTTACGATATTCTGTAACTCTTGTCGCAGAATCAACGGCTTCATCACTGTAGACTGCTTCTATCAGACGTCCACCAGCACCTACTCCTGAATAGGGGGCGGGCAAGGTACCCTCATTAATTGCTTTTATAATCAAATCACCTCCATTACGCGATGGAATTCCAACGGGTCCAGAAACACCCCCCGAAAAGAAAGAAACTACACCTATTTTTAGTGATTCAGCATACACAACGCTTGCGACACTTAGACTTACAGTTACATGAAAGACGAGTATTGCCTTTTTTATCAGGCCTGTTTTAAATTTATCCATTGGAGTTCTCCTTTTAAGTTTGTCGAAAATATTTGACAATATATTAAAAATTTATCAGCATGCTCCATAATTATTCAATTAAACCATATCATGGGTTTTTGTTAAATAACTATAAGCAGCGATAATATTATCACAACTTAATCGTTTTGTCAAAAATGATGATAAAATCTTTTCGTTTATTTTGTGTCGATAAAAATCGACAAAATATGAAAACAGATATCGATGTGACAAGCACATAATTTTGAAATGCGTTTTACAATTTGAGCGGCAAGTCACATAGATCCCATTGTTGTATTAAAATAACATTTGTATGACTACGTATATGCGAGAGAAGAAGTAACACCATATATGAGCTGTGACAATAACTAAGAAGAAATAATGAACGCTCAAAACCACAAGCAATAAAAAGACATAAATGCATCTATGAATGAAACACTAGAACTTTTAGGACTTACTGGCAGAAAGGCCGCATTCTATATGGCCGCCCTTGAGCTGGGGGAAGCAACCATCTCTGCCATTTCCAAACATGCGGGAATAGGGCGTACCACAAGCTATGATATTCTTAACATCCTCATCTTTGAGGGATTCGTCGGTCAGATGGAAAAAAATGGTCGCATATATGTTTATGCTGAAAATCCAGACACACTTCTTGCCAAAATGGACGAGCGCCGCCACAATGTAGTTAAGGCCATTCCAAAAATTAAAGCTATTTACAACCGTTCACATACAAAGCCTCGTATTCGTTACTATGAGGGCAAAGACGGCATTATTACAGTTATGGATGAAATTTTATCCACCTCATCAAACGAAGTACTTGGGGTATTATCAATGGTGGAGCTACTGGAAATACCGGGTGCCGACTACATGGAAAATCATATTGCACGTCGGGTGGAGAAAAACATCGCGTTAAAGGTTATTCGCTCCCATGCTGAGGATATAGAAGATCGTTGGAGAACAAACCAAAGTCAATTGCGAGAAGTTCGCTTTGCCCCTGATCTGACCATCTTCTCCATGACAACCTATATCTACGATGATGTTGTGGTTTTGATTTCATCAAAGCGTGAAAATTTTGCCGTTCATATTGAAAGCACCGAATTTACAGCGTTGCAAAGAACATTTTTTAACACTTTATGGAATGTGAGTACAGTTGTTTAATAATTTTTTGTAGCCAATTATGGCACTGGAGAGAGGCGCGTGTTTCCATTGATGCATAACGCTTGGATCTATGGTAAATAGAGACCGTATACCCATTAATTGTACAGTCTCATACAGTGCTGGTATGGGTTCTTATAGCGAGACAAATTTAAAATCTCACAAGGCGTGAGCGACGAAGTGTATATCCCATACATGATGAGCAAAACAACACAGTGACACTTTATAATTTTTCGGCTATACCTCTTAAAACGATTATAATCGTCCATACAAGCAGCTTTAAAGCCACCGGTATTTTCGTGTTATGATGTTCATGCGCCTTTACCTATTGATCCAAAAAAACCCCAATGGTTTCATCAAAACCTTGTTGTCAATGCGTGGAATGCTGCACCCTTGCTATTTTGGCACTTCTTTGTCTCGCCTATACATTCCGCATCTTTAAAGCTTAGTATGACGCATTCAGTCGATTTCTTACGACAGAACCTAAAAAAACGTATTTTGGTAATTGATGGTGCTATGGGTACCATGATTCAGCGCGCACAACTGTCTGAAGCCGACTATCGTGGTCAAGATTTTTTGGATCATCCTCAAGACTTAAGAGGGAACAATGACTTATTATCGATAACGCGACCAGACATCATTCAAAACATCCACCGCGCCTATCTTGCAGCGGGAGCAGACATTATTGAAACCAATACATTTAACAGCAATGCGCTTTCCCAAGCCGATTACCAACTTTCTCATCTGATCCCAGAGCTTAACTATCGGGCTGCACAGCTGGCCCGTGAATGCGCCGATGAGTATAGTACGCAAACGCCGGATCAACCGCGTTGGGTTGCAGGTGCGCTAGGGCCTACAGGAAAATCATTATCGCTGTCTCCCAAAGTAGAGGATCCCGGTTATCGTGATGTTTCTTTTACCGAGATGGTTAAGGTTTACCGCGAACAAGCGGAAGCATTAATCCAAGGCGGGGTCGATATTTTGTTGATAGAAACCATATTCGATACCTTAAATGCGAAAGCCGCGATTGTTGCCATTGAGGAAATAGCCGAAGATCAAAATCATCAATACCCATTGATTATTTCGGGCACGATCACAGATGCATCAGGCCGTACGCTTTCCGGTCAAACCATTGAAGCGTTTTGGTATTCGATACGTCATGCGCAGCCACTGGCCGTAGGCATTAATTGTGCACTGGGGGCTGAACTGATTCGTCCTTATCTTGTGATGCTGTCTAAAATAGCCGATACTTTTGTCAGTGTGTACCCGAATGCTGGACTACCGAACCCTCTTTCAGACACAGGCTACGATGAGCCCCCTGAAGTAACATCGCGCTGGATTCGTCGTTTTGCCGAAGAAGGGCTTGTGAATTTGGTCGGGGGGTGTTGTGGAACAACCCCCGAACATATCGCCGCTATCGTTACTGCCTTATCATCCAGTACACCACGCCCTATTCCAACACTTCCAACAGCACTGCGTTTATCGGGTCAAGAAGCATTGTCCATTGATCAACGCTCTTTATTTGTCAATATCGGAGAGCGAACCAATGTAACAGGCTCAAAAGCCTTTTCAAAGCTGATTCTTGCAGGAGATTATGCCAAAGCCTTAGACGTGGCTCGACAACAAGTTGAAAATGGGGCGCAAATCATTGACATCAATATGGATGAAGGCATGATTGATGCTGTAGAAAGCATGGCGACATTTCTCAAACTGATTGCTGCTGAACCTGACATTGCATGCATTCCCATAATGATCGACTCTTCACGCTGGGCGGCTATTGAGGCTGGTTTACAATGCGTGCAGGGTAAATCTATTGTTAATTCAATTTCTTTGAAAGAAGGAGAAGCATCTTTTTTAGAACAAGCCAAGTGGGCACGTCGTTATGGGGCTGCTGTGGTCGTGATGGCCTTTGATGAAAAAGGACAAGCCGATACTTTAGCGCGCCGTATTGCCGTTTGCGAACGGGCTTATCACTTGTTAACCACACAGGCCCATATCTTGCCTGAAGACATTATTTTTGATGCCAATATTTTTGCCATTGCAACGGGCATTCCCGAACACAACCGCTACGCATACGATTTTATTGAAGCCGTCCGTACGCTTAAACAAAAATTTCCCGAGTGTCATTTTTCGGGTGGCGTTTCCAATTTATCGTTCAGTTTTCGTGGGAACAATACGGTGCGTGAGGCCATCCATACTGTATTTCTCTACCATGCACGTAAAGCGGGAATGAGCATGGGCATTGTGAATGCCGGACAATTGGGTATTTATGATGAATTGCCTCAAGAATTGCGTGATGTTGTCGAAGAGGTTATTTTTAACCACAACCCGGACAATGATGAAGTGGGCGAACGTCTATTGCATTTGGCCATTACTTTAAAAACCACCAAGACACAAGAAACATCCCAACAACGCCATGCTTGGCGAGAGAAAACCGTCGATGAAAGAATCATCCATGCCTTAGTACATGGCATTGATACCCATATTGAAACAGACACCGAAGAAGCACGAAAAATACTCCAACAAGCCATACAGGTCATTGAAGGCCCATTGATGTGTGGCATGAATATTGTGGGTGACCGGTTTGGTGAAGGAAAAATGTTTTTGCCTCAAGTGGTCAAATCGGCACGTGTCATGAAAAAAGCCGTCGCTTATCTTACGCCGTTTATTGAAGCGCAAAAACAAGGCAAACGTTCCAATCAAGGCACCATCATCATGGCAACCGTACGCGGTGATGTCCATGATATTGGTAAAAACATCGTTGGAATTGTCTTGCAATGTAATGATTACCAAGTTATTGATTTAGGTGTGATGGTGCCTTGCGCCAAAATTTTACAAGCAGCCAAAGAACATGAGGCAAACTTAATTGGACTTTCGGGTTTGATTACGCCCAGTTTGGAAGAAATGGCGAATATCGCGATGGAAATGCAAAGCGAAGGTTTTTCCATTCCATTGTTGATTGGAGGGGCTACAACATCACGGCTCCATACGGCGATTAAAATTGCGCCGCATTATCAACATCCCGTCATTCATGTTCCAGACGCCTCACGTGCTGTAGGGGTCGTTACAAAATTGCTGTCGGATAATCAAACCCGCGAAACCTATTTACGTGAGATTCGTGACGATTATGCTCAAGTCCGCCGACGTTATCAAGAAAAACAAGGACCTGTCTATATTGACTACGCTCAAGCGTGCCGCAATAAGCTCGTGATAGATTGGTCTACCACCATTGTACCCGCGCCAATGATGTTGGGCCGAAAATTACTGAAGAACTACCCCATCGCAGAATTGCTTGATTTTATCGACTGGGGGCCGTTCTTTCATACGTGGGATCTTCCGGCGAAATACCCACACATTTTATCGGATACAAAAGTAGGCCCCCAAGCCAAACAGTTGTACGATGACGCACAAAAGATGCTTAAAGACATCATCCGAAAACAGTGGGTTAGAGCACACGCCGTATTTGCGCTTTATCCCGCCGCTTCTATAGAAGACGATATCGTCTTTTATGCGGATGCCACCTATGATCAACCGATTTTGACTTGTCCAATGCTACGTCAGCAAACGAAAAAACGGGACGGTCTTCCAAACCTGAGTCTTTCTGATTTTGTGGCACCGAAATCGCTTGGAATGCTTGATCATGCAGGTTTATTTGCCTGTTGTGTTCACATAGATGAAGCGGTTGTACACACTTTGACACAAGCGCATGATGACTATCGCCTCATCATGTTGAAGGCACTTGCCGATCGACTGGTTGAGGCTTTGGCGGAGCGTTTACATCAAAAGGTCCGTCAAGAGTTTTGGGGCTATGGGGCTCATGAAACATTGTCAAATGAGGCATTAATCGCAGAACAATACCAAGGCATTCGACCGGCCCCTGGTTATCCGGCATGTCCCGATCATTTTTTAAAAAAGCCATTATTGGAATTGCTACAGAGCAAAGACATTGACATGTATCTGACCGACACTTTAGCGACCACCCCAGCCTCAAGCATTTGTGGCATCTATTTGGCGCATCCTCAATCCCATTATCTGGTTGTCGGAAAAATAGATGATGATCAAATACAAGATTATGCAAAACGTTGTCATATTGATATAGAACAAGCAAAAAAACGACTCGTTTCTTTTTAACGCACACTAAGGCGCACTCTTGCCATGCTTCCAGCAGACCATACAACCGCCGATACAGAATGGCAAAGTATTGAAGCTTGCTGTCAATCGGGCGATGTAGAGCAAGCGATTGCGAAGCTGCTGGTATATGTAGATCATCATCCGCAGCACGTGCAAGCACACCGTCAATTGGCCAAGCTGTTTTCTGATAAAAGAGATTTTCCACGTGCCGAACAAGCATATCGGAGTGTACTGGCGCTACTTCCCAAACATTCATCTGAATATCCCGAAGTACTGAATCATTGGGGATGGGTTTTGCGACACATGATGAACGTATCTGAGGCACTTTCCGCATTTGATGAACTCTTAAAGCTGAATCCACACCTTGAAATGGCTCGTTTTTATCGCGGTACGCTCTTAATACAAATGATGCGTTTACCTGAGGCACTTGCTACGTTTGATGAAATGTTAAAGCTGGATCCACATCTTGAGGTGGCTCGTTTTTGTCGTGGTACAGTCTTATTGCAATTGGGGCGTTATGAAGAGGGCTGGCGTGATTATGAATCGCGTGCGTTTGTCCGTCCTCATTCAGTTTTGGTTCCCCACGTCCCATTTCCATGTTGGGAAGGCGAATCTTTAGCCAAGCGATCCATTTTGGTTCTAGGTGAACAAGGTTTTGGAGACCAAATTCAGTTTGTGCGTTATCTTCCCAAGCTATGTGCGTTAGGAGGTGTTGTGGGGATATATATAAAAACTCCACTGTTGCGCCTCATACAACGATTGCCAGAAATCAGCGACACATTCGATCACATTGAAAACGCTAAAAACTACGACTTTCAGATTCCCCTATTAAGTTTGCCGCGAATTTTTAAAACAACTGTTTCAACCATTCCTTCTGAAACTCCCTATATTCCATTGTTAAAACATTGTCATAAAGCATCAGATCACGAACTGCGAAGACAATGGCAACAACGGGTGGATGAGGCGATAGGAAAAAACATAAAGATTCCAAAACTTAAAGTGGGTTTGGTGTGGGCAGGCGGGTATCGTCCTGACAATCATTCAGCCATGACTATGGATCAGCGCCGTTCGTTACAGCTATCATGGCTAAAAACTTTTGTGACGATACCATATACCCAGTTCTTTAGTCTGCAATATGGCACCTGCTATACCGCTGAGGTTGAGCGTTTCAATCAAGATTTATGGGCAACGCCATTATCCAATGTATCACCCATTATTGACCTTACGGGTTATATAGAAGATTTTTCCGATACAGCTGCTCTGATTGAGCACTTGGACCTGGTGATTTCTTGTGATACTGCAGTAGCCCATCTTGCTGGAGCACTGGGAATACCTGTATGGATTATGAATCGGTATGACCAATGTTGGCGTTGGCTACAAAATCGCAGTGATTCCCCCTGGTATCCAACGGCAAAACTATTCCAACAACCACACCTGGATGATTGGGAAGCGGTCATTCACAATATATCGCAAGCATTACACGATTTGACGAAAAGTATGCCTATGCTTCCAGCAGACCATACAACCGCCGATACAGAATGGCAGAGTATTGAAGCTTGCTGTCAATCGGGCGATGTAGAGCAAGCGATTGCGAAGCTGCTGGTATATGTGCGTCATCATCCACAAGATGTGAAGGCCCACTATCAATTGGGCACATTGTTTCGTCATCAGAGCAACTTTTCATCGGCGGAACAAGCGTTTCGGAATGTATTGGCACTGGCTCCCAAACATTCGCCCAACAGTGCACACATATTAAACGAGTTGGGGTGGGTCTTGCGAAAATTGGCGCGTCTGCCTGAGGCGCTTGCCGCATTTGATGAAGCGGTAAAAATGAATCCTCAGTTTGAGGGGGCTCGTGCCAACCGAGGGTTGGTCTTACTACAATTAGGACGCTATGAAGAGGGCTGGCGTGATTATGAGTCTCGCCTACTGGACTGTCCGGATATGGTGCCTCAAGCTCCATTTCCACGTTGGCAAGGACAGCCTTTGGCCCAACGATCCATTTTGGTTTTAGGGGAACAAGGCTTTGGCGATCAAATTCAGTTTGTGCGGTATCTTCACAAACTATTGGCATTGCTACCGGCCGTTGTGGATGTACTTGTCAAGCCGCCACTGTTGCGTCTTATACAACGCATATCGGGTATACATCATGTTTATGCGTACACAGACAACCCTATCAACTATGACTTTCAAATTCCATTGTTAAGTTTACCGCTCATTTTTAAAACCACCGAATCCACCATTCCCGCTGAGATACCGTATATTCCGCTATTAAAACATTGCCACAAAACGGCCCACCATGAGCTCCAAAAACAATGGCAACAACGAATCGACGAAGCAATGGCAAAAACCCCAAGCGTACCAAAACTCAAAATAGGCTTGGTATGGGCAGGCGGGTATCGTCCCGATGATCACGCAGCGACCTCCATGGATCAGCGCCGCTCATTAGAGCTTGAATGGTTAACACCTGTCGTGATGACACCCTGTACCCAATTTTTTAGCTTGCAATGTGGTGCTAAAGACTATTCTGCTGAAATAGCGGCTTTTAACCAACATTTGGTTAACAACGCATTGCCCAACATTGCACCCATTATTGACCTTACGGGGGATATAGAAGATTTTTCCGATACAGCCGCTCTGATTGAGCACTTGGACCTGGTGATTTCTTGTGATACTGCAGTGGCCCATCTTGCTGGAGCACTGGGAATACCCGTATGGATTATGAATCGGTATGATCAATGTTGGCGTTGGCTGCAAAATCGTAGTGACTCCCCCTGGTATCCAACGGCGCAACTATTCCAACAATCACAGCCGGGTCACTGGGAATGGGTCATTCAAAATATATCACAAGAGCTGCACCATTTAACAAAAAATATTGCATAATGTCAGGGCATGCTAAAAATCCATTGTACTCTTTTTTGGGGAGTGATCGTATGTCGACTGGGAATGACCAAAACAGATGGTATGTATCTTGAAGAGCTTTATATCCATGGATAACATCTCATTTAAACAACTCCGTTATTTTATTGCGGTCGCAAACTCAGGACAAATATCAAAGGCGGCGGCAGAGTTCAACGTATCCCAGTCTGCTATTACTACTGCGATTAAGGGGTTGGAGCGAATACTGGGGACGCGATTATTTGAAAGGCATGTCCATGGTGTTTCCTTAAGGCTAGAGGGAAGTTTATTTTTAAATCATGCCAATCGTATCTGTGCCGCTGTAGATGAGGCATTGCATATACCCAAGCGTGTTCAGCATGATATTTCGGGTTGTCTCTCGCTGGCGGTAACCTATACCGTAGCCGGCTACTTTATTCCACCTCATTTGGCAAAATTCACGCTGATGTATCCCAATATTGAGGTTAAATTAACAGAGGCGGTACGCAGCAACATTGAAGAAGGCTTGATTTCAGGCGAGTTTGATTTGGCCATGATGTTGACATCAAACCTTGCCAATCAAGAGGATATTGACCATGAAGTACTGTTCCGCTCACGCAGGCGCCTTTGGCTTGACAGTAATCACGAATTTTTGAAACAAAAAAAAGTCTCTTTGTGTGAAGTAGCCAAACAACCTTTGATTATGTTAACCGTGGATGAAGCCAGTCATGCAGCATTGAGGTATTGGCACCGCACACCATTTCAACCCAACATCCGATTTCGTACTTCGTCGGTAGAAGCCGTACGTTCGATGGTCTCAAACGCTGCGGGAATAGCAATTTTGTCGGATATGGTATATCGTCCTTGGTCTTTAGAAGGCAGACAGGTTAAAGCTATTTCCCTTGTTGATGAGATACCTACCATGGATGTTGGGTTGGCGTGGTGTAATGCCCTTGCGTTACAACAACCGGCAAGATTGTTTATGGAGTTTATGCACTCGACTGTTCGTCGGGATCATCAGTTTTTGATGTAATAGCGTGACCAAAAAATAAAAACGAAACGCTAAAATGGTAAAGCAGCTTATGATCAGAAGACTTTTCCAATACCGCGTAGCGGAGTACACTATCCGTTTTTATTAATGACAATAGGGGAGGAGAACCTATGAATTATCAACAAAGCTATCAATACTCGTTGACCAACAAGGAAGATTTTTGGCGTGAATGCGCCACATTGATTGATTGGCATCAACCCTTTGAACGCATATTGGATGATGAAAAACTACCATTTGCTAAATGGTTTGTAGGTGGGCAAACCAATCTTTGTTATAACGCTATTGATCGTCATTGTGTGCAATTGGGCGATCAGCCCGCCTTAAAGTTTATTTCAACAGAAACCCATCGCCAAACGATTTATAGCTTTCGTGAATTACGTACAAAGGTAATGCAAATGGCTGCAATCTTCCAGCAGTTGGAAGTAGGCAAGTCAGATCGTGTGCTTATTTATATGCCGATGATTCCAGAAGCCGCATTTGCCATGTTGGCGTGTGCGCGTTTGGGGGCCATCCATTCTGTTGTGTTTGGAGGCTTCGCAGCGCATTCATTGGCAACGCGAATTGATGATGCGCGCCCTACATTATTGATTACAGCAGACGCGGGAATACGCGGTGGCAAGATCATTCCTTATCAAGCCTTAGCCAGAGAGGCCATTGCGTTGTCATCCTATCCCCCCAAACATGTTCTATGGGTTAACCGATCGCTGGATGAAACCTTTACACAGCAAGACACCTATAGTCCAATGGCTCCTATTACAGATCACGATTATGAAACACTGTTGGCACAAGTGGGGACACCTGAAGTACCCATCACTTGGTTAGAATCCAATGATCCCTCTTATATTCTATACACTTCTGGCACAACGGGCAAACCCAAAGGCGTGCAGCGCGATGTTGGAGGATATGCCGTTGCATTGGCCGCTTCAATGAAGAATATCTTTTGTGGTGAAAAGGGTGAAACCATGTTTACCACCTCAGATATTGGCTGGGTCGTGGGACACTCCTATATTATCTACGCCCCCCTTCTGGCAGGAATGACGACCATTATGTACGAAGGACTTCCAACTCACCCGGATGCGGGCATTTGGTGGAAAATTGTGCAAGAGCACGATGTACGCGTGATGTTCTCTGCACCTACCGCAATACGGGTGCTCAAAAAACATGATGTCCAACTGATCAAAAAATACGATCTATCACGGCTTAAGCATCTTTTTTTAGCAGGTGAACCGCTTGATGAACCTACGGCAGTATGGGCTGAAAATACGTTGGGGGTTCCTGTCATTGACAACTTTTGGCAAACCGAAACCGGGTGGCCTATTTTGGCCCTTATGCGTGGAATTGAGCCCGCATTAAAAACCCGGGCTGGCAGCCCTGGTTTTCCAGTGGTAGGGTATGATATTCAACTGATCAACGATACTGGAAAAATTGCGGCTGATAATGAAAAAGGCATTGTTTGCATTCAGCCCCCATTACCCCCCGGATGTTTAGCGACTGTATGGGGAGATGATCAACGCTTTGTGGACACCTACTTTATCACAGCCGAAGGAAAGCAATACTATTCAACATTTGATTATGGCATTCGCGATCAAGATGGCTATTACTTTATTTTAGGCCGGACCGATGATATTATTAATGTAGCGGGTCATCGAATTGGTACCCGTGAAATCGAAGAAGCCATCAGCAGCCATCTGGATGTGGCAGAATCGGCAGTCGTTGGCATCAAAGATGAGATTAAAGGACAAATGCCCGTGGCGTTTGTGGTATTGAAAAATCCCAACCAAGACACAAAAAATATGGAAGATTCAATAGCCCAAGTGGTAGATCGTTATTTTGGAGCTTTAGCACGTCCTAAACATATCTATTTTGTCTCCAATTTACCCAAGACGCGCTCAGGTAAACTGTTGCGTCGAAGTTTACAAGCGTTGCTCGAAGGCGGCGAAATGGGTGACCTGTCAACATTGGAAGATGCAAGTACTCTGCAACAAATCCGTGATAGGTTACTGCAAAAATCATGAATACTGCGGTGATTGGAAAAACCGACTCATCAAAATATATGCGCTTATGGTATCTCCGAAGTTATCGAAACCCCCAAGCACAGAAAACAACCGACCAACGTGTTTTTTAAAAAACCATACCCTCACTGTTCAGAACCAAACAGGTTTTCCAGTGAGAGAATATAATGCCATGCCATATGGCTAACGGGCATGACTGAGAGACGGCAGCGTTGACGAAGCAATACCAAATCATGAAGCGTCTCACGATGCTGTTTGAGTTCTTGTAGACTGATGATGCGTTGAAGGCGGCGCTTAAACTGAATATCCACCATATACCAGCGGGGTGAGGTGGGTTGACTCGTGGAATCATAATATTTGCTTTTGGGATCAAAAGCTGTATGGTCAGGATAGCTTTCGCGTACAATTTGAGCAATACCCACAATACCCGGGAGTTTACAGCTGGAATGATAGAAAAACACCTGATCACCCCGTTTCATGCCATCACGCATATAGTTTCGCGCTTGATAATTGCGTACACCATCCCAGTGTTCGGTTTGCTTTGGTTTCTTTTCTAAATGACCGATGCCAAAAACATTTGGTTCAGATTTCATTAGCCAGTAATTCATGATGAGCCTCTTAAGAGTTGAGTAAGCCTAAAAAGGGAATATGCTTAATCGATAAGCCGGGTTCTGTCGTGGACAGTCATCTATCTGGGATATTTGTCACCAAATACCTCAAGCGGTTAACCCAAAAGCAACGCGAGTCACGTTATTGCCTTCGTATTTTACCTTGCTCCAGATGGGGTTTACCGTGCCCGTTTTGTTACCAAAACGGCGGTGGGCTCTTACCCCACCGTTTCACCCTTGCCTGATGCCATACCCAAAGGTAATGTCATCATCGGCGGTTTACTTTCTGTTGCACTTTCCATCGCCTTGAATCTTTCGATCTGCTGCGCCCGGCTGTTAGCCGGCATCTTTGCTCTGTGGAGCCCGGACTTTCCTCTGTTTGATTACACATAGGCCTACCAAACAGCGACTGCCTAATTAAGCATATCCCTTGTTAATTATCGCCGATTTTTGCTATCTATTTCTACAATTATGGCAATAAGCATCCATAATCCTTCTTTAAGATCTGAAAGCCTGTAAAAAGGCTCTCTTTTTATTTGAGTTTCGTGTTTGAAAATGTTCAATCTCGAATAAATGTTTTCATCTTGCGGGCACGTATCAGCCGCCATAGCCATACCAGCATCCCTGAAAATGAATAGCATAATAAGATTAAAAAAATGGTAATGCTTGGTGAAATATAGATAAATGAAAGCAAGACGGTAAGTAACAACAATATCTTGAAGGGAATCGCACGGCGAGGATCAATTTCTTTAAAACTATAGTACGGTACATTACTCACCATCAATACCCCACATAGAAAAACCACAATCAACTGGGAAACCGATACCATAGACAGATACGTTGTAGAAGGCGAATACTGTTCACTCACAAAAATGAATGCTGCAATCAAGGTTGCCGCCGCAGGACTAGGTAGCCCTTGAAAATAACGCTTACTCACCACACCAATATTGACATTGAAACGCGCCAAGCGCAATGCCGTGGCAAGACAATAAAGTGCGGCTATGACCGCCCCCAGACGATCAAATGTGTGTAATGTAGCCAGATAAACGACCATTGCTGGAGCTGCACCGAACGAAATCATATCGGATAAACTATCATACTGCTCACCAAACTTACTTTGGGCATGAAATAATCGAGCAATACGACCATCAAGACCGTCAAGAATTGCCGCAGCTATAATAAACAGCGCGGCATTCGAAAAATGCTGTTGCGTCGCCAAAACCATCGAGAAGAAGCCGGAAAATAGTGCCCCGGTTGTTAAGAGATTCGGAAACAAATAGATGGTTTTCCGATGGGGGCCCGCCGTTGACCCCGTTATGGATTCATGAGGTGGGGAGGGGGGAGGATCAGAGCGGTTAACCATAATCGGTCAGGGATTGCACATTTTTTAAATGACGCCCCTATGTTGAACTTACAGGTTTTGGGAGTACGGCAATAATGTTTAAAGCGGCTTGAACCTTCTCACCCACCATGGTGGTCACTTCAGCCTGTTCTGGGAGATAGAGATCAACACGCGATCCAAAACGAATAAAGCCAAAACGTTGCCCTCGTGTTACAAGATCGTCTATTTTGACATAACATAAAATTCTCCGCGCCACAAGCCCTGCAATTTGAATACAAGTGAGTGTTGCATCACTGTGCGCATGCCGAATCACCAACGCATTGCGTTCGTTTTCAGCAGAAGCCTTATCCAACGCCGCATTCAAAAACTGTCCTGGAAAATAATGCCTGTCAATAACTGTTCCATCCAAAGGCGCACGATTAGAATGAACATTAAAAACGTTCATAAAAATACTCACTTTGGTTGCCGGTATGTGGCGAATTGGATCTTCTGTTTTTTCAATCGCAATGACGCGACCATCGGCTGGAGCGAGAATTGAAAACGCATCGCCAACAGGAATACGTCTCGGATCCCGAAAAAACTGTAATGAAAAAATAAAACCTATCCACAGTGGCCACGCAAGCCATGATGAATAATACTCAAAAACGATGGCTAAGGCAAACAAGACGGCTAATATTACCCATCCTTCTTTTGCAATAAAATGATGGGTATGTGGTGTTGGTAAAGTAGGACTCATGGCTGCATCTTTCGATAATTCTATAAAAAAAAGGGATTTTCGTTTAATTTTTACTTTGATCGACCAAGCGGTTTTTCTTAATCCAAGGCATCATGGCGCGTAGCTTTTCACCTACTGTTTCAATGGAATGTTGTTTTCCAATACGGCGCATTGCATTGAGGGTTGCAACATTCGCTTGATTTTCCAGCACAAACTCACGAGCAAATTGCCCGGTTTGAATTTCGGTAAGGATTTTTTTCATCTCTTTCTTGGTCTCATCCGTGATGATACGGGGTCCACGCGTGAAATCACCATACTCTGCGGTGTTTGAGATGGAATAGCGCATATTGGCAATCCCCCCCTCATAGAGCAAGTCAACGATCAGTTTTAGCTCATGCAAGCATTCAAAATAGGCCATTTCTGGTGCATATCCGGCCTCCACCAATGTTTCAAAACCAGCTTGTACTAAGGCAGTTGTTCCACCACACAGTACAGCTTGTTCCCCAAACAGATCCGTTTCTGTTTCTTCACGAAACGTAGTTTCAATCACGCCAGCACGGGCGCCTCCAATAGCACTGGCATAGGCCAAAGACAAATCACGGGCTTGCCCCGAAGCATCTTGAGATACAGCAATCAAGCAAGGGACACCGCCGCCTTGTGTATACGTTGAGCGGACAAGATGACCCGGACCTTTGGGAGCAATCATGACGACATCTAAATCCTTACGTGGTACGACTTGACCAAAGTGAATATTAAAACCATGGGCAAACGCCAGTACTGCCCCTTGTTTGAGGTGGGGATCAATATGGTTTTGATACATGCTTGCATGATGTTCATCGGGTAGCAGCATCATCACGATGTCAGCTATTTTGATGGCATCATCGATAGGCAATACTTGTAATCCAGCGTTCTTGGCTTTCTCCCATGATGGCCCCCCTTCACGTAAACCAATAATGACATTAACACCACTTTCATTTAAGTTGTTGGCATGCGCATGACCTTGTGAGCCATAGCCAATGACCACAATGGTTTTTTGGTTCAATAAGGATAAGTCGGCATCTTTGTCGTAAAAAATTTTCATGAAAACCTCTAATAAAGAAAGAAAATTGGAATAACCTTTTTTTTTGAGTTACGCTGAGTATCTCAGAGCATTCATTATATCGTTAAGAAAGCTCTGATTGAATCCACTACATTAAAACCCAACACACATTGCGCTTGGCACTTTGTATTGTAAAGTGGGTATTTTAGTGGAGTAATAGGAAAACTGTTTAGGGAAATAATGTTTTTGATTGGAGATATGAATCAATGTTGCAAATAGAGTGTACACCAGCTACCATGGTAAGAATGTGCCATCAAGATTGATCAAAAGCGTAGACACGCATTGCGTACAACAATCTCCTATATTTTTAAATAATTGATTAAATTGGACATTTATGGAGTGGGCACATTGACTTGACAAGGGGTTTAATTTCTTATATAATGCCATTATACGAACAGTTGACCGCATAACGAACAAAAATAAATTTTTCAAAGTGCTCTGGTTTTTAGACTAAGAAAAATTAGGGCTTTCATAAAAACGTCCAATTGAAAGGAGAGAGATATGCACCATTACCAAACCGTCTTCGGAAATATTGACCATTACAATACTGGCGGGGTTATTGCCATTGATGACAGTCCAAAAAATTATGTTTTTTCAAATGTATTTGATGTCGCCAATCGTTCAAAACCTTATGAACGCATTTGTGTTGGCAAAAACTTTGAATATGTCATTGAGGCCGTTCGTGCCGAGGGGGTATCCAACTGGTATACCGCAGCACATGACGAATTCTCACTGAATATGGATGATCGTGAGATTTTGGTTGAATTCATCAAACTAAGCGATCCGAATCAGTGGGTCGATCCAACGTCAGAAGGTGGTCATCGACTATCAGGTACACCTGATGGGAAAGCCATGGGATGGGTAAAGCTTAAACGTGGGCACATGACTATTTTGCCTGTTGGTGCTGCGTATCGTTTTTCTGCCCATCAACCTGCTTGCATGCTCATCCAAACGATACAAGGCCCAGAAACCATTGAGCGATGGGCAGAAATTTGCCAAACACAATCCACATAATATTTTAAGGGGAGATTAATCATGACCAATAAATTACAGTTACAAGAAACCTTTGAAGTTTTTCCCAAAAATGATCAGACTGGCTATAAGTCGTTTAAGGCAGGAAGTTTTAGCTTTAGCCGAGATGAATATTTTGTTCATATTGAATGGCCTAATGGGCAACATACTTTTGCTGCAGATGCTTTTATGCGAGCGTTAATGCGCGATGTTGCTTGGGGATTTTTTTATGGCACTGTCAATTTTGATTCGGTATTTGGTACAACCAATCATTATGGTGAAGTAGAAATGTTCGCTGGAGCGATGAACGAATCTTTTAAAGCTGCTGGTAGAGACTTTACCGAGCGATTTAATTCAGAAAAGCTGATGGACATTTTTAAAGGCATGGTCGATGACTGGACAAACGATGGCTATGACCCATTTGCAGCTCCGATGGAAACAAATGTTCCTTGGGGCTCAAAAAAAGGAAATAATAAAACCGCCATCAATCGCCAACGTGTGACTGCCAAAAGAATGGTAGGACTGCCCGGGGATACTCCCATCAGAACTGATGAGAGCGGATTTCCAGTTAATCGTATGTTTGCTGATGTGGATCAAACACAGCCAGAAGTACATATAGAGTCTGGGTTTGAATCTGAAATATCGGCTTTTAATTTATTTGCGTATCTTTCCCGTTCTGATGTTACTTGGAATCCATCTGTATGTTCGGTCGTCTCCGAATCCCTATTTTGTCCAACATCTGAAGAGTTCATACTCCCGATCGAACATGGCAATGACCGTTGTGAGTGGTTCTGTCAATTTTCGGATGAAATTGTGTGGGACATTAAGGATGGAAAAACAGGACGCAATCGGGCAAAAGTCATTATGCGCGCCGGCGATATTGCTTGTATGCCTGCTGATATTCGCCATCAAGGTTTTTCGAGTAAGCGCTCCATGTTGTTGGTTTGGGAAAATGGTAGCGCCAAAATCCCCGATTTAATTCGTGAAAGAAAAGCCCCAATTGTTTCAGTTCAATTTTAGTGCCCCTCGTTCAAGAGAGAATCATGCAAACAAAACTTTTAATCGGTGGAAAATGGGTTAATGGGGTCGCCGGTGGTCAACTTGATATTATTAATCCGGCAAATGGTAATCTTATAACACAGGTATCTGAAGCCCGAGAGGCTGATATGGATTTGGCAATAGCGGCAGCAAAAGAAGCATACCCTCAATGGCGCTCACTTGCAGCACATGATCGTGGTAGGCTTTTGCTCAAATTAGCAGATCGTATTGAAGCAGAAACACAAACATTGGCAGAGTTAGAAGCGCTGGATACTGGACATCCTATTAATGATTGTTTGCGGCTTGATGTTCCACGTACGGTATTATGTTTTCGTTATTTTGGGGGTATGGCCGATAAGTTACAAGGAGACGTACTCCCAGTGGATGCTGGTTTTCTCAATTTTGTCCAACGTGAACCAATGGGTATTGTAGGACAGATAGTACCTTGGAATTTTCCACTCATGTTTACCAGTTGGAAGATGGCTCCAGCCCTTGCAGCTGGCAATTGCATTGTCATTAAACCCACAGAATTGGCACCACTTTCTACGCTACGTATGGGTACATTAATGCAAGAAGTGGGCATACCTGATGGAGTCGTGAATATTTTGCCAGGTTATGGACATTTGGCAGGTCAATATATGGCGGAGCACCCAGATATTCATAAAATAGCCTTTACAGGTTCAACCATGACTGGACGAAAAATCGTACATGCTTCCGCGGGAAATCTAAAAAAAGTTCAACTGGAGCTTGGAGGCAAGGGTCCCAATATTGTGTTTGAAGATGCCAATCTTGAAGCTGCTATAGGGGGAGCGGCATTCGCCATTTTTCACAATCAAGGACAGGCTTGCATTGCTGGATCGCGTTTAATCTTGCATGAATCTATTGCAGAAACATTTCTTGAGAAATTTGTTAAATTGGCAAAATCAATTCGACTGGGCGATCCACTGAATCCAGAAACTGAAATGGGGCCTCTCACCAGTAAGCTACATCAACAACGTGTATTAGATTTTTGCGAAGTTGCCCGAAAAGAAGGCGGAGAATTTCTCTGCGGGGGCAAAGCACCCGATGTCCCAGCGTTATCAAACGGGTACTACGTAGAACCTACAATTGTTCGTGCTGCCCCAAATGATACCGTTAATGCAGAAGAGGTTTTTGGCCCATTCGTAACAGTAACCACCTTTCGCTCTGATGAAGAAGCACTCACATTGGCGAACAACAGTCCTTATGGTTTAGGTGCCGGTCTTTGGACCAATAATCTCAGGCGTGCGCACCAATTTGCCAATGATATTCATGCAGGCATGATATGGGTTAACAGCTATAAGCGCGTACATCCGGCCTCACCATTTGGAGGCTTTGGAGAGTCTGGTTATGGACGAGAAATGGGTTTTGAGGTCATGCGCGAATATACGCAAGCGAAATCGATATGGATTAATGTAAACGCGACGATTCCGGCATTTTATAAGCGCTAATAAAAACACCATTCAAATACAGAAATAAGCACTTTTTCTGAGGAAATGAAAAACATGGCAGAATATCACGAACACACATTAACCGATGTTGTTGTCGAACGTTTTCAAGGTGCTGATACACAACGCTTTAAGACAATTTTGGCTGCTGTTATACGCCATTTACACGCATTGATTCGTGAAGTGGAATTAACACCAGAAGAGTGGTTTGCTGCCATTGAGTTTCTTACAGCAACCGGAAAAATTTCCGATGACAAACGTCAAGAGTTTATTTTATTGTCCGACACATTGGGCGTATCCATGATGGTAGAAATGCTCAATAATCGTCGACACCACGGAGAAACAGAATCAACGGTATTGGGGCCTTTCCATACAGCAACGGCACCCTCTTTACCCAATGGGGCCCCTATTACCGATACCGACAATGACGAAAAAGCCGTTATTGTCGGTACCGTCAAAGATGCAATGGGAAGCCCACTTGCTGGAGCAACATTGGATGTTTGGCAAGCCGGAACCGATGGTTTTTATGACGTACAAAAAACAAGCGGTATTGATCTACGCGGTATTTTTACCACCGACGACGAGGGACGGTTTAACTTTATCACGGTCAAGCCGAAATACTATCCCGTTCCTACGGATGGCCCTGTAGGGCAATTGCTGAATGCAGCCAACCGCCATCCATATCGCCCTGCACATATTCATTTTTTAATTACCGCAAATGGTTATAAACCGCTGGTAACCCATTTATTTCTTAAAGGGGACCCATATCTTGATTCAGATGCAGTCTTCGCAGTACGCGATTCACTGGTGGTTGATTTTGTGCTACAGCCTGATGGTTGTTGGCAGGCATATTATGACTTTATTCTAGAAAAAACTGTCTGATGCAAGAGTTTATCTATACTGCGAATCCGGGTCGCGTCATTTTTGGCAGTGGCACCAGATCACAATTGGTGGATGAAGTTTGTGCCCTAGGTATTCAACGCGCCTTAATCATAACCACTCCTGAGCAGGAAAACTTAGGCAAAGATCTGGTAAATCAACTTAAAACATTGACAGTCGGCTTATTTTCGCGCGCAACGATGCACACGCCCGTTGAAATAACGCTCGAAGCACTGCAAGTAGTTCAAGATACGCAATCCGATGGACTCATTGCAATAGGCGGGGGGTCCACGATTGGCCTAACAAAAGCGATTGCGCTGAAAACGGATTTGCCTCAAATAATCTTGCCAACCACTTATTCGGGATCCGAGATGACCCCCATTGTTGGGCAGACTGAAAATCATGTCAAAACAACACAACGTACGAATAAAGTCTTACCAGAAGTGGTTATTTATGATGTTGATTTAACACTAAGCCTACCGGCATCATTATCAATCACGAGTGGCATTAATGCGATGGCCCATGCTGTTGAAGCACTCTATGCGGAAAACAAAAACCCCATTATTTCGCATTTATCCGTTGAGGGGATAAGCGCGCTGTATCATGCACTGCCAAACATTTATAACGATCAATACCATCCAGAGAGTCGTAGCCACGCTCTTTATGGAGCATGGTTGTGTGGCATGGCTTTGGGGTCAGTTGGCATGGCTTTACATCATAAGCTTTGTCATACGTTGGGAGGGACTTTTAATTTACCCCACGCACAGACACATACCGTGATCTTGCCTCATGTTTCGGCGTTCAATGCAACGGCTGTGCCCGAACTTGACCTACTGGGACAAAAGCTTGCAGGGGCGCCGCTTGGAAAAGCTATATGGGAGCTTGCCGTAAAATGTGGTGCACCAAGCTCTTTGCAAGCGCTTGGCATGCCATTGGATGGCCTAGATAAAGCAGCAGAGCTGGCCATAAAAAACCCTTACTTTAACCCGCGCCCATTAAACCATCAAAACATACTTTCGTTATTAGAAAGGGCTTACCATGGAAAAAAACCGGAATAACAGAAAGATTTAAAACAAACTTGAATTTTTACGCTATCTCTATTAGAAGCGCCACTTTAATAACTTCACAATCTATCCATCTAACTATAGGAGACTCCCATGAAATCTACTTTCAACTATCGCCGCCCCCATACAACAATCTCACGTCGACAGTTTATCCGCTATAGTGCTACAGCTGCTGCTGCTTCAATTTTTCCAGCACCTTATGTCATGGCAAGTTCTACTCCGTTGAAATTAGGCTACGTAAGTCCACAAACTGGACCATTGGCTGCCTTTGGAGAAGCGGATGCTTTTGTGATCAATCATTTTATGAAAAACATAAAATCGGGTATATCGGTTGGAGGAAAAAATCGCGATATTGAGATTATTGTTAAAGATAGCCAATCCAATCCCAATCACGCTGCTAAAGTGGCAAAAGATTTGATTGTTTCCGATGGTGTGGACTTGATGTTGGTGGCTTCAACCCCTGAGACGACCAACCCCGTTGCGACTGTGTGTGAATTAGAAGAAGTTCCTTGTATTTCAACCATTGCCCCTTGGCAACCTTATGTCATTGGTCGACAAGCGAATCCGGGCGACCCAAAATCATGGCAAGGGTTTGATTATACTTACCATTTTTTCTGGGGGTTGGAAGATGTTATTTCAGTTTTTACCAATATGTGGGGACAGCTTGATACCAATAAATCGGTCGGCGGCTTGTTTCCCAACGATGGGGATGGCAATGCGTGGGGTGACACTCAAGTGGGTTTTCCTCCAGTACTGGATAAGTTAGGCTATCAGTTGGTGGATCCCGGTCGTTATCAAAATCTTACCGATGATTTTTCAGCACAGATCTCTGCTTTCAAGCAAAACGATGTAGAAATCGTAACAGGTGTGCCAATACCACCTGACTTTACGACTTTCTGGACCCAAGCGGCACAACAAAGTTTTAAACCCAAATGTGCCTCTATAGGGAAGGCAATTTTATTTCCGGTGGCCGTTGAAGCACTGGGTGCAAATGGTCACAATCTTTCGTCCGAAGTATGGTGGACGCCTTCTCATCCTTTCAACTCAAGCCTCAACAAAATGTCTGCTCAACAATTGGCTGAGGTGTATCAACAAACTACTGCAAAGCAATGGACCCAACCGATTGGTTTCATTCATGCCTTGCTGGAAGTTGCGGTGGATGTCCTTAAAAGATCAACCGATGTTGGTGATGGTGATGCTAATGTTGCTGCTCTGGCAGCAACGAATTTAGAAACAATCGTAGGTCCCATTCAATTTAGCGGTAAAGGATTACCCCCTTTTGCTAAAAACGTATGCAAAACTCCACTGGTTGGAGGGCAATGGCGATCCACAGGCAATAACCAATACAAGCTGGTGATCACGGACAATCAAACTGCAACTCATATTCCTCTTGGATCCGATATGCAAGCCATCTCTTAAAAAAGGCCAACATGGTATGCAATAGCGTATTTCCATAGTCTGTCGAAAGTACTTGCCAACAAAAAGCGTCATATCTGTAAGTAGTTCTAATATTTTTTTAGCGGTCCCACGATGCTTATCATCCATGCGCTTCATAAGGCTTTTGGAGAAGTGGTGGTTGCTCGGGATATTACCCTTGAAGTACCAACAGGGCAAACACTCGGTGTTTTAGGTCCTAATGGTGCAGGAAAAAGCACATTATTCAATATGATATCTGGTTTAATCGTTCCCGACCGAGGACATATTTCCTTGGAGGGGAAGAATATTTCAAACCTGAGTGTGGCCAAACGCGCTCATATTGGTATTGGACGTTCCTTTCAAATACCCAAACCCTTTACCGAAATGAGCGTGTATGAGAATTTGCTTGTAGGTGCAACACACGGTGGTGAAATGTCCGAAAAAAAAGCACTGGACTACATGAAACACATTCTGTCTGAGTGCGAGCTCGAAGATTTTGCCAATCAACCAGCAGGATCTCTTTCGCTGTTGAATCGCAAGCGTCTTGAGCTCGCCCGTGCCCTTGCGACAGTACCCAAACTACTCTTGCTGGATGAAATTGCTGGTGGCTTGACGGAATTGGAATATATAGCGTTGATAGAAACCCTGCAACGTGTCAAGCAACAAGGTATCACCATTATTTGGATTGAACATGTGGTCAATGCCTTATTATCAATTGCCGATCGTTTGATTGTACTCAATTTTGGTGAAATTATTGCCGATGGCAACTGCGATATGGTCATGCATAATTCACATGTACAAGAAATTTATATGGGGATCAGCGTATGAGTGCATTACTGGAAATACATGAACTCTATGCGCGCTATGGAGATTTTCAAGCGCTCTTTGGGATTTCTGGAGAAGTTCACGCCGGTGAATGTATTGCGATTATTGGGGCAAATGGCGCGGGCAAGACTACACTCATGCGCTGTTTAACGTGCCTTTTACCAATGAGTGCGGGAACGTTTTATATTAAAGGAAAGCCTTATACAAACGCAAGTCCCGCAGAAGTCGTATGCGCGGGTATTTCTATGGTGCCCGAAGGACGACGATTATTTTCCTCTCTTAACGTTGAAGACAATTTATTGCTTGGTGCTTGGACAAAACGCCCGGGCCCTTGGACTTTAAAACGCATCTATCAACGATTTCCTATTTTGGAAGAACGTCGATATCAAAAAATTAATTCTTTATCCGGGGGCCAACAACAGTTGGTCGCAATTGGGCGAGCATTGATGTCAAACCCAAGATTATTGCTTTGTGATGAGATCTCGCTTGGATTGGCTCCCATCGTCGTGCGCGATATTTACATGGCACTTGCCGAAATACAATCTGAATCGATGTCATTGATGATTGTCGAGCAGGATATTCATCAAGCCATGAGGGTAGCAAATCGATTGTATTGTATGGCAGAAGGGCGCATTACACTTTCTGGAACACCCGGGGATTTTTCTCATGAGCAAATCACAAAGGCGTATTTTGGTAGCGCATTGGAGTTGCAATGATTTGGCTTGATACCGTCTTGCAAGGAATTTTATTGGGAGGGCTTTATGCCTTATTTGCAACAGGACTGTCGCTTATTTTCGGGATTATGCGTTTGGTGAATCTCGCCCATGGAGATTTCATCATCTTAGCAGCTTTTGTGCTATTAAGCATTTCACAGGCATTGGGCTTGTCTGTTTTTGGGGCATTGCTGCTTGCCATTCCTATTTTAGTAACATTTGGCTATCTCCTACAGCTTTATCTGCTAAACCGAACATTGGGAAAAGATATTTTTCCACCGCTACTGGTCAGCTTTGCTTTATCCATCATCATACAAAACGGTTTGTTGATGACGTTTTCTGCGGACAGTCAACGCTTGCAAGTCGGTACGCTTGAACTGGCGTCGTTTTCGTGGGGTTCCTTATCAATCGGTGTCATGCCTCTACTCACGTTTTTGGCCGCAGTGCTGGTTATTGTTTCGCTGAATTGGACGTTTTATCACACAATGCTTGGACGTGGACTCAGAGCAGTTTCAGATGATCCAGAAGTTTCACAACTCATGGGGATGAACAATAAATCATTGTTTGCGCTTGCGATGGGCATTTCGCTGGCAGTCTGTGTGATGGCTGCCTTGTTTTTAGGCATTCGTGCCAACTTTGATCCCACCATTGGACCAGCGCGCTTATTGTATGCATTTGAAGCGGTTATTATTGGAGGGCTTGGTAGCTTATGGGGAACATTGGTCGGGGGTATTATTATTGGGGTTTCACAAACCGTAGGCGCAAAGCTTAATCCCGAGTGGCAAATTTTAGCAGGGCATATTGTTTTCTTGATTGTCGTGATCATCAAACCACAAGGTTTATTTCCTAAAACTTCCGATTAAGCAATGATAAAGACTTCTACCGCAACCAATAGACAGGCATAGCCTATGAAACATACCTCGATTTCAACAAACCCTGCTTTTGCCATGTTGCTTCGATGGTTGAGCTCTCCCTTTCTCGTGATCATCTTGCTTGTGCTTGGCTTAGCCTCATTGCCCTTTTTTGCATCGCGTGCATTACTTCAAGATATGTTTTTTATTTTAACCATGCTTGCATTGGCACAGTACTGGAATTTATTGGCCGGTTATGTGGGACTGGTCTCTATCGGACAACAAGCCTTTGTAGGAATTGGGGCTTATTTGATGTTCAGTATTTCCGTATTCTTTCATTTAAATCCGCTCGTAGCTATTTTATTGGCCGCTGTTTTTGCTGCTCTGATTGCACTTCCCTCTGCATTGATCTTGTTTCGTATGCGTGGTGCTTATTTTGCCATTGGCAGTTGGGTATTGGCTGAGGTTTTTCGTTTAATATTTGCGCAATTTAAATCTTTGGGCGGGGGAACAGGCACGTCTCTTTCCAAAGCTATTGTCAATGATACGTTCGGTATTTCTTTGGTTCGGACATTATTTGATTTTAAAAAGAGTTTTGCGCGTGATACGGTTTTTTATTGGCTCGCTTTAATCTTGTGTCTTCTTACAATAGCCTTTATTTGTTGTTGGCTTCGCTCTCGTCGCGGACTTGCACTGACTGCCATTCGCGATTCAGAGGAAGCCGCCGCTGCACTTGGTGTTAATGTACGCACCACAAAATTCCAAGTGTATATCATCTCCGCAGCAGGGGCGGCTCTTATTGGTGGATTGATTTATTTACAAAAAGGACGCTTATCGCCCGATGCCGCCTTTTCCGTACAAGATTGGACGGCTTATATTATTTTTATCGTCGTGATAGGAGGCATTGGAACCATTGAGGGGCCTATTGTAGGCATTCTTGCCTTTTTTATTCTACAGCATTTTCTCGCCGATTATGGTACACTTTATCTGGTGATTTTAGGCGCATTGGGCGTGAGTATTATGCTTTTTGCCCCACGCGGTATTTGGGGATGGATTCATAACAAGACAGGCTATAGTTTTTTTCAGACCAAGCGTCGTTTTATTCCGTAACTCATTAAAGCTAAAACTTCTATGTACTTTATTTTTACTGCCTACGATAAGCCCGATATGCTTTCGCAACGAATGCTGCTTCGATCAGACCACCGTCAATATATTTGGGCTAAATATCATGCCGTTCGTTTAATTTATGGTGCCCCATTGGCAGATGATGGTGGCAAGATGAATGGCTCTTTTTTATTGTTTAAAGCACAAAACAAAGAAGATGCAGAACAATTTGTTGCGAATGATCCATACCAAAAAGCGGGTATTTTTGCCCATACCTCGCTCAATGCGTTGCATGATGTGGCCCTGACACCTATTTTTAAAGGTCTCGAATAAATGTCTCTTACCCGTAACCTTAACTATTGGCAGACACGTCCACAGGCACCCACAATAGGTACTGTTCTGGGTCACATTGAAGATATCGATAATCATTGTGCAAAGGAATATCACTTTGGTCAAGGTCGTTCCATGTTTTCAATGTTTGTGATACGCAAAGATCCTGATATTTTTGCGTATCTCAATCTTTGCCCTCATATGAGTCTACCTCTGAATGCGCGTAAAGATGATTTTCTCAATCCGGATAGTCGCTATATTCGTTGCACGATGCATTTTGCGAACTTCCGTATCGAAGATGGATTTTGCGTAAGCGGCGCTGCCAAAAATTGTTGGTTAGACCCCATTCCTGTCTATTCTCATCAAAGGCAGATGATTATTGGTACTCCGATCAGTCTTACTGTTGATGAATCTCTTGCAACATCACACCTTCCTTTCACCACAGAAGAGGAGGAGCACCATGGCTAAGTTTATGCCACTCAAAGAAGCGGTACACCTCTATTTAAAAGACGGAAATACCGTCGCTTTTGAAGGGTTTACCCATTTAATTCCCTATGCAGCTGCGCATGAAGCCATTCGCCAGAATCGTCGGCACTTAACCCTGATTCGTATGACTCCAGACGTGATTTATGATCAAATGATTGGATTAGGAATGGCGGATAAACTGATTTTTTCTTATGCCGGTAACCCTGGTGTTGGGCTATTACAGCGTTTTCGCGATGCCGTAGAAAAGGGTTGGCCAAAGACACTGACGTTAATCGAACACTCCCATGCGGCTTTAGCAAGCGCTTATGAGGCAGGTGCTGCTGGGCTGCCCATGGCGGTGATGCGTGGATATAGGGGAGCAGAGTTACGCCGTGTTAATCAAGCATATATTAAAACAATAACATGTCCATTTTCGGGTGAGGCACTGATTGCGGTACCTGCGATACGTCCTGAAGTGAGTTTTATTCACGCCATTAAGGCTGATGCGCGCGGTAATGTGCTGATTGAGGGAATTGTCGGCGTACAAAAAGAGGCCGTACTGGCGGCAAAACATTCGGTTGTTACAGTAGAGGAAGTCGTGCCATCACTGAACTGCCATCCGAACGCAGTTGTTCTACCGCATTGGAGCATTGATGCAATTTGCGTCGTACCCGGTGGGGCGCATCCTTCCTACGCTCATGGTTACTATCTTCGTGATAACGCCTTTTATATCAAATGGGACAAAATTGCCCGAGATCGAGAAAAGTTTCAAAATTGGGTCAAAGAAAATATACTTGACTGTGATCCCGATATTTTTGCTTCTCGTATCACTTCTATGAGAAAGAATCATGCGTAATTTTACCAATGAAGAAATGATGATTATTGCTGCGGCTCGTGCGCTTTGTTCGGACGATGTATGCTTTGTGGGGATTGGAGCTCCTTCGGCTGCTTGCAACTTAGCACGATTAAGTCATGCTCCTGATATTACGTTGATTTATGAATCTGGGACTATCGGCACTGCTCCTACTGTATTGCCTTTATCCATAGGAGATGGAGAGCTATGTGATAGCGCGCTTTGTACGGTTTCTGTACCCGAGATGTTTCGTTATTGGCTACAGGGTGGACGTATTACAACGGGATTTTTAGGCGCCGCACAATTGGACAAATTCGGCAATATCAATACCACTGTTATTGGAAATTATGATCAACCCAACACACGATTACCGGGAGGAGGAGGCGCGCCAGAAATTGCGTGCCAATGCGATAAAGTGTATATTACGATGAAGCAATCCCTGCGAGGCATGGTGGATAAAATCGACTTTTTTACGAGTTTTGGATATGGCAAGGGCTATCAGCATCGTCAGGACTTGGGCATTAATACAGCAGGACCGCAATTGCTCATTACCGATCTTGGCATATGGGAGCCCGACCCAATAACCCGTGAGTTTTGTGTCACAAATATACATCCCGGTGTACTGACAGAAGAAATACAAGATACTTGCAGTTGGCAGGTCAAGTTTTCAAAAACCGTACAACAAACCCCTATACCCACAGATGAAGAGTTATTAATTCTACGAGACTTACAGGAACGTACAAAAGTAGCCCATGCGCATTAAATCGTAGCCCTGCCAAAAAAACCTTGGAGAAGTTTGAACAATATTATTTTTTTCTCTTTTTTGCTTGTTGGTTTATCTGTACGGTTCCGCACAATAGAGCGACATGTATTGGAGCAGTACATGGGATGTATAAGTTCAGAAAGATATTGCACTTTTTATCAAGATGCAAAGTATGCAGTATCAACATATTGGATTTAGATTAAAAGGCCTTTATCATATAGCTTCTCTAAGTTTCAGGGAAGCAGATATGGACAACACCGCCGCTAAACGTAAACGTATTCTCGACTTTTGGGATAAGTATGGACTAAGCGCAACCATCGATGCCTTCGATGTTTCCAGAAGAACCCTATTCTCTTGGAAAGCAAACCTCTTTGCACAGGGCGGCAATATTGCCGCCCTGTGCAAAAAAACCACCAAACCTCATCGTCTACGACAACCTTCCTATTCACCCATCATTGTTCAAGAAATTACCCGTCTGCGTTCTTTACACCCCAATATAGGCAAAGAAAAACTCTTTGCTCTGCTTCTTCCATTTTGTCAATACAACACCATCAATCTGCCCTCTGTTTCCACTATTGGTCGAATCATTGCCCGAGCACCAAACAAAATGCGTGTCACCCCGCAACGCATTAATTCCCGAGGCAAGATTAGGCCATTCAAACGTAATATCGTTGCTCGAAAACCTAAACATCTCACGCTAAAAGTCAATGAGTGCTTGGCATTTGATACCATCGTCCGTCAACGTGATGGGATGAAAAAATATCTAATCACTGCGATAGATCCTGCCTCGCATATTGCCTTTTCCTTCGCACCTACTCGAGCCAACAGTCAAAGCGCCAAGGCGTTACATTGTGCGATTGTTTCTGAGTTTCCCTACCTGCAAGCAACCAAAGTTCTTACCGACAACGGTAGCGAGTTTAAGGGGGCCTTTGCAGAGCATCTAAACAAAGAGGAGAGGGTGCATTTATTTATTGGTTGATGCGAATTATTCTGCTTCTGCGTTTGCAGAGCATCTAAACAAAGAGGAGAGGGTGCATTGGCACACTTACCCGCGAACCCCAAAGATGAACGCGCATTGTGAGCGCTTCAACCGAACCATCCAGGAATCGTTTGTGGATGACCACGAGGATTTGCTGTTCTGTGACTTATCCCTGTTTAACAAGAAATTAACACAATGGCTAGTGTTCTACAACACACAACGACCTCACCTATCGACCAAGCCTCAAAAAAAGAAAGTCACCTCTAAAAATAACCTCCCCGTCTCTCCACTAACATACCTCCTTACCCATAACCCAGAGTGCAATATGTATTGGACCAATACATCCGTTTTCTCTTTTAGCATTTCCCCTTATAATCACTTGGCTAATGCTTTTCAAACAATAACGTTTTTTCGTATTAATTTTTCTTAAAGAATATATTATGAATACGCACAATGCTTTCTTGGCACCCAACAACGCGCCCGATATTTATACCGATAAAGCCTGGCTAGAGCCATACTGGATGCCATTTTCTGCAAACCGTCATTTTAAAGCAGATCCGCGCATGATTGTATCGGCGGATGGTTGCTACTTTACAGATAAAGATGGACGCAAAATTTTTGATGGTTTATCGGGGCTTTGGTGTTGCGGTTTAGGGCACGGTCGCCCTGAAATTACTGAAGCCATTGCCACTCAAGCGGCCAACTTAGATTATGCGCCCGCCTTTCAGTTTGCTCATCCTACAGCATTTGCAATGGCAAACGCTTTAAAAAAACTAACCCCTGAAGGCTTAGATTATGTTTTTCTTTCTAATTCTGGGTCAGAAGCCATCGACACAGCCCTAAAAATGGCACGCGCTTATTGGCGCAATAAAGGGCAAGCTGCACGTACACGATTTATTGGTCGCGAAAAAAGTTACCATGGCGTTAATTTTGGTGGGATTTCTATTGGTGGTCTTTCTTTGAATCGAAAAGCCTTTGGACAAGCCATTGAAGCTGATCATTTGCTCCATACCCAATTACCTCAAAATGTCTTTTCGCGAGGGCTGCCCGACCAAGGATCAGAAGTAGCCGACGACCTGCTACGCATTTTGGCTTTACATGATCCATCTACCATTGCAGCCGTTGTCATTGAACCTTTTTCGGGATCGGGTGGCGTTATACTTCCTCCTAAAGGCTATTTGGATAAAATTGCGGCAATATGCCGTGCCAATAACATTCTCTTGATTTTTGATGAAGTCATCAGTGGTTTCGGGCGCATTGGAGACTTTACAGGAGCAGCCGCTTTTGGCATTACTCCCGATATATTGACCTGTGCCAAACAAATTACCAATGGTACAATTCCGATGGCGGCCACCATTACCAATCAAGAAATTTATGAAACGCTTGTTCATAATGGAAGCCCCGAATATATGCTTGAATTTCCACATGGTTATACGTATTCTGGGCATCCCATTGCGTGTGCCGCTGGATTGGCTTCATTGGAGATTTTGGTTAAAGAAAATATGATAGAACGCGTACGCGCTATTGCGCCTTATTTTGAAGACGCCGTCCATCAACTGCGAGGACGAAAAAATGTGACAGATATTCGTAATTTTGGTTTAGCCGCTGGATTATCACTGGCCCCCTATATTGGCAAAAATGGGGCGGAACCGGCAAAACGTCCTTTTGATATTGCCATGCAAATGTGGAAAAAAGGTTTTTATGTTCGTTATGGGGGAGATGTTATTTCGTTGGCACCACCATTTATTGTCGAAAAAGAGGAAATAGATAGACTGATAAACGCTTTAGGTGAATCTGTGGATGCGGTTGCTTAACAAAAATGTATACTGACGAAGATCTTACTGAAGCCGTCAAAAAAGGCATATTGACAAATGCCGCTGTGGAGTCATTTCGCCATCATGTTGCCTTGTCAAGAAAAGCGCCTATTGTGGATCAAGAACATTTTAAACTGGTCAGCAGCTTCAACGATATATTTGTTTCATTGGCTTGTATATTATTGATGGTTTCATTGACCATGATTATAGAACGTATTGATCATACGTTGACAAACCTCTTTGGAAGTATGATATTGATAGCCGCTTCATGGGGGTTGTCGGAGTTTTTTGTGCGTCATAGAAAAATGGCTTTTCCCGCTATTGTACTGTTGTCCGCTTTCATACTGAATGTCCATTTTCTATTGTCAGAAATATTTTTATTGTTAAAAATACCTGCTTCGTTAACAATATCTTCTATGTGGCCAGATTCTGAATTACAGCTTAACAACCATAACTTTACACCGCAAAGCGCACTCTTATCCTTATTGTACGCACTTGCTGTGTATTGCTATTGGAAGCGATTCAAAGTTCCTATAGCGATTGCGCTAATAACAATCTTCATCATGTATATCGTCACTTTTTTCACAGACTATTTTTCTCCCAAGGGCCATATACTCGTATTTTTGGGAATCGGTCTGATCATTTTCCTTTTTGCTATGTATTGGGATATTTCAGATCGTAATAGAACAACGTATCGATCCGATGTTGCCTTCTGGCTGCATCTCTTGGCAGCGCCTTTCATCGTACATCCTGCTTTTGCTATGAGCTTGCATTTTTTTGACACGACGGTTATTTATACAACCATTGTTGTCTTGGCTTTATATATACCGCTGACATTGATTGCGCTGATCATCGACAGAAGAGCATTAATCGTCTCTTCACTGGTGTATGTGATCTATGCCTTCGCAAACCTTTTAGAGCGTCAAGATGTCATTTCGCCCTTTGCCATAACAAGTGCTTTTATTGCTGTGTGCCTGCTATTGCTTTCTGCTTTTTGGCATTCAATACGAGCCCGAACTATCCATTTATTGCCCCCCTTACTACAAAACCACATTCCCAAAACTCGATAAGAGCTACCGAATGTAGCTGTATTTTTTATAAGCCAATCTGGACAGCTGTCCAAACAGACCTCCTTAATATACTCTCTCTGTTTTACTATTGCCAATGTATAAGCCCGTCCATAATATACTTTTTTTATTAACAAATGGCTGAAAACTTTCACACTCACTAGCGTATAAGCGTTTTGGCGCAAGGAAGAGATCACAGTCCAGAATAATTAGGGCCGCTACCTCCTTCTGGTGTGCACCAAGTAATATTGGCTTGCGGATCTTTAATATCGCAGGTTTTGCAGTGTATACAGTTTTGCGCATTGATTTTGAATTCTGCTTCTCCTTGGTCATTCGTTATTATTTCGTACACACCTGCGGGGCAGTATCTTTGTGCAGGTTCGTCGAACTGTGAGAGATTAACCGCTATGGGTATCTTATTGTCTGTCAATTGCAAGTGACAGGGCTGGTCTTCGTCATGATCCAAGTTTGCCAAATAGATAGATGATAGTCTGTCGAAGCTAATAACGCCATCTGGTTTGGGGTAGTGAATGTTATTTGCTACATTTTTTGGTTGCAGGTTTGTATGATCGGGTGTTTTGTCATGCCATTGCCAAGGAAGTGTGCCAGCAAATAGTTTTTGCTCTAGGCTAAAGAGCGCTCCACCAAATAGTGTACCTAGGCGGCTAATCATACCGCGAAAATTGCGCGCTTGATACTGTTCCTTATACAGCCAACTGTTACTAAACTTTTTGCCGTACACTTCAGCCAGAGCTTGCTTGCTTTGTTCGCTCTCTACCAGACTTTCTATTGCAATACAACCATGTTTTATAGCGCAATGTATACCCTTAATGCGGGCAGGATTGAGCATGCCTGCATCACAGCCAAGCAACATTCCACCAGGAAAAGTTGCCTGTGGCAGAGAGTATAAACCGCCTTTATTGACACTTCTCGCACCATAGGCAATGCGCTGTGCATCATTCAAGAGGGCAGAAATCTTGCTATGGTGCTTCCATCTATTAAATTCGGCAAAGGGGTCAAGATGTGGATTGGCATAATTAAGCGAAACTATGAGTCCAAGTGCCACCTGATTCTCCTTAAGAAAATACACAAATCCGCCACCTTCCAGTTTATCGGACAAAGGGTGGCCAATAGTATGCCACACTGTGCCAGCAGGTTGAACCAGCTTTTGTAATTGCCATACTTCCTTAAAGCCTAATCCATAGTGAGGTGGATTGGATTGTGTATCTAAACCAAATTGCTGGATTACCTGTTTCCCCAAATGTCCGCGACAGCCCTCGGCAAGTAGCGTATGACGGGCAAGCAAATGATAGCCGGGCGTGTAGGTGTTTTTGGGCTCTCCATGTTTGTTTACTCCCATATCTCCTGTCGCTATGCCAATCACTTTGTCTTCTTCCATGAGTAGTTGGTGTGCTGCAAAGCTTGTGAGTATTTCTACTCCTAGGCTTTCGGCCTGTGTTGCTAACCAGCGTACCAATGAGCTAAGGCGAATAAGGTAGTGGTTTTTGTTGTGCAATCCGGCAGGTAGCAACCCATTGGGTACGGGTAGTGCAGTCTTGTGAGTAAGGTGGAACAAACTATCCCCCTCTACTTTAGCTTCAATAGGCGCATCCATGTCGAGCCAATCGGGCAGGAGTTCATTCAGCGCTTTGGCATCCATAACCGCACCAGAGAGAATGTGTCCACCTACTTGGCTGGCTTTTTCTATAACTGCAATTGACCAGTTGAGGTTGTTCTGGTTGCTAAGTTGTGCGGCTCGAATGGCTGCACTCAGACCAGCAGGACCAGCACCTACAATAACCAAATCAAACTCAAGGGTTTCTTTTTCAGTCATATCGCTTAACTGTTAGGATGAGTTTGGTAGGTAAGAGTCTGATGCGTCCACCAGGTATTGCACTAAGCACCCTCAATGATACCCACAGTTATCGGAAACAATCAAGAACATCAAAAAACATAAAATGCTCTATAAGTGTTGATTTTCCAACAAAGCATAAACAACGGCAACAACCATTATGGTAGCGAAGGAGGGAATTGAACCCCCGACCCTCGGATTATGATTCCGCCGCTCTAACCATCTGAGCTACTTCGCCATACACAAAATATCCATGAAACACCAGCACTTCCCAAGTCTCTCTAATAGCCACTCTCTAATAGCCACATAGACATTGGCAGATATTATATCGTAGGTGCATAAAAAAATGGGAAGAAAACATAATATATTGGGCAAGCTCCTTTGTTTTTATGGTAACAACGATCCCGTGCATGAACTGCCCGTCCCTGCGGTACAGCCAAAACAATGATCGGCGAGTGCAATATCTTGACCTATTGCTTTAAAGTGATCAATATCCCAAATATTGCGCGGTTTTTGGTGGAGTGGTATTTCAAGCATTTGATTGAAGTCGCAGTCATACACTTGACCGTCCCAGCCAATCGAAATCAAGGAGGTGCACATCACATGAGCAAGCACTTGTGGATTGAAATGATCTACAAGAAGCTGCATGTACGCTTGTAATTTACCCTCTCGTGTTAGCTTATGTGCATAACGCTTGATGGGCATATTCGTGATGGTCAAAAGATGATTGAATGCTATGCCGTAGTGCTCTTTCAAGTGTATCCGATAATCCGCTTCTAAATAAGGTTGCGGCGGAGGCAAGTGTTCACCCACAGGGTTATAGAGCAGATTGAGTACCAATCCAGAGCCTTCGAGGCCATAACCCAACGCATTGAGTTTTTGCAGGGCTTCAATACTTTTATGAAAGACATCTTTTCCGCGTTGTGCTTCAACATTGTGTTTTTGATAACAAGGCAACGATGCCATGACTTGTACGCGCTGATCGGCTAAAAACTGTGGTGTATCTTCTTGCCCGTTTTCAAAAAATACGGTCAAGTTGCAACGGTCCATAACGATCTTATTCATTTGACGCAATTGGATGACAAAATAACGAAAGTGTGGATTTAACTCAGGAGCACCCCCGGTAACATCAATGGTATGAATATTGTGATCATTGTTTAAGAGCGTGAGCAAACGGTCTATGGTGGTTCGCTCCATATTTTCAGTACGTTTGGGACCTGCCTCTACATGACAATGATGACATGCCTGATTACAGCGCTTGCCAATATTCACTTGTAGGATTGTAATGGTACTGCGTGTCAGGTGGACATGGTGTTCACGAAGTGTCGCGGCAAAGGTATTCATGTGCGTCTCCAGTCATGAAATTTTTTGAGTACTTTCATAACTGTTGAGGGAACATGCGCTTTTTTCCATTCACCCGCAGCATATTTATTGGCTTCGGTCAATGTGGGGTAAATGTGAATGGTACTTAGAATTTTGTTTAAGCCCAGACCATGCTTTATGGCTAAAACATATTCCGCGATTAAATCCCCCGCATGTGTGCCTACAATGGTGACACCCAATATGGTATCTTTGCCACGCCGTGTCAATACCTTGACAAAGCCTGCGGTTTCGCTGTCTGTAATAGCACGGTCTAAATCTTCAAGCGAATAAGAGGTGACCTCATAATCGATGTGTTGGCTCTTGGCGTCTTTTTCGTTCAGGCCTACGCGGGCTATTTCAGGATCTGTAAACGTTGCCCACGGAATCACGCGATAATTGGCTGCGAATTTTTTAAAAGGGGAGAACAAGGCATTGACGGAGGCATACCAAGCCTGATGAGCAGCGGTATGGGTAAATTGATAAGGCCCTGTAACATCCCCACATACGTAAATACTGGGAACATTGGTTTGCAAAAAAGCATTGGCAGCAATGGTACCGGGTTTGCCAATCTTGACCCCCAATTCTTCTAGACCAAATCCTGTTGTATTGGCTTTGCGCCCCAGCGCAATCATGACTTGATCAAATACAATTTCGACATCTTTTCCTTCATGCGAACAAATAAGGCTTTTTTCTTTAAAGGCTTTGGCCCGATGATTGACGCGTATTTGAATATCTTCTTGTATCAATTTTTCAGTGAGCAGTTGAATCACTTCTTCATCTTCGCGAATCAAAAGCTGTGGTGCCATTTCTACCAATGTGATTTGAGTGCCTAGTCGAGAAAAGGCTTGTGCCATTTCAACCCCAATAGGACCACCGCCGAGCACAAGCATTTTTTTAGGCAGCTTTTTGAGATGCCATATGCGGTCACTCGTTAGATAATCAATCTGGTCAAGGCCAGGAATGGGTGGGACTAGGGGTCGAGCCCCTGTAGCGACCACGATAGCTCGTGCTGTTAACGTGCGTCCATTAACTTCAACGGAATGCGGCGAGATGATTTTAGCGCTGCCCTCAATACAATCAACTCCTAGACGGGTATAACGTTCTTTGGAGTCGTGCGGGGCTACCGCTTTGATGATTTCGTGTACCCGTGCCATGACATCTTGAAAATCGAACTGGACATCGGTACGTTGAAAGCCAAACTCGTTAGCCCGTTTAGCGTAGGACAGCATTTTGGCTGAACGCAACAAGGCTTTACTGGGTACGCAGCCGGTATTAAGACAGTCTCCCCCCATTTTATCTTTTTCAATTAATGCTACTTTGGCTTTTACAGTGGCAGCCAGATAGGCTGAAACGAGACCTGCAGAGCCCCCTCCAATAACAATGATATTGTAATCATATCGAGTCATGTTTTTTCTCCTTACGCGCAGTTTCAATGATTTTCTTGGTAACCAGTGGAAATAGCCCCAACAAAGCAAAAGCGAGCAGCAATGAGGGCGAAACAATATCGGATAATGAGGTAACTTGTGCCAACTGTGTTCCAGCATAAACAAAGAGTGCTGTGGCGCTCAGCATACCCAGCTGACTGACCCAGTAAAATGTCCATGTTTTAATGGGCATCAGGGCCATGAGTATATTGACCATAAAAAATGGAAACAATGGCGCCAAACGCAATGCAAACAAATAGAACGCCCCCTCGCGTTCAAAACCAGCGTTGACTTTTAACAATACTTTGGCATATTTTTTTTGTACATAGTCGTGTGCTAAAAAACGCGCTAACCAAAAAGACAGTGTAGCACCCATCGTACTGGCAAAAGAGGTTACAATCAAGCCAAGAGCGAAGCCAAATAAAGCTCCCGCCGTTAGCGTCAGAACGGCTGCCATGGGAATCGATAGTGCTGTAACAACAATATAGGCTACTGCAAAGACCACCACGACCTCAACCGTATTGTGGGTGTAGTATTCGGTCAATATGTGTTGTTGTTGCTTGAGATAATCAAGCGTAGCGTATTGTTTGAGATCCAAAACAAAAAAAGCCACAATAGCCGCTATGACGATTAACACCAAAACGATTTTTAATGTTTTTTTTGGCATTACGGTTATCCTTTTTTAGGGTTTTGTTGTGGAGAATTCCCAATAGAAAGTATAGTATAACATCAGTGCATCCTGCCATATCAAGATTTATGCGCAGCAGAAAATCAAACACTGGTGAACAATACCAGACTTTAGAGAAACATTCATCATCGTTTTTTGCTTTTTTAGTCCTTGTGTTTGGTATTTTACGATGTTTAGTCTCATACAGTGGTGATATAGTCCGGTATTGTTATTTTTGAGAATGTTATCGCTCTTCATCACCCGCCCACGTTTCTCTTTTATCGTGCTGAGCAGTTAAGGTTTGTGCCAAGATTGACCTTTTTGGCACAAACCTGCTTTTACGCGCAGCGGCAGATCAAACATTCGTGAACGATATCAGGCTTTAGATAGGTCTCCATCGTCGTTTTTTGCCTTTTTCACAACCGTTGGCGACACATTTTTAGCCGTTTGGCCCCATTTAGCCCTTTTGTGTGCTTGAGATTTTGCGATAATGGGGTAAAATGATAGCTGTCTAGAGAAAAAGTGAAAAATATCATTAATTTTTTTTTAGATAAGCATTTTTACATTTTTCTATTTTCTTAAGTGGCAGATTGAGTGCAACGCAAAAAAAAAATGTTTGATGATAACAGAAATTTTAAAAAAATTAACCGGAGACCGGAGACCGGAGACCGTACGCTCTGTGTTGCTCTCTGATCGCGGATATTCCGCATCCCCCTAGTTATTCTTATCTTCGTTTTCTTACCATTTGTTTGGTAGGTCTTTCTTCGTTTCTTTTTTTTGATACCCTTCCTTGAGTACTCTTGGAAGGTTTTTTTTTGGTCTTTTTTTAGAAAGTGATGCTTTTATGAAAAAACATTCTGTATGGCATTCAGCAGCCTTGATTGCAAGCTCATTCGTGTTTATTGTGTTATTGACGGGTTGTGGGGGTGGCGGTGGATCCATTGAAAATACGCCCAACACATCTACCGCAGTACCCGCCATCAGCACACAGCCGAGTGCTCGTAGTGTTTCTGAAGGCACAACGGCAACATTTTCAGTGGAGGCAACAGGCGCCATCAGCTATCAATGGCAGAAAAATGGTGTTGATATTTCAGGGGCCAATGCTGCCACCTATACCACCGGCACATTGAGTACTGCGGATGATGGATCAAAATATCGAGTCATCATTACCAATGATAATGGAAGCGTTACAAGCAGCGAAGTACTTTTATCAGTGCTATCCCCCCCAACGATTACCACACAGCCATCTGATCATAATGTTGCTATAGGCACAACGGCAACATTTTCGGTGAATGCAGAAGGTGCCATCAGCTATCAATGGCAGAAAGATGGTGTTGATATTTCAGGAGCCAATGCTGCCAGCTATACCACCGGCACATTGAGCGCGGCGGATGATGGATCAAAATATCAAGTCATCATTACCAATGACAATGGAAGCGTTACAAGCACAGAAGTACTTTTATCGGTGGTATCAGCAACAGCCCCCCCAACGATTACCGCACAGCCGTCTGATCAGAGTATTGCGGTAGGCGCAACTGCCACGTTTTCCGTGGCGGTATCAGGTTTGGATGTACGCTATCAATGGCAGAAAGATGGTGTTGATATTTCAGGGGCCAATGCTGCCAGCTATACCACGGGCACATTGAGCGCTGCGGATGATGGATCAAAATATCAAGTCATCATCACCAATAGTGCTGGAAGGATTACAAGCAGCGAAGTTATTTTATCGGTGGTATCACCCCCAACGATTACCACACAGCCATCTGCTCAGAGCGTCGCTGAAGGCACAACTGCCACGTTTTCCGTGGCGGTATCAGGTTTGGATGTACGCTATCAATGGCAGAAAAATGGTGTTGATATTTCAGGGGCCAATGCTGCCAGCTATACCACCGGCACATTGAGCGCTGCGGATGATGGATCAAAATATCGAGTCATTATTACCAATGATAATGGAAGCGTTACAAGCAGCGAAGTACTTTTATCAGTGCTATCCCCCCCAACGATTACCACACAGCCATCTGATCAGAATGTTGCGGTAGGTGCCACTGCAACGTTTTCCGTGGTGGCATCAGGGGCGGATATAATCTATCAATGGCAGAAAAATGAGGTTGACATTTCAGGGGCCAATGCTGCCAGCTATACCACGGGCGCATTGGCTGCTGCGGATCTTGGTACAAAGTATCGGGTCATCATTACCAATACCCATGGAAGCGTTACAAGCGAAGAAGCGACGCTATTGATGATGAGTATGAGCGTGGTGCCTTCTGCCTCTGGTTTTTCCTACCGACAGCATTACATGCCCGTGTATCTCCATCTGGCGGATGGTCTCTCTACGCCTATCAAAAGATACAAATTCGTTTTAAAAAAATCATCCGAGACTGCACCCACAATGAGCGAAGTAATCGCAGGGGCAGGGATTTATCGTTGGATCAACACCACAAAAAAACTGGTACACCTTGCATACGATATTGACTCAGAGATCAAAGCATATCTGGCCACTCAAAAAGGCCAACACTCTGTGATGGTAGACCTAGACACCAACACCCTTAAGTACTTTTTGGAGCCCAATACCGAATACACGCTGTATGCCACAGAAGTGGGCAGCGACAACGCCTCTCTTTCTTCGCACGTTGTAGAAATAAGCCGCTTCAGCACCTATCCAAAGGCTGCACCTCCTCCCACTGCATCTCTTAATTTTCCTGTCGCGCGTATTAGTATACCCGGTTTTGGGGAAAATACAGGTGGAAATAACTACCCTTACTATGACCCTTCGGATGATGCTGTTGTATTGGCATTGGCACTGGATCATAGCCGAGTAGGAGCAGCAAACATCGTAGTCAATCAATCTACTGTAGTGTTTGAGGCGATTTTGACTATCTATTATACTCCTACAACTCAGACTCAATATGATGTTGTTATGCTTAAGTATCTTACCGGATATAGCTATTCGGGCACTGATCCTGAAATATCTGAAGCCTCAAATCATAAAAAATTTCTTATCATACAACAACCTCCGCTGACTACTGGGCAAATTTTAAGAACTTCTTCGACTAGCCCCGATTCTATACAGTATACAGGTACTTACATTTACCAAAAAGATAGCCAATAACTGGAAGAGGGGATGAAGCGTGTAGAGTGCTAGTTGTTTAGTCTCATACTGTGGTGGTATAGTCCAGTATTGTTATTTTTTCAGAGTGTTATCGCTCTTCATCACCCGCTCACGCTTCTCTTTTATCGTGCTCGCAGTTAAGGTTTGTGCCAAGATTGACCTTTTTGCTAAACCTGCTTTTACACGCAGCGGCAGATCAAACATTCGTGAACGATATCAGGCTTTAGATAGGTCTCCATCATCGTTTTTTGTCTTTTTTACAACCGTTGGCGACACACTTTTAGCCGTTTGGCCCCATTTGGCCCTTTTGTGTGCTTGAGATTTTGCGACAATGGAGTACTAATGGGGTAAAATGATAGCTGTCTAGAGAAAAAGTGAAAAATATCATTAATTTTTTTTAGATAAGCATTTTTGCATTTTTCTATTTTCTTAAGTGGCAGATTGAGTGCCAAATTGAGTACAACGCAAAAAAAAATGTTCGATGATAACAGAAATTGTAAAAAAATTAACCGGAGACCGGAGACCGGAGACCGTACGCTCTGTGTTGCTCTCTGATCGCGGATATTCCGCATCCCCCTTGTTATTCTTATCTTCGTTTTCTTACCATTTGTTTGGTAGGTCTTTCTTCGTTTCTTTTTTTTGATACCCTTCCTTGAGTACTCTTGGAAGGTTTTTTTTGGTCTTTTTTTAGAAAGTGATGCTTTTATGAAAACACATTCTGTATGGCATTCAGCAGCCTTGCTTGCAAGCTCATTCGTGTTTATTGTGTTATTGACGGGTTGTGGGGGTGGCGGTGGATCCATTGGAAATACGCCCAACACATCTACCGCAGTACCCACCATCAGCACACAGCCGAGTGCTCGTAATGTTTCTGAAGGCACAACGGCAACATTTTCAGTGGAGGCAACAGGCGCCATCAGCTATCAATGGCAGAAAAATGGTGTTGATATTTCAGGGGCCAATGCTGCCACCTATACCACCGGCACATTGAGTACTGCGGATGATGGATCAAAATATCGAGTCATCATTACCAATGATAATGGAAGCGTTACAAGCAGCGAAGTACTTTTATCAGTGCTATCCCCCCCAACGATTACCACACAGCCATCTGATCATAATGTTGCTATAGGCACAACGGCAACATTTTCGGTGAATGCAGAAGGTGCCATCAGCTATCAATGGCAGAAAGACGGTGTTGATATTTCAGGAGCCAATGCTGCCAGCTATACCACCGGCACATTGAGCGCTGCGGATGATGGATCAAAATATCAAGTCATCATTACCAATGACAATGGAAGCGTTACAAGCACAGAAGTACTTTTATCGGTGGCATCAGCAACAGCCCCCCCAACGATTACCGTACAACCGTCTGATCAGAGTGTTGCGGTAGGCGCAACTGCCACGTTTTCCGTGGCGGTATCAGGTTTGGATGTACGCTATCAATGGCAGAAAAATGGTGTTGATATTTCAGGGGCCAATGCTGCCAGCTATACCACCGGCACATTGAGCGCTGCGGATGATGGATCGAAATATCAAGTCATCATGACCAATAGTGCTGGAAGCATTACAAGCAGCGAAGTGATTTTATTGGTGGCATCAGCAACCGCCCCCCCAACGATTACCACACAGCCATCTGATCAGAATGTTGCAGTAGGCGCCACTGCAACGTTTTCCGTGGTGGCATCAGGGGCGGATATAATCTATCAATGGCAGAAAAATGAGGTTGACATTTCAGGGGCCAATGCTGCCAGCTATACCACGGGCGCATTGGCTGCTGCGGATCTTGGTACAAAGTATCGGGTCATCATTACCAATACCCATGGAAGCGTTACAAGCGAAGAAGCGACGCTATTGATGATGAGTATGACCGTGGTGCCTTCTGCCTCTGGTTTTTCCTACCGACAGCATTACATGCCCGTGTATCTCCATCTGGCGGATGGGCTATCTACGCCTACTACGCCTATCAAAAGATACAAATTCGTTTTAAAAAAATCATCCGAGACTGCACCCACAATGAGCGAAGTAATCGCAGGGGCAGGGATTTATCGTTGGATCAACACCACAAAAAAACTGGTACACCTTGCATATGATATTGACTCAGAGATCAAAGCATATCTGGCCACTCAAAAAGGCCAACATTCTGTGATGGCAGACCTAGACACCAACACCCTTAAGTACTTTTTGGAGCCCAATACCGAATACACGCTGTATGCCACAGAAGTGGGCAGCGACAACGCCTCTCTTTCTTCGCACGTTGTAGAAATAAGCCGCTTCAGCACCTATCCAAAGGCTGCACCTCCTCCCACTGCATCTCTTAATTTTCCGGTCGCGCGTGCTATTACTACTTCTGGTTTTGGAGAACCAAATGCAAGTGGAGCAAACGAAGCTTACTATGACCCAGCGGATGATGCTGTTGTATTGGCCTTTGCAGCGAATCATAACATAACTTCAGGAACATTCTCTATGAATTCAACAACTGCACTGTTTGACACATTGGGCGATACCAAATTGTATGCTGAGGACAGTCAGACTCAATATGATATTGTTATGTTTAGGTATGGTACCGGATACACCTATTCGGGCACAGATCCTGAAATATCTGGAGCCTCAGATCATACAAAGCTTCTTTTGGTACACGCTCCTCCGACTGATACCGATACTACCTTTTCGCTCTTGGGTGCTAGTCTGGATAATGCATTGGATAATAAGATATATCAGACTGCTTACGCTTACAAAAAAGATAGCCAAAATAATTGAGATTGGATAATGGAGCAAATATCGCCTTAGTCGCCATGATTAATCGTTGGAAGAAAGCCAAAGTTTTTTCATATAGCCGAAAAATGATAAAATGTCACTGTGTTGTTTCGCTCCTCATGTATGGAATATACACTTCGTCGCTTATGCCTTGTGACATTTTAAATTTAAGAACCCATACCAGCGCTGTATGGTACTGTACAAGTGTTTAGTCTCATACAGTGGTGATATAGTCCAGTATTGTTATTTTTTCAGAGTGTTATCGCTCTTCATCACCCGCTCACGCTTCTCTTTTATCGTGCTGAGCAGTTAAGGTTTGTGCCAAGATTGACCTTTTTGGCACAAACCTGCTTTTACGCGCAGCGGCAGATCAAACATTCGTGAACGATATCAGGCTTTAGATAGGTCTCCATCGTCGTTTTTTGCCTTTTTCACAACCGTTGGCGACACAATTTTAACCGTTTGGCCCCATTTAGCCCTTTTGTGTGTGTATAAGTTCAGAAAGATATTGCACTTTTTATCAAGATGCAAAGTATGCAGTATCAACATATTGGATTTAGATTAAAAGGCCTTTATCATATAGCTTCTCTAAGTTTCAGGGAAGCAGATATGGACAACACCGCCGCTAAACGTAAACGTATTCTCGACTTTTGGGATAAGTATGGACTAAGCGCAACCATCGATGCCTTCGATGTTTCCAGAAGAACCCTATTCTCTTGGAAAGCAAACCTCTTTGCACAGGGCGGCAATATTGCCGCCCTGTGCAAAAAAACCACCAAACCTCATCGTCTACGACAACCTTCCTATTCACCCATCATTGTTCAAGAAATTACCCGTCTGCGTTCTTTACACCCCAATATAGGCAAAGAAAAACTCTTTGCTCTGCTTTTTCCATTTTGTCAATACAACACCATCAATCTGCCCTCTGTTTCCACTATTGGTCGAATCATTGCCCGAGCACCAAACAAAATGCGTGTCACCCCGCAACGCATTAATTCCCGAGGCAAGATTAGGCCATTCAAACGTAATATCGTTGCTCGAAAACCTAAACATCTCACGCTAAAAGTCAATGAGTGCTTGGCATTTGATACCATCGTCCGTCAACGTGACGGGATGAAAAAATATCTAATCACTGCGATAGATCCTGCCTCGCATATTGCCTTTTCCTTCGCACCTACTCGAGCCAACAGTCAAAGCGCCAAGGCGTTACATTGTGCGATTGTTTCTGAGTTTCCCTACCTGCAAGCAGCCAAAGTTCTTACCGACAACGGTAGCGAGTTTAAGGGGGCCTTTGCAGAGTATCTAAACAAAGAGGAGAGGGTGCATTGGCACACTTACCCGCGAACCCCAAAGATGAACGCGCATTGTGAGCGCTTCAACCGAACCATCCAGGAATCGTTTGTGGATTACCACGAGGATTTGCTGTTCTGTGACTTATCCCTGTTTAACAAGAAATTAACACAATGGCTAGTGTTCTACAACACACAACGACCTCACCTATCGACCAAGCCTCAAAAAAAGAAAGTCACCTCTAAAAATAACCTCCCCGTCTCTCCACTAACATACCTCCTTACCCATAACCCAGAGTGCAATATGTATTGGACCAATACAGTGTGCTTGAGATTTTGCGATAATGGGGTAAAATGATAGCTGTCTAGAGAAAAAGTGAAAAATATCATTAATTTTTTTTTAGATAAGTATTTTTGCATTTTTCTATTTTCTTAAGTGGCAGATTGAGTGCCAAATTGAGTGCAACGCAAAAAAAAATGTTTGATGATAACAGAAATTTTAAAAAAATTAACCGGAGACCGGAGACCGGAGACCGTACGCTCTGTGTTGCCCTCTGATCGCGGATATTCCGCATCCCCCTAACCATTCTTATCTTCGTTTTCTTACCATTTGTTTGGTAGGTCTTTCTTCGTTTCTTTTTTTTGATACCCTTCCTTGAGTACTCTTGGAAGGGTTTTTTTTGGTCTTTTTTTAGAAAGTGATGCTTTTATGAAAACACATTCTGTATGGCATTCAGCAGCCTTGCTTGCAAGCTCATTCGTGTTTATTGTGTTATTGACGGGTTGTGGGGGTGGTGGATCCATTGGAAATACGCCCAACACATCTACCGCAGTACCCGCCATCAGCACACAGCCGAGTGCTCGTAGTGTTTCTGAAGGCACAACGGCAACATTTTCAGTGGAGGCAACAGGCGCCATCAGCTATCAATGGCAGAAAAATGGTGTTGATATTTCAGGGGCCAATGCTGCCACCTATACCACCGGCACATTGAGTACTGCGGATGATGGATCAAAATATCGAGTCATCATTACCAATGATAATGGAAGCATTACAAGCAGCGAAGTGCTTTTATCGGTGCTACCACTCCCAACGATTACCACACAGCCGTCTGCTCAGAGCGTCGCTGAAGGCACAACTGCCACGTTTTCCGTGATGGCATCAGGGGCAGATATAACCTATCAATGGCAGAAAAATGGTGTTGATATTTCAGGAGCAAACGCTGCCAGCTATACCACCGGCACATTGAGCGCTGCGGATGATGGATCAAAATATCAAGTCATCATTACCAATGACAATGGAAGCGTTACAAGCACAGAAGTACTTTTATCGGTGGCATCAGCAACAGCCCCCCCAACGATTACCGTACAACCGTCTGATCAGAGTGTTGCGGTAGGCGCAACTGCCACGTTTTCCGTGGCGGTATCAGGTTTGGATGTACGCTATCAATGGCAGAAAAATGGTGTTGATATTTCAGGGGCCAATGCTGCCAGCTATACCACCGGCACATTGAGTATTGCGGATGATGGATCAAAATATCAGGTCATCATGACCAATGATAATGGAAGCGTTACAAGCAGCGAAGTTATTTTATCGGTGGTATCACCCCCAACGATTACCACACAGCCATCTGCTCAGAGCGTCGCTGAAGGCACAACTGCCACGTTTTCCGTGGTGGCATCAGGGGCAGATATAACCTATCAATGGCAGAAAAATGGTGTTGATATTTCAGGGGCCAATGCTGCCAGCTATACCACCGGCACGTTGAGTACTGCAGATGATGGATCGAAATATCAAGTCATCATCACCAATAGTGCTGGAAGCATTACAAGCAACGAAGTGATTTTATTGGTGGCATCAGCAACTGCCCCCCCAACGATTACCACACAGCCGTCTGATCAGAATGTTGCGGTAGGTGCCACTGCAACGTTTTCCGTGGTGGCATCAGGGGCGGATATAATCTATCAATGGCAGAAAAATGAGGTTGACATTTCAGGGGCCAATGCTGCCACCTATACCACGGGCGCATTGGCTGCTGCGGATCTTGGTACAAAGTATCGGGTCATCATTACCAATACCCATGGAAGCGTTACAAGCGAAGAAGCGACGCTATTGATGATGAGTATGACCGTGGTGCCTTCTGCCTCTGGTTATTCCTACCGACAGCATTACATGCCCGTGTATCTCCATCTGGCGGATGGGCTCTCTACGCCTATCAAAAGATACAAATTCGTTTTAAAAAAATCATCCGAGACTGCCCCCACAATGAGCGAAGTAATCGCAGGGGCAGGGATTTATCGTTGGATTAACACCACAAAAAAACTGGTACACCTTGCATACGATATTGACTCAGAGATCAAAGCATATCTGGCCACTCAAAAAGGCCAACATTCTGTGATGCCAGATCAAGACGCCGAGATTGCCGACACCTTTAAGTACTTTTTGGAGCCCAATACCGAATATACGCTGTATGCCACAGAAGTGGGCAGCGACAACGCCTCTCTTTCTTCGCATGTTGTAGAAATAAGCCGCTTCAGCACCTATCCAAAGGCTGCACCTCCTCCCAGCGCGTCTCTTAATTTTCCTGCCGCGCGTATTAATATTCCTGGTCTTGGGGAAAATACAGATGGAAAAAACTACCCTTACTATGACCCTGCGGATGATGCTGTTGTATTGGCCTTTGCAGCGGATCATATCGTGAATGATGGAGTTATCTCAATCAATGAATCTACTATACTGTTTGACGCGTTTTGGACTGGCGTTTTAGCTCCTAAAGCTCAGACTCAATATGATGTTGTTATGCTTAACTATCTTACCGGATATAGCTATTCTGGAAGTAATCCTGAGATATCTGGAGCCTCAGATCATACAAAATTTCTTATCATACAACCACCTCCACTGACTGTTGGGCAAATTTTATCATTTCAGTCAAATCTTCCTAGTAGTGGTGGTGCTGGTAGTGGTGATCAGGGTGCTTATTATTACCAAAAAGATAGCCAATGAGCCAATGATTGAGCGTAGATAATGAATAATGCGCTGTCAAGAATCTAAAATAACCCGATGTTCTGGTATTCCCCTGCCTGTTGTGGCGAGCTCTACAACAAATGTTTGTCCATCCATTGCATGTGTACCGTCAAGCCCCTGTGTGGCAGAAGTCACAAACAGACGGGATAAATCCTCTCCTCCAAAAGCCGGACAAGAAAGTTGGGTAGCCGGTAAATGAATGGATTGTTCCCATTGGCCCTCAGGCGTGTAACGCGCAATACAGCCCGCACCCCAAAGTGCACACCATATATGGCCCTCGTGATCCACTACCGCACCATCTGGATTTAATCCTTGCCCATGTAAATCCACAAAAACTTCTGATGCTCCAATGGGCCAGCCTTCTTGATCCAACGGTTGGCGCATAATCTGCTGTGTGATGGTATCGGTGTAATAAGCCCACTGACCGCTTGGCGCAAAACAGATGGCATTAGGAATAGTGATGGGTTGAAAGAGTATTTTAAGCCTCCCTTGATAAAAACGATAGATTGTTCCCGCTTGTGGTTGTGCTTCCTTACCCATCGTACTGATCCAAAATCCACCATAAGAATCTGCGCGACCGTCGTTAGAGCGTGTTAATGGATTTTCGTGTTCAAGTGCTACCAGCAACGTCTGCTTTCCTGTTTCGATATTAAAGCGATAAAGCCCTGTTTCCGAAGCGATAAGCAACGTGTTGTGATCTACCCAACCAGCGGCTGAAACATACTCATCAAACGACCATACCAATGGCCCATGATTGTTGCGGCTCATCAACTGTTTATTGAGAATATCAAACCAAAATAACTGTTGACGTTGTGGATGCCAAAGTACGCCTTCGCCCAGTGTACAAATACGGCGATCAAATACAAGATATTCATTTTTTAAAGACTTCATCGTACTTTTCAACGATATGTTTGGCTTTCGTACGAACAATGTCGAGGCTATCCCCTGGACGGTAAAGAGCACTCCCAATACCAAAGCCTGTAATGCCAGCGGCTTGCCACATCTCCAAATTTTCTGGGGAGGCACCTCCCACAGCAATAAGATCAATCTCAGGCGGTAGGACAGAACGGATTGCTTGAATGCCCGATGGACCGATTAACGAGACTGGAAACAATTTTAAGCCATTCGCGCCGGCCTGTAAGGCTGTAAAACATTCGGTCGGTGTCATGACCCCCGGATACGATAGTGCGCCAGCGGTCTTGGAGGCCACAATAACCTCCGGATTGCAATGGGGAGATACGATTAACCGTCCACCGACCTCAATCGTGCGTTTGACGTCTTCAACGCTTAATACGGTTCCCGCTCCAATGAGGGCTTGATCTGAAAAACGCATGGCCATGGCGCGAATGCTTTCAAAAGGGGAGGGCGAGTTGAGTGGCACCTCAATTTTGCGGATTCCGCTGTCAATCAAAACATCCGCTGTATTGGTGGCTTCATCGGGTGTAATACCACGTAGAATAGCAATAATATTTCTATGCATCTGTTTGTCTACCTTGCTTTTAATGTTTGATATGCTGCGCATAATCCGGATTGTGTCATGGTGCTTGCGTTTTTGGTCACCGTGGTCACTCCTTGGGCCTCGAGCGCGAGCGCATAGTACTGACAAAGCGATGGTTTACCAATAAGCACAACGGGACCATTGTGCCAATAAGTTTGAGATTGAGGGGCTACCAATTCCATACCGATTAAAAATCCCGACAGACGTATCTGCGCTACTGCTGGATCAAGGCCAGTGAGTAGGCTTTCAGCCCGTAGTGAAAAAAGGCGGGTCATAAAATCTTCGGGCGTAAGCATCATATCATTGAGGGCTTCAAGAAATACGGTTTTATCCAAATGAGCCTCTTGCTCTTGCATACAATGGCGAAGAACAGAGTATTCGGAGAGAAGGGCAAAGAGTTCCCCCGTCATGGTGGTTTGAAAGTGCTGGATTGCGCCTCTACACACACGTACCCATTTTGTGTGCGTACCAGGTAAACAGAGCACGCCATCGAATGATGGTTCGTGAGCCAAAAAACCGGCGATTTGTGTTTCTTCTCCACGCATGACATCGGCAGGATTATCTTGACGGATGCCCGGTACAATCAGCACTTTTAAGTGTTTCGTGATGCTGGGGGCGAGGGTTAGCCCATTCGTTTTTTGGAGTTGATACGGTATTGTTGTGTAGGGGGCTTCTATCCAGCCCTGACGTGATCCGACCATGCCGCAGCAAATGACAGGAATTGGTTTATCCGTTGATACAGGGGGTTGAACAAGCTCGAGCAGCGCCGATTCAAACTGATTGGGCGCAAGTTTTGACATTCCTTTTTTGGAATGTTTTTCGGTGATCAACGCATTGTCTTTACCAAAGCACCAAGCACGCAAATGGCTTGTACCCCAATCAACAGCGATCCATTCTATATCTTGAGTGTCCATGCTGCCTAGCCCGTAACAACAACGCCACCATCCACCACCATCGTCTGACCGGTCATCATGCGGCTGGTATTCGAGGCAAGAAACAATACCGCATCCACCATATCGGCCGGTTTCAGATGAATGTTGAGGCACTGCCGTTTCAAATGTGCGGCTAAATCCTCAGGCGTAGCCCACATTTGTTTTTGTTTGTCGGTGAGTACCCAACCTGGCGCAAGCGCATTCACCCGAATGTTGTCGGGACCAAACTCCCGTGCCAAAGCGCGTGTCATTCCGTTGATGCCAGCATTGGCTGTAACATACACAGGATATCCCGCATTTCCCATCATATAGCTTACAGATGAAAAGTTGATGATGCTACCGCCGTTTCCTGCCTTACGCATACCGGCAAGAACAGCCTGACAGACAAAGAAATAGGCCTTCAAATTAATGGCGGTGGAATCATCCCAAGATGCTTCATCCACCTCCTCCGTGCTATGTCGTTGATCGTTGGCAGCATTGTTGACCAACACGCCAATGGGACCATGCACCTCAGCCGCTCTTTCAATGGCATGTTGCATGGCAGTAACATCGGTCAGATCACATGCGATAAAAAATGGACGATTGCCGTATCGCTGCTCTATTTCATCGCAAAAGGAGGTGGCATCCGAGCGTTGAACAAAGCTAACTTTTGCGTCTTGTTTAATAAAGCCTTCGGTGAGGGCTGCGCCAATACCCGCTCCACCGCCAGTAATAAAGACGCTTTTATTTTTGAGGTCGTGAAACGTAGCGTACATCAATGACTCTCTCGGGTTACCAAACGTGTATCTTTTCCCACTAAAAAATCAAAATCAGCCCCTTGGTCAGCTTGAAGGACATGATCGGTATAGAGTTTGGCGTAACCCCGCGTATAGCGTGAAGGCTCAGGACGCCAGTTTTTGCGCCGTTCGTTGAGTTCTTGTTCGGACACCAGCAATTCAAGTATGCCTTGACTTGTGGAGAGTCGAATAGTGTCTCCGGTGGTTACCCAGGCTAAAGGTCCACCAGCTTGTGCTTCAGGTGAGATGTGCAATACGACTGTCCCAAAGGCAGTGCCTGACATACGGGCATCAGAAATACGTACCATATCGCGTACGCCCTGCTTCAACAGTTTGCCTGGAATAGGCATATTGCCCACTTCCGGCATACCGGGATAGCCCTTTGGACCGCACCCTTTGAGTACCAAAATCGTATTGGGGGTTACTGGCAAATCTTCGCGATCAATGTTGGCTTTTAGATCCTCGATATCTTCAAAAACATAAGCTTCAGCCTGATGTTCCAGCAATGTATCTGTTGCGGCTGAAGGCTTGATGATCGCACCATTTGGGGCAAGGTTGCCACGCAATACCCGCAATCCAGCTGCGGGTTTAAGAGGCGTTTCAAAAGGGTAAATTACCTCTCGGTTAAAACATTCTGCACCATCTGCATATGCACAGATATCACTGCCCAACACGGTATGCGCTGAACGCAACAGACCTTTTAATTCAGACAACACTACAGGTATACCACCGGCGTAACAAAAATCCTCCATGAGGTATGTTCCCGAGGGCATACAATTAACCAATAAGGGCACTTGAGTACCCAGTTCAAAATCGTCAAGCGTTAATGCGATTCCAACACGACCGGCCAATGCCAAAAGATGCAGCACTGCATTGGTTGAACCCCCCAGCGCGGCATTCACCAAAATCGCATTTTCAAAACTTTCCCGTGTGAGAATATTGGAAAGTTTGAGATCTTTTTTAACCATCTCCACAATACGTATGCCCGTCATATGGGCCAGTGTCATACGGCGTGCATCGACCGCAGGCAATGCGGCATTCATCGGTAAAGCAATTCCCATGGCCTCAACCAACGACGCCATTGTACTGGCTGTACCCATCGTCATGCACACCCCTTTAGAACGACTCATCCCACTTTCGGCAGCTATGAAGTCTTGCAAAGGCATTTTGCCCGCGCGAACAGCTTCTGAAAAACGCCAAACATCAGTGCCTGAACCAATGTTCTGCCCCTTCCATTTTCCATTGAGCATTGGTCCTGCACTCACCACAATGCTGGGAAGATCCACCGAAGCTGCTCCCATCAATTGTCCAGGAGTTGTTTTATCACAGCCTCCAAGCAGTACAACGCCATCCATGCCATAGGCGCGGATCGATTCTTCAACATCCATTGCGAGAAGATTACGGAAGAGCATGGCGGTAGGCTTCATCTGTGTTTCCCCAAGACTCATGACGGGAAATTCAACGGGAAAACCGCCAGCCTCCCAAACACCGCGCTTAACGGCTTGTGCAAGCTCACGAAGCCCTGAATTACATGGCGTTAGTTCTGACCACGTATTGCATATACCGATGATGGGTCTGCCATCGAATACATGATCTGGGAAACCCTGATTTTTCATCCAGGAACGGTGGATAAAGCCATCTTTATTCAGTTTGCCGTACCAATGTCTTGAACGAGGAGGCTTTTTGAAGTGCTTCATATATTGATAGTCATGGTCTTTTTAAGGTAGATTTGAAGCGGGAAGTTTTTTAGCATCACCGTATTTGCGGTTTGATACAATATAACATGAGAATACAACATACAGCCGCCAGTATTTTGGAGATTCTCTACACCGTTTGAGAAAAATGCTTAGGATCTTTACTGCCGCTAGACGCCCCTGTCTTCTTTGAACGACGAGATATAAAAACGCTGCTTTCCGTTGTATCTTCTCGGGGTAAATATTCATCGAATGTCATAGCGATATTGCGAATAAAAATAATACCCATAGGGCTTACTGTAATCTGATGAGGGGTAATCTCAACGAGTCCATCATCTGCCAGTGGCTTTAATTGTTGTAGGCTTACCGCAAAACTCGTCGCAAAATCAAGCTGCCATTCGCGTTCAAAGGCGGCTATATCCAATACCAAATGACACATGATACGCCCAATGGCATCACGGCATATCTGATCACGGCGCGATAAACGAATTCCACGCATGGTGGCAAGACCATGTTGAGCAATCGCTGTTTCATAATCGTTGATTTTCTTTTGATTTTGGCAATAGGTGGTATTGGTTTGACTGATGGCCGATACCCCAAATCCAAGAATGTCGCATGCTTTATGGGTCGTATAGCCTTGAAAATTACGCCAAAGTGTATGCTGTTGTTGCGCGACAACCATCTCGTCGGCAGGTTTTGCATAGTGATCCATACCAATATTAACATAACCGGCTGCTGTCAGGCGCTCCCGAACCAACCGCTGAAGCTGTAAACGGGTTTTAAAGTCGGGTAGGGTATTATCATGGATCATGGATTGGTGTTTTATCATATTGGGCAAATGCGCATAAGCAAATACAGCCAATCGATCTGGGGATAATTCCAGTACGCTATCTAACGTACGGCTAAAACCTTCAAGGGTTTGGTAGGGCAATCCTGTCATCAGATCAAGGTTAATGCTCGAAAAGCCTAACTGATGCGCCCAATCAAAGACTTTTCTTACCATGGGCGCTGGTTGAATACGATTGATGGCTTGTTGGACTCGATCATCTAAATCTTGCACGCCAAACGATACACGATTAAAACCACTTTCGCGCAGGGCTTGTAAGTGCTCAAAAGTCAGCTCGCGTGGATCAATCTCACAGCTTATTTCTGCATTGTTGGCAAAACTGCCTTGTTGGGTGAAGCACTTACGAATATCCGCAGTAAGCGCATAAATATCATCGGGATGCAAAAAAGTGGGGGTTCCCCCACCCCAATGCAATTGTTTAACTGGTCGATCTTGACCTATCCAACCAACCATGCTTTCCATTTCACGACGTAATGTTTCGAGATATTTCGGAACGCGCTGATAACGCTGAGTTGCAATCATGTTGCAACCACAAAAGTAGCATAAGGTATCACAAAACGGAATATGAAAATAAAGCGAAAGCGGTCTTTTTGAATGACGGACGGCTTCTAATTCGTGTTGCCATTCTATATGACGAAACGATTCATCAAAATGGGGGGCCGTTGGATAAGAGGTATAGCGAGGTCCGGGCTGGCTGTATTTTTCCAACAACGCAAATGTTGATAGAGAGGATGAGGTTTTCATGGGTTTAAAGTGATAAAAAATCTTTTTGCGCCTCTGTTTAGGTGCTCTCATAAACAAGATGGCCATTGATCACAGTCGCTTTAACTTGCGTATAATGCCCACCAGACTTACGTTTTGGATCGCATGGCGCAAATAAACACAAATGTGCCGGTCGGTCAACTGCAAGGCAGCCTATACCAAGGTGTTCGGGAAGATTTAATACTTTCGCCGGACGATAAGTAATAGCAGGTAGCCATTCAGCGGGAGTCAACTGGTGGGTTTGCGCAAAATGTGCCATACCATCGAGGAGCGTGGTGATATTGCCACCACCAGCACTGCCCGTATCAAATGGTACCGATGTATTTTCCAACAAGGTCTGCCTGTGGTTTGAATGAACCAAGAATTTCCCCATGGTATCACCCTTAGTTTTTGCATTATTATGCGTACCAGCATGGCGCAAATCTTCTGCCAATGCATCCCCAAGTGCCTGACGGTCGGTTTCAGTACGTAACGGTGGCAATACATCATAGCTGCGATTAAAACGTTGCTCATGAGATGCATTACCAAGAATGGCTGTTTCATTAAACTGGAGGTTCATCACTGGAATACCGGCTGTTACAGATGTGGATAGGTTTTTTTGAGATGCCCACATCTTGATTAATGAGGCAGATCGCGCACAGCTGATATGACTAAAATGAAGGTTTTTCGATAATACATCAGAATGTTCGGTCAATATCTCGTGTAGTGTTGCCAACACGGCTGTTTCGGCAACACGCGAAATACCCACAAGCCCTAGACGATCTGCAATTGTACCGCTGTGTACTGAGGCTTGATTCATAAAGTCGGCATGAAGCGGATTAACCCAAAGCCCGGCTTTAAAACGCTGAAAACTTTGTGCGTAGCGTAGCAAGTTTAAGGCGAACGATAAATCTTGTGGCCAAGGATCAATCAGGGTTGCACGGGCTCCTGCTTGTATCAGTGTGCCGATGTTATTCATTTGTTGTGCCGTACGTGTCGTACACTTGCGATACATGCTCGCGATAGGGAAAAGAAGCGGTTGAGTATCCTTTGGAATCGATCTCAATGTTTGGAGAGGTTCGAGTTCGTCTAATGGACACGCAGCATGCGGTAAAACGGCCATGGTCGTAATACCCGACGTAGCCGCTTGTGCCATAAGTTTGTTTAAGGCACTGCCACCATGTGTTGGATGGGGGGTACAAACACCAATATCAACCAACCCACAGGTTAAGATAGCACCATTGGCATTAATGGTATGGGTATTCTCGGGTTTTTCGATAGGGTCTTGATGACGATACATCGCCGCAATCTTGCCTTGATGGACAAGCAATTGCCCAAAAAAATGCTCACCGTGCTGTGGTACAACAATGGTGGCATGATGCACATGTAAAGCTTGAGGGATTGTTGTCATGCGTTTTTGGTAAGAGTGTTCATCATGGAGAGTACAGCCATACGTACGGTAATACCGAATGTAACTTGTGGCAGTATTACGGATTGAGGGCAGTCGGCAACTCGGCTATCTATTTCTACTTGTCGATTAATGGGGCCGGGATGCATTACCAACGCATTTGGCTTTGCGCGCTTTAGACGCTCAGGTGTTAAACCATAGAAATGAAAATACTCCTCGACCGATGGAATCAGCGAAGCACTCATGCGCTCATTTTGTAAGCGTAACATCATGATCACATCGACTCCATCAATGGCACGATCAAAGTCGCAATCCACCGAAACCCCCCACGTATGAAGTTGTTCAGGAAGTACGGTTGCTGGACCAACGGCTCGAATGTCTTGTACCCCAAGTTTTTGTAACCCACTTATTTGTGAACGTGCCACACGTGAATGTAGAATATCGCCAACAATGACTATGGAGAGATTCTGGAAACGCGGGAAATAATGTCGGATCGTGTAAAGATCCAACAGGCCCTGAGTTGGGTGCGCATGGAGCCCATCTCCTGCATTAATAACATGTACACGATTGCCGACACACTCGGCCACAAAATCACATGCCCCACTTTGTGGATGACGAATAATAAAATAATCTGCCCCCATCGCCAATAAACTCTCTACTGTATCGAGAATGGACTCTCCTTTACTTTGTGAAGAGCGTGCAATATTCAGACTTTGTACATCAGCCGATAACCGAGTAGCTGCAATAGCAAACGTCGTTAACGTACGTGTGCTGGGCTCAAAAAACAGGTTGAACACAGAACATCCCAGTAGATGATCCAATTTCTTTTTTTGGGTTGCCTCTGTATGAGAGGCATCAATAAACCAAGCGGCGCGATCCAGAATATATTCAATATGCTCGGCGGACAAGTCTTCTAAAGAAAGCAAATGCTGTAAATAAGGCGGTGTAGATGAAGAGCGCATGGTCGTCATGTAAGAAGTTCCCATATAGTGTGTGGGATTCTAACAGATGGACAGAAGACTCAACAATATTTCTGAAGGATACATTGATATAGCCGAAAAATGATAAAATGTCACTGTGTTGTTTCGCTCCTCATATATGGGATATATGTTTAGTCCCAGAGCGTAACGCATCAATAGATGAAACGTTGATTACCGATCCACACCTGAAGCAATCATCTTCGGAAGCACGTATTTGCTGGTTAACGTGGCTCCTTTGAGATTGACCTCTAATACTCGATCCCAATCGATTTCTTTGACATCCATCACCGGTACCCTTAGCAGCGACACCTACATTGTTCATTAGAATATGCACGCCACCATATTGTTCAACTGTTTTTTGGGCCAATCTTTGACAGTCTTTTGCCTTCGTAATGTCGGCTTCAATAACCAATGCCTCGCCTCCTTCAGAGCGAATAACCCCTAGCGTATCTTCGGCATGCGCTGCAATCAGGTCACCAAAACGACTTTAGCGCCTTCACGCGCAAAAAGAATAGCCGCAGCTTTTCCTGTTCCCATACCAGGGCCACTGGAGCCTGCCCCTGTGATGATGGCAACTTTATCCTCTAAACGTTGTTTTTGTTGCATGGGGCTTTCCTGCACCCTCATGGTGAGGGTACAGATTTTTTGATAACGGTATGTTTAAAACAAGCCAACAATCTTTCCGTCATCAGTAACATCAATCGTATTGGCCGATGGTACTTTTGGCAAGCCGGGCATGGTCATCACATCCCCGCAAATCATCACGATAAACTCGGCACCCGCAGCCAAACGTACTTCACGAATATGGACAATATGATCCGTAGGCGCCCCACGTAGCAAAGGATCTGTAGAAAACGAATATTGGGTTTTTGCCACACATATTGGGTATTCACCAAAACCGTCTTCTTGCATACGGCGGATTTGTTGACGGATTTTGGTATCTGCCGAAATGTCGCTTGCACCATAAATTTTCGTAGCAATTTTTTTCATTTTCTCCCATAAACTGTCTTTCTCATCGTATACAAATTGGAAATTGGACGATTTGTTTTCACACATTTCAATCACTGCATGGGCAACCTCAACAGCCCCTTTTCCACCGTCCGACCAATGACGTGCCAAAATCACCGGAACTTGATGATGTGTCATCCGTTCTTTTAAACAACGAATCTCAGCATCGGTATTATCAACAAAGTGATTGATTGAGACCACGCAAGAAATACCGTAATGATTGCGAATATTATTGACATGTCGTTCTAAATTGACAATACCTTTTTCCAATGCTTCGATATTTTCTTGACCCAAATCAGCTTTATCAACCCCACCGTGGAATTTGAGCGCACGAATCGTCGCCACAATCACGACGGCATCAGGACGCAAGCCAGACTTACGACACTTAATATCGACAAATTTTTCTGCTCCAAGATCCGCGCCAAAGCCCGCTTCTGTGATGACATAATCACTCAAGCACAATGCTGAAGATGTGGCAATGACCGAGTTACATCCATGCGCAATATTGGCGAACGGCCCGCCATGAATAAAAGCAGGGTTGTTCTCGAGGGTTTGTACTATATTGGGAGCCAAAGCATCACGCAGTAAAGCGGTCATTGCTCCGTGTACTTGAAGGTCACGGGCGCGAATAGGAGATTGCTTGCGCGTATAACCTACAATGATATTGCCGAGCCGCGTTTTTAAATCGACTATACTGGTGGCAAGACAAAAAATAGCCATGACTTCACTGGCAACCACAATATCAAAACCATCTTCGCGACTAAAGCCATTGCTCGGTCCCCCCAATCCAACAACCAAACGACGCAGTGCGCGATCATTCATGTCAACGACCCGTCGCCATGTAATACGGCGAATATCAAAGCCTAAATCGTTACCTTGATGGATATGATTATCAATCGAAGCAGCCAATAGGTTATTGGCTAATCCAATCGCATTAAAATCCCCCGTAAAGTGTAGGTTAATGTCTTCCATGGGTACTACTTGTGCATATCCACCGCCAGCAGCCCCCCCTTTAACACCGAAAACAGGCCCAAGACTGGGCTCACGCAAACAAATAATCGTTTTTTTGCCAATATGGTTTAGGGCGTCTCCTAAACCAACCGTTGTTGTTGTTTTACCTTCTCCGGCGGGAGTCGGACTAATAGCAGTTACCAAAACCAATTTGCCTTGTGGTTTCTGCGTGAGTTGGCTGAGATAATCCAGCGATATTTTTGCCTTATAGTGCCCATAAGGAATTAAAGATTGTTCGGGAATACCAAGACGACCGGCGACTTCTACAATGCGCTGCATATTTGCTTTTTGAGCAATTTCTAAATCAATAGACATAAAACATAACCTCCTTCAAAAGCGTTTTAAATGATTATTCACAAAAAAATAAGCCATACCAATACACATTTACCGTGTGTATCATACAGAAAGCTGTTGTAGCAGCACACAGGAGTAATGATGCGTAAACGAACCTTGATGTGGCGGCAGTATTATAACGATGATAGGTGTCTACATGTAATTTGATGCTCTATTTTCCACAATGTTGGTTTGTGGAAAACAGGAAATGACTAGAGCGCTTTAGAGAAAGAATGGTTTTGTTTATGGGTTTGGCGTAAAAAAGACTCTATTATATATCTTATAGATATATAATAGAGTATATATAAGGTGTATGTTTTGGCTTAAGACAAAAATCAAACCGTTTAATTGTTTTTTATATGAAGAAAATTTTATATTTCACATCCTATCTACTCAATCAAAAGGAGACAAGCATGATCAATAGACGCCACTTTTTACAATCTTTCGCAGCCACCGTAGCCAGTGGTTATATTGGAATAAGTCAAGGCATTGCCGACGAACTTCATTGGAAAAACTGGAAAGCCAATTTTGCCAAGGCGCTCAAACAAAACAAATGGCTTCTTGGTTATCAAGGAATCTCGCGCGCTCATTTTCCCAAGACTCCATTAAATCTGGTTCATGGAACACTCCCCAAACAACTGCAAGGAATATTTTATCGAAATGGACCAGCCCGCCACGAAATCAGTGATATGCGCTACCATCACTGGTTTGATGGGGATGGAATGGTACATGCCTTTTACATGCCTTTCGTTTTGATGGACAGCAAGTTACACACCAAGGACGTTTTGTTGAAACTCAAAAATATGTATCGGAGACGCAGAAGAAAAAGTCATTAGAACAAGGGTTTGGTACTGCATTGTCATTTATGAACCCGGCGACTCGTCCAGACAACATCAATGTTGCCAATATCAACATCATTGTACACAATCAAGAGCTTTTAGCGCTGTGGGAAGGCGGATCGGCCTATCGGCTGGACCCCGAGAACTTGGAAACCATTGGCGTCAAATCATGGAGTCAAAAAACCAAAGAGGCGCCATTCAGCGCTCATCCAAGGGTGGATCGTGATGGCACTCTGTGGAATTTTGGGTATGCAAGTGCTGTCAAAGGTCTTATTCTCTACCGCATTGCTCCCGATGGCTCGCTACGCGATATGGTACTCCATCAACTGCCTTTTGGATCGATGGTTCATGACTTTATCATCACAAAGCATCATTTGGTCTTTATTCTTCCGCCTTTTATTTTTGATCGATCAAAAGATGGCAGTTTTCTGGATCATTTTGAATGGAAACCCGAAAAAGGAAATATTGCGATGATCGTTGATAAAAATGATTTATCCCGTAAAACAATAATTGAGTTCCCCGCGTTTTGGGTTTTTCATTTTGAAAATGCCTACGAAGAAAACCCTCAAACCATTCACTTTAATGCCCCCATTTATCATGATCCAAGTATTATGACAGTATCCTTGCGTAATATTATGCGTGGAGAACTGACGGCGGCAAGTGAAAGTGTGTATGCTTCTGGTGTGATTGATCTGAATAAAAAAAAGGTGTCAATGAAAACACACACCTCAATGCCCAATACTGAGTTTCCTAGAATCCATCCAGAATATCATGGACATAAAAACCGCTATGCCTTGATGATGCAATCCAGCAAAAAAATTACTGGATTTACTTTTGATCGCATTATGTTTCTTGATCATGACAGTGGAAAATCATCAATTTTTTCCTATCCAGAAAATACTGTGGCAGACGAACATGTCTTTGTTCCAAATACAGAAAGCCGCAAAGAGGGACAAGGGTGGATTATGGGAACCACGCTAAACTACCACAAAGCGCGTACCTCATTGAATATCTTCGATGCGGAGCGTATTGAGGAAGGGCCTATTGCTATTTTAGAGATGGATCATGCCATACCGCTTGGTCTACATGGAAATTTTGTTCCGTTATAATGGCTTTTCAATGACTTTTCTTTGCATTGTTGCGTGGTGCTTGGGACTGTTTGGATAACTTCGGGGATAAAAGAAAATAAGGTTTTTGGATTCGCTTTGGTTTTGTTTGTTTTTTTCGATTTTAAGTAAAAGACATCCATTCAGGTGACGGCGTATGCTGATTTCATGTTTGCGCAAGGCTTGCGCTATCATTGCAGTACTCCATCCTTCTGAATAAAACAATACCGTTTTAATACGATCTCCTTCACGGATATCCCGTACTTGCCGATCACGTAATTCTAATGCCGCTGCTTCTGATGTTAATAGCATCTTGATAAAAAGTACAATATCTTTCTGATCTTATACACATAGATTTAAGGGGATATTTGTTCATTTCATTTAAAATACATTGTGCTATGCAAACTGAATCTTCTTATCGAGTTGCCATTCTTGGTGCTGGTCCGGCCGGAATGTCAGCAGCACTATGGCTAAAAAACTTAGGCTGTACCCCTTTATTGTTTGAGTCGGCAGAAATTTGTGGTGGAAACGCACGTCATAATCTGATGGAGAACCCTTGGGTATTGGGGCATCAAGGTGTGTTGGCACATACACTCGTACAACGTTATACATCACACATTCAGACACTGAATATCTCAACCGATATGCCTTGTCGACTGCATCATATAGCACGACAAGGTTTAGGATTTGATTTAACATTCGAGAATGCCAAAGGAGAAATACGGTTGATTGAGGCGGATGCTGTCTTGTTGGCCATTGGAACGCGGGCACGCGATTTGCAATGCTTATCGGCTATTTTGCCCTATGATAACGTTATAAAAAATCGCATGATGGTTGGACATCAAGCTTTTAATCTGAATGCTGCCTTAAAAGGGAAAACTGTACTGATTATTGGTGGTGGTGATAACGCACATGAAAACGCGGATTGCGTCATTCAACAGGGTGGCAAAGCCATTGTGGTGGCGCGCTCGCCCAATAGAGTGCAACATCGTTTAGCGCATAAGATAAAACAGCACCAATCTACTGGAGCCTGTGCAGTGTGGTGTCCCGCGAATCTTGATCGCTTGGAGTTGGAAACGGATCATCAATGGATAGCCCATATTGCTTATCAGCACCAGTCTTATACATTGAGCATTCAGGCTGTTCATCTTCTGATTGGTTATCAACCCAACACGGATTGTTTATCAACATGTATGGACTCCACTTTATGGAACAGACTAAGCCGTGACACACAAGGCTATCTGGTTGTGGATGCCCTGGGGCGTACAACGTGCACAGGTATCTATGCTGCCGGCGATGTTTGTCAGCCACAGCATCCGTGTGTCGTATCGGCATTAAGCTCTGGCGCCGCAGCCGCACGCGCCATAGAGCGTGATTTGCATTATCGGAAATAACGGGCTCACTTTATAATTCAACAAATACCAAAACAGTGCTAGCGTGCAACGACGTGGGTGGCGTATCGGTAATGTTACATACTGGGTTTAGCACTCTAAAAGAGCATTTTTAGAGATACGTTTCGCGCTTTGGCTATAATACGATAATGCTTTACTATGAGAAACTTCTAAAAGTAAATCAAAAAAACAACAACTTCAATTTTTAGTGTGAAAATACCGTTTGTCCTATAAAAGCTTTCAAGATTTTTCACCATTTTTTAGTTATCCCTTATGTTTTCGTCTCCTACGTGGAAATGGATTTTTTTTCGCCTATCAACATTAAATTGGTGGCTTATTCTATTAACGCTTATCTTGGGAACCTTTGGTATCCTTAATGTCAGCAGTGTGTCTTTTGACCATCGTACAATAACGATGCTTTTCCACTTTCTACTTGGATTAATGCTAATGATGATTATTGGATTAATGCCAATAGCGTGGGTGATACGAATGAGCGCTCCACTATACTTAGTCGTGCTGGTACTTTTGGTCATGGTCATTTTTTTTGGGATTTCGGCAAAAGGGGCAAAGCGATGGCTTGAGATTGCTTCCATTCGTTTTCAGCCATCAGAAGTTATGAAAATTGCGCTCCCAATGGTATTGGCTTGGCTTTTGCATCATCTGCATGAACGATCACCGTGGTTACAGTTTCCCCTTGCCGTTGTTGTATTATTGTTGCCCTTTATACTCATTGCCAAACAACCCGATTTGGGTACTGCGATTTTAGTAGCCACCGGAGGCTTTTTTGTCATTTATCTTGGGGGTATACCATGGAAATGGCTGTTAAGCAGTTTTGTACTGCTGGTCCTGAGCCTACCTCTTTATTGGTCCTATATGATGAAACCTTATCAAAAAGATCGTGTACTGATCTTGCTGGATCCAACGACTGACCCTACTGGAAAAGGCTACCATATTATTCAATCCATCATCGCTATTGGCTCTGGCGGTATTTTGGGAAAGGGCTATCAAAAGGGCACACAATCTCAGCTGGATTTCTTGCCCGAAGCACATACGGATTTTGCCTTTGCCGTTTTTGCTGAAGAATGGGGATTTGTTGGATTTTTAATCTTACTGATCATTATGTTATTGCTATTGCAACAATGCCTCAGAATCGTTTTAAGTTTGGAGCGACGCTATGAGAAGCTATTATCGGGTGCTTTATCGTTAACGTTTTTTTGTTATGTGTTTATCAACATGGGAATGGTGAGTGGTATTTTACCCGTCGTTGGAGTGCCGCTCCCATTTATGAGCTATGGCGGTACCGCCACACTGATGACTTTTTCGATGATGGGGTTAATACTATGTTGCGCGAAAAGTTTAAAAGAAAAAAAGAACTTATTGTATTATTAAGATCATCAAAATAAAAAAATCACTCTCGCTTATTTGAATCACCTATTTTTTACTTTCTTAAGACTTTAATGAAACGATCCTATTGTAACCACATTCGCGAAGCCCATATTGATCAAACCGTACTTGTTCAAGGTTGGGTGCACCGTCGCCGTGATCATGGTGGCGTTATTTTTATTGATTTAAATGACATATCGGGGCTTGTTCAAGTTGTCTGCGATCCATCCAGTCAAGATTTTCCAATCGCTGAAAAACTACGTTGCGCGTATGTTCTCTCGGTGGTGGGTTGCGTACGTGCGCGTCCAGAAGGTACCGTAAATTCTGAGCTGGCCAGTGGAAGCATTGAAATACTCAGCCAAAAACTCACGGTGCTTAATGAAGCCACTGCCTTGCCCTTTCAACCCGATGAATCCCATCTCTCAGAACACGTTCGACTGACACACCGCGTGCTTGATTTGCGCCACCATTCAATGCAAAGCAACTTAAAGTGCCGCCATACCATTACGCGTACGACCCGTCGCTTTTTAGACGATCACGGTTTTATTGATATTGAAACACCCATGTTAACTCGGAGCACACCTGAAGGGGCGCGCGACTACTTGGTGCCTTCGCGTGTTCATGCGGGGCAATTTTTTGCCCTTCCACAATCGCCACAACTCTTTAAGCAAATGCTTATGGTGGCAGGTTTTGAGCGGTATTATCAGATTGTTAAATGCTTTCGCGATGAAGATTTACGTTCAGACCGTCAACCGGAGTTTACACAAATTGATATTGAGACGTCGTTTTTAGATACCGATACACTCATAGCACTTATGGAAGACATGGTTCGAGAAATTTTTAGAGAAGCCATCGGTGTGTCTCTTCCTAACCCTTTTCCACGAATCTCTTATTCTGAAGCCATGAGCCGCTATGCCTCTGATAAGCCTGACTTACGTGTTGCTTTAGAACTGACGGATTTAACCGAATCCATGAAACAGGTGGAATTCAAAGTATTTCGTGAGGCAGCCCTTATGCCAAACGGTCGCGTTGTGGCCTTGAATATTCCGGAGGGTGGAGCGTGGTTATCACGCAAAGACATTGATGAACTCACACGTTTTGTGAGCCAGTATGGAGCAAAAGGATTAGCCTATATTAAGGTCAACGATACGGCACAAGGTATTGAGGGTGTACAGTCACCCATCGTTAAGTTTTTGGGAACCGACTCTATTTCACTGATACTACAAAAAACGGCGGCTAAAAATGGGGATCTGATTTTCTTTGGTGCCGATAACACACGAATTGTTAACGATGCCATGGGAGCATTACGACAAAAAGTTGGGCAACATGAAGGCCGCCTGATCACGGATGGCTGGAAACCTGTATGGGTAGTTGATTTCCCGATGTTTGATTTTGACCATGACACTCAACGATGGACAGCTTCCCATCACCCTTTTACTGCACCAAGAGAAGAGGATTTAGCCTATTTGGGGCATGCACCTGAAAAAGTACGCTCTTGTGCCTACGACTTGGTACTCAATGGCTGGGAGATTGGTGGAGGATCAATGCGTATTTTTCAGGCGGACATACAAAAACAGGTGTTTAAAATACTCGGTATTAATGATGAGGAAGCGCGTAGCAAGTTTGGTTTTTTACTGGATGCACTGCAATTGGGAGCACCACCTCATGGTGGGATTGCGTTTGGCCTTGATCGCCTTGTAACCATGATCACAGGTGCCAGCTCCATTCGTGAAGTCATTGCATTTCCAAAAACACAAAGTGCACAATGCTTGCTGACAGAGGCACCAAGCCCGGTGCATCCCCAACAATTAAAAGAACTTCATATTGCAACACTTTCGTCTAAAAGAAAATCTTCTTAGATGCAAAACTGCCGGCGTATTATCACCAACGGTTACCTGCGCTTTAAATTAGGCACTGGCTTGTAATGTTTGGCGTGTCTCCAAACCTCTAGACCCCGTACCACTGCTGTATGAGACTAAACAGGTAACCTTCATTCTACACAACACCTGCCATATTGCTTTGGCGGTTACCTCAAAACGTTTGGCGCGCTCATATTGATAGGCATCAGGCTACTTTTCTATCTCATTCCTTAGATCATCAGAATTAATCTTGCGTATTTTCTTACGGATATGGAGTCGAGTTTCAATAGTGTTAGAGCAGTGCACAATACCAGCAACCCCAATATAAAATCTGTCCGCTACTTGTTCAAAATTCAGTCTCTCACGATCGCGAACGGACAACACTTTACCTTTAAAATCAACTGAATAACTCATATCAAAATACAATCATTATATTGTTGCTTAGCTATAGGTCCAATCATAGAATGCGAAGAAATTAGATGTAAGGCTCTTTGGGAGACGCAATCAATGAGTGCGGGCTCGGTGGTATTTTTAATGTCAAGTGCTTACTTGTGCGTTCTCTCATTTTTCAATACCAATTAATCGGGTTTTGCTGTAAAATGCATTTTTGTCATCATTGTTTTATCGATATTGTGTTTGGAATTTTGATATTTTTCTGTAAGCTAAATAGGTTTGTCTAGAAATAAGTGGTTTTTTAGGGGGTTTTTTATGAAAAAATACTACGCAGAGTGCTTTGGTACGTTTTGGCTTGTTCTTGGTGGTTGTGGTAGCGCAGTTATTGCTGCCGGGTTTCCTCATGTAGGTATTGGCTTATTGGGTGTGTCATTGGCTTTTGGTTTAACTGTACTAACAATGGCATTTGCTATTGGACACATTTCGGGTTGCCATCTTAATCCTGCTGTTTCATTAGGCCTTTGGGCTGGTGGGCGCTTCCCAGCGCGAGAGTTGCTACCCTATATTGTTGCTCAAGTTTTAGGGGGAATTATTGCAGCCAGCATCTTATATTTGATTGCAAGCGGTAGTCCAAGCTTTGATTTATCATCCGGCTTTGCTTCAAATGGTTATGGAGAACACTCTCCCGGGGGTTATGGCTTAATGGCAGCTTTAATCACAGAAATTGTGATGACGATGATCTTTCTTTTGGTGATTCTGGGTGCTACAGATAAAAAATCTTCGCAAGCTTTTGCCCCTATTGCAATTGGATCTTGCTTAACCCTTATTCACTTAATCAGTATCCCTATCACCAATACCTCTGTCAATCCAGCACGAAGTCTAGCCGTTGCTGTTTTTGTAGGTGACTGGGCTATGGAACAGCTTTGGCTTTTTTGGGCAGCACCTATTATTGGCGCTATACTTGGAGCTTTCGCTTACCGACTTATTTCAAACAATGACTAAACATTTGATTTTTACAGTGCTTAAAAATCTCAATAAAATAAGAGTTCATGCATTTCGTACCAACGTGCTTCAAGGTTTTCCAGTTGCGTCGTTATGATTTTTAATGGAACATATTTGCTTGACGTATGCGCGTACTTTAAATATCTTATCATTTTTTCTAAGTGTCCAGCAGGAATAGAATCCGAATGATATTTTTATAAATATTGATTTGACGATCTTACGGAACACGACAAATATTTCTCTAACGCGCTTCATGCCACGATTCAATAAATAGTCGAACAGCATTCCCCTTTGACGATGGGGGTGTATAGGTAATGTTAATGTATTGGGGAAGCTCGTCATCGCTTGAAATGGGCATTTTGTGGTGGCTGCGAATCTGCCAATCAATGGCCATATCGGGATGCAATATTTTCCAGTTATCCCATTGAGCTTGACGACGTGCAAGAAGTACGTCAAGCAATATTCCTGCCGGAAAGGTGAATGCTTTGCCAAATAACTGTGACAAAATATCTTCAAGGCTATCAAATGCTTGTACGGATTTGGAAGAGTGGGTCAGCCAGTAGCGTCCGTCATTTTTAACGGAGAAAGAATGAGACGATGGTTTTAAGGCAACATCGGTAGAACTGCGACGCTGAATATTGGCCAGCGTAATGCCAAACGTATTTTCCAAAAGAATGGAGGTATAAGCTGGGGACTCTTGCCATAAAAAGCGCAAAGGTGGAAAAGTCTCCGAGGGACTTCGCAGCAGCAATTTCCCACTAATTTTGAAATACGTGATCTGTGCACGCGCAACGGGACTTTTCCAGTTGAGTGGGGCCGCAGGAGGCGAAACGGGGATAGAAGAACAGGCAGTAAAAAAAAACAGCAAACCAATTAAAGAGGTAAATAAGGTATACGAATTCCTCATTGTTTTTCGTGCAATTCAAAACGTTCAGCGACTTCTTGAATAATTTTACGCCCACGTTTTGCTGTTTCGGTATCATTATGGTTTTCAATTCTGCGCAACGTATTTTTATAAAGATCTAGGGCCTTTGCGCGATCGGCTTTCTTATCGGAGTGCTTTGCATTTTGTAATAACACTTCAATTAAATGCGCTGATATTTCAGGATCACGTTCTAACGCATGAGCACGCGTTAAAAATGCAAGTGCTTGTTGATAGTCACCCACTCGATAATAGTACCAGCCCAATGAATCGAGAACAACTGGCGAAAGGGGTAGATATTTTAAAGCGATGTCAATATGTTCCTTTGCCTGTGGTAAGTTCATGCCTTCGTCTGCCCATGAATAACCCAGCGCATTATGCGCATGAAAATTTTTAGGATCATTCTCAATGGCCTTTTTTAAATAACGTTCCAATAAATCAAAACGATCCTCCTTAATAGCAGACATGGCAGCTTGGTAGAGCATGTCTGGCTCATCGGGATGAAAATTAAGCCCTGTATCCAAAAGATATAATGCCGCATCATCGCGATTGTGTTCAGTCAATACACGGGCTTCTTGTAGATAGTCTTCAGGAGCGCGAATAATATTTTCATTTTCAAGCATCTTCTGGATAAATACATCAACTCCCCATTGCTTGATTTTTATACGAAGTTTGCGCATTTTCTCCATGCGATGAATACGGGGAATAGCGCGTACTCTTTCAATCAGTATTTCTCCATCGAGATTTCCCAATTCTACTAAAGCCAAACCTTTAAAATACAGAAAATTAATTTTTGTATCCTGTGGCGTATCTTCACGGATATATCCTTCAACGCGGTTGAGTAATGACAAGGCTTTATCCCACTCTTTAATATCAATCCATTGATTGATATACCACATAGTTGTTTCAAAACTAATACGATGGTTGAAGATAATATTGTCTGTTGCAACTTGCTGTAGAAAGTCACGACGAACCTCATTATCTCCCAAGCTGTTAATTTTTTCAATACGGGCTTTAAGTACAATATCAGCCAATGACTCAATAGATTGATGTTTGGCTAAAACCATTAGAGCTTGATTAAGACGGTTGTTTTGCTGAAGGGCTTCAACATATTCCAGCAGTGTTAATGGCGAGGCTTCCGATTGATAGGCTTTTTTGGCAACGTTTAGGGCTTGTTCGTCTTTCCAAATATAGCGTAAAAAATTCGCATAGAAAACTTGATATTGAATTAAATCAAAACGCTTGGTGATTTCTTCAAGCAATGTGGCACCACGATCATACAAATGCAATTGCATAAACAGACGCATCGTTTGTGCAATTACTTGTTTTTGCTTGGCCTCTGGAAAAGATGCAACAAGATCAACAAACAGCTTTGCGGCTTCGTCCTGTGGGTAAGTTAACGCAATGATGTGGCTTTGCAAAAGTGGGAGTTGCTTTTCTTGAATATCAAGATCAGGATTATCTGCTAAAAGCTTTAGACGTTGAAAACAGTTCTCCGCTATTTCACGGTTTTGACTTTGTAATGCCCCATTAATACACGAGATTAAAAAGTCCTTTTGGGGGTATTGACGCGTAAGCTCTTCAAAGTAACGCGCTGTGCCAACAGCATCACCTTTTCGAGCAGCAATGTCTCCCAACAACAAATGGGTAATCGCCTCTTGTTGTTTTGAAGGCGAATCAGGGATATTGGCGATTTCGCTCGCATAGAGCTTCTGTCCCACTAAAAATAAAGGGACAATCCATAAATATCGTACACTAAACCTTTTGCCTAATGAGACGGGCGAGACGAAGAAACGAAATACATCTAAAAAATGAAAATTGTGTGAGAGCATACTGTAATTGTATCTTAAAATTTCGTTGAAAAAAATAATTGTTGGGAAAACAATGGTGTTAATTTATATCCATGGGGAAAGCACACAATGGCATGATTATCACTGAAAAACAGTATTTTTTCGCATATGGAGTATTGCGCAGCGAGATGTAGATTTGCATGATGATACGATTTTTATAGGGATCATATTATAGGTTTCCCAAGATGCATGGGTGTGTGAGATATTGTAAAGACGGTATGGGGTTCACTGTCAACTTGCGTTTGCGTAAGAATGGGGACGCTTGATGGTCAATGAGTGGATGAAATGACGTAACAAAATTGGTATGAAATACAGGGGCAATAGCCCTCCTAAGATTGCTTCCAAACATCTAAAGATATATCACCGTGAATCTGATAATGCAACGCTAAATAGATCGTTTCGAGTTTGCGATACGCTTTTTCAAAATTATCATTGATAACTGCAAAATCAAACTCATTAACTTTTTCGATTTCTGTCATGGCTTGCTGCAAACGGTTTTGAATGACTGTTTCAGAGTCCTGAGCACGCGCGCGCAAGCGCTTTTCAAGATCGCGAATTGTGGGCGGCAAAATAAAAATCGAGTTGGCTTGAGGGTATATCGTACGAATGTCGCGCGCTCCTTGCCAGTCGATTTCAACGATGACATCGCGGTGTTGATGTTGAAAGGCTTCTAGTTCTTGCTTTCTTGTGCCATACGCATGTTTATGGACATGTGCATATTCAGCAAACGCTTTATCTGCGACCATTTGATCAAATTGCTGAGCACTGACAAAGTGATAGTGTTCTCCATCTATTTCGCCTGGACGTGGAGGGCGCGTTGTACAAGAAATGGAAAGGTAAATCTCAGGATAGTCGTTGAGCAGCCGTTTAACCAATGATGTTTTACCCGCTCCTGAGGGAGCAGAGACAATCATGAGTATCGTATGATACATATTGCTTTATCGTGTGACAATGGAAACTTCAAAATCGGAATGTCTATGGAGTATTTGGAAACATCAGTTGATTGAGCTTTTGTACAAATTCGGCTGGATCTTCTAACTGCCCGCCTTCTGCCAAAATGGCTTGATCGAGTACGACCATTGCCCAATTGGCAAACCGTACCTCGTCGATTTCTAAATTAATGCGTACCAACAAGGGATGATCTGGATTAATCTCTAAAATAGGTTTTTGATCGGGAGCTTTTTGTCCTGATTGCTGTAGCCACTCCTTCATGTAGCGCGCAATCTGATTTTCACCCAATACAATACAAGCGGGTGACTGCGTTAATCGGTGCGATACTTTGACTTCGCTCACTTTACTGCTTAGGGCCTTGTTTAAGCGTTCCACCAATCCCTGTGATTGCTGATCAACGCGTTCTATGCTCTTTTTATCCGCGCCGGGGAGCAGAGCAATATCCAACTTGCTGTCTGCTACCGATTGCCATGCTTTGCCTTCGTACTCAGTGACTTGTCGGACCAACCATTCATCCACCCGATCTGAAAGCAACAGCACCTCAATATTGTTCTTCCGAAAAACTTCTAAATGAGGACTATTTTTAGCCGCTTGATAGTTTTCAGCAGTCAAATAGTAAATTTTTTCTTGATTCTCTTTCATTCGCGCAACATAGTCGCTTAACGAGATGGTCTGTTCGGTTTTATCATCGTATGTGGTTGAAAACCGCATCAAAGGCAGCAAGGTATCTTGCTGATCGTGATTTTCGATAATGCCTTCTTTTAGCACGCGTCCAAAGTTTTCCCAGAATTTAAGATAATCATCAGGCTTGTTTTTTGAAAGATCTTCCAATATATTAAAAATCCGCTTGACAGAAGCATTACGAATTTTTTCAATAATCTGACTCCCTTGCAGCATTTCGCGTGAAACATTGAGAGGCAGATCATTTGAGTCAACCACTCCGCGGACAAAACGCAAATAGCGAGGCAAGAAATGTTCAACATCATCCATAATAAAGACACGTCGCACATAGATTTTTATCCCATGTTTTGGTTTGGCTTCCCATAAGTCAAATGGAGGCTTTGAAGGAATAAAAAGCAAAGAAGTATATTCAAGTTTGCCTTCAACTTTATTGTGCGACCAACACAAAGGATTTTCCCAATCATGGGCAATGTGTTGATAAAAAGAATGGTATTCTTCATCCGCAATATCTGATTTAGAACGCAACCATAATGCATTCGCACGATTGACGGTTTCCCACTCCCCCACAGCTTCTCCTTTGGCATTGGCCTTTGGCATTTTGACGGGAAAAGGGATATGATCGGAATATTGCGTGATTAAATGATGCAAACGGAAATTTTCGGCAAATTCTTTTTCATTGTCTTTTAAATGCAGTGTAACACTCGTACCATGCTTTTCAACATTGAGTGTTTCAAGGCTATAACCACTGGGTTGGTTTCCATCGTTGTTTTCATCTGTCTCTTTTGCCATAGATGAAATCCACTGTACACCCTCATGGGTAGGTAGATCAGCGCGGCGGGTAACAACCTCCACTTGATCGGCAACAATAAACGACGAATAAAAGCCAACACCAAACTGACCAATTAGATTGGCATCACGTTGTTGATCTCCCGTCATTTTTTCCAGAAACTGTTTGGTTCCTGATCGAGCAATGGTGCCCAAATTATCCACCACATCTTGACGACTCATGCCAATACCGTTATCACGAACTGTAACCGTTTTAGCATCTGCATCATAAGATATTTCTATCACCAATTCGGAATCTCCTTCATACAATTGATCGTTCTCCACTGCCATAAATCGCAGCTTATCACATGCATCGGCTGCATTTGAGATAAGCTCGCGCAAGAATATTTCTTTATTTGAATAAAGCGCATGAATCATCAGATGTAAAATCTGATTGACTTCGGTTTGAAATGATAAGTTCTCTTTCCCAGCAGGGGAAGTATTGGTTTTCTTTGATTTGCTCATAAGGTAAAAAAATAATAAAAAATAAAAGACCTTTCCAATAATGGTGCAGCACGCTTAGCCAAACGTAGACCAGAAAGTTTAAATAATCATGAGTTACTCAATTTCAATAGTATAAAAACACGCTAGAATGAGAAGCACTTGTTCAGTGCTGTAAGAACAACAGGAACAGCCTGGTTGTCTTGATGCCAAAAGCCTTATGGATCACACGTTTGCAGTACTTTTTGATACACGTGCCACACGCGCTTTGCCATCTCATGCCATGAATAGCGGGTCCATTGTGTTTTTCCTTTTTTTCGCAATGCCTCACGCACCTGCGTGTCTGTGCTAATGGTGTAGAAGGCCTCAGCCATGTCCTGTATATCGTATGGGTCAAAATATAATGCGGCTTCCCCATATACTTCGGGCAAACAAGATGTGTTGGAACACGCTACGGGAACTTGGACACGCATGGCCTCTAATCCTGGAAAGCCAAACCCTTCCATAAAGCTTGGAAAAACAAACGCATGAGCACTTGCCATCAATAGCTCAATATCCTCTTGTGGAAAAAAGCCGGTCCAGTAGACTTCATGCACTAAATGGGCTTTGGAAATCATGTTTTCTAATTCATCGGTATAGACAGGATCTTTTGGACCGCACATCACGAGATTGATTGTGAAATCCGGATGACGCTCTCGTAGCAGCCTATAAGCTGCAATTAAACCTTTGATGTTTTTATGGTCACGGAAAACGCCAATATAGAGTAGATATTTTTCCGGTAGCCGGTGTTTTTTTTTAAAAAGATGCAACTGCTCGGGTTCAAAAAAATCACGAGAGGGTGATGATACCCCATTGTACACAACGGATATTTTATCTTCGGGAACCTGAAGAAACTTGATAATATCTTTTTTTGTATGTTTTGAAACCGCAAAGATATGTTTTGCTCTTACCACAGCATTTTTAATAACCTTTTGATACATCCAAAACGTTAAACGACTGGTTGCTTTGCCCGGAAACACATGATTCGTCATATCGTGAATCGTTATGAGAAAACGACCACGATACAAAAGAGGAATATTAAATTGCGGTATCACCATTAAGTCAAAACGATGACGACGAATCTGCATAAAAAAACTCGTTTGTTCAGCCAAACTATAATATTTGGCATGCGTTTTCTCTGCAGAAAAATGAGGACCCGGAGGAATGAATGTTTCGTAATTTTCGGCGTTTAAAAAAATGGTGTAATGATTCTCGATATCGAGTTGAGCCAAATGTTGGATGAGTTGCAATACATGCTGCCCCACACCCGTTTCCTTCGGGCCATAAAAGCGTGCATCGATACCAATACGAAACATAGTTTGTGTCCTTGCGATAAGATGATCATGTAGCGTGCCACATATATCATGATAAAAAAACCATCGTATCCTAACAGATAATGAACCAGTAGAACAAATGAATTAAATGATAAAACCAAGCTACACTCAAGCGATTTAATAGTCATCGCATTGAAGGGTTTCAATACTTCTGCTACATTCTTAAATGATTATAGTTGTCAAAAACGATTGGTTACCCTGATTCCCAGATAGAAATTCCAAAACCAAAGATGTTTTACAATGGTTTGCTTATCCGTCCATCATCGCCCAATGGCTGCTACAACTCAAAACTTATAAAATTCTACCGCATACGCTCGCCAACACACAAGACTTATTGATATCGCGTGCCGGATGATTGATTTCTCCACACAAACCCCAAACCCATGGTATGGTGGAGAGATTGAGATTAATAAGACTCGAATCGCTGATGCTCTAAAAACAAGACGGTTTGAGCGTTCAAAAACATTGTAAGAAACAATCAAAAATGATATGATGCTTTATAATCATGAAACGATCATCCCTTATTATTTTTACAGTTGACTTTTTTAACACCACTTTATATTGGATTGGGCAGCAACCTTGGCGATTCGGTCAACATTCTCAAATTGGCCATACGCGACATTGTTCAGTATACCCCACAATCCTTGGGAGCGTCTTCACCTATCCCTTTTTCGGTATCGCCTCTGTATCGTAGCCGTGCCATAGAAGTCTTGGACAATCAGCCCGATTATTGGAATGCGGTTATGTGTTTAGACTATAGCGCGGGAGCGCTTGAGTGTGACACCACTGATCCAACCATTGCTGCCCTGAGAATCCTTAAGCTATTACAGTGCATTGAATCTAAAGCAGGAAGGATACGCAAGGGCTTTCATGCTTCGCGTACGTTAGATCTTGACCTATTGTTGTTTGACCAACTGACGTGCAATCTTCCAACGCTTCAACTTCCTCATCCTGGTATTGCACACCGCTTGTTTGTGTTAAAGCCCTTGTCTGATTTAAAGGCAAACTTGATGGTGCCTTCCGTAGGTGTTGTTTCAACGTTGTTGCAGCAATTGCTGGAACAAAAAGATATAGGTATAACCCAGCCTATTGAATGTGTTTTCCCGGGTGGTTGGGAACAAACCCCATAGCTCACGTGAGCAAACAAATAACATTTTTTAGAAACTATCATGATTTAATGCGATAATCGCGCCTTTCACATCAAACGAAAGACATTTGTTTATGGACTCACAACGTTCGTTTTTTCTTATCTTGTTTGCCATGTCACTGTTTATGTTATGGCTACAATGGACAGATTATCAACAAAAAAAGTATCCGCCTACGACAGCGGGGGCTCGTTCGGCAACCTCCACATTGTCGCCTTCATCTCAATCTGCTCCACTTTCTTCACAGAACGATGGCGTCAAAATCCCGGCATTTGATCAAGCGCCGCCAGCGTCTACGGAATCTTTCGAGCAAGCGCCAGATGCGCTTGCAAATCAAGTGGCCAAGGCGCCAACCCATACGCTGGATGATGATCTCGTTGAAGTGAATACCGATGTGTTTCGTCTATGGTTATCTCCACAAGGCGCAAGTATTGTTAAAGTAATACTCAAACAACATCTGGCAGAAGATGGAAAAGGCCCATTGGTCTTGATGGATGCAAAAGGCGATTTTCGATATTCAGCCCGGAGTGGTTTATTGGCCCAGTCCGGAAACGTTCCCAATCATCTACATCGCTATCGCTTTGAAGATGCTCGTTATACCTTATCAGACGGACAAGATCGTTTGGTGATTGTGGCACAGGCAGAAGGATTAACGAATGGACTATCGGTGCAAAAAATCATTACCATGACGCGAGGTCAATATTTAATTAATACCACCTATCGTATTGATAATCCATCTGACCAGCCGTTGGATATCTCACCATACTATTTACTGACACATAATGATCGTTCACCTGAGGGAAGTGGCTTTAGCTACCAAACCTATACAGGACCCGTTTATTACACCGCTGAACAAAAATACAATAAAGTAGATTGGAGCGATATCGATGAACAACCTCAACAATATCGTTTTACCAGCAACAATGGTTGGATTGCTATCGTGCAACACTATTTTGTGAGCTCTTGGGTTTTACCCAAAGGCGAAAATCGCGAGTTTTTTATGCAAGCTGAAAATCAGCCCAATTTATATTCTGCAGGCTTGGTGGGCAGTGCTGTAAAAGTGCCTGTACAAGGGCGCGTTGAAATTAATGCCGATTTGTATGCGGGTCCTCAAAATCAAGATGAATTAGAAAAAATTGCTGAAGGATTAGATCTTGTGGTGGATTACGGCTTACTGACGATTATTGCAAAACCTTTGTTTGTGTTAATGCAGTGGATTCATAAGCTGGTGGGAAATTGGGGATGGACTATTGTGTTGCTGACCTTGATTGTCAAAACGCTCTTTTTCCCATTGTCTGCGGCCAGCTACAAATCTATGGCGCGCATGCGTAAATTAACCCCAAAAATGCAGCAACTGCGTGAAATGTATGCCAACGATAAACAAAAGCAACAACAAGAATTGATTCGCTTGTATAAAATAGAAAAAGTTAATCCATTGGGTGGATGTTTGCCCATACTCATCCAAATTCCGGTATTTTTAGCGCTGTATTGGGTATTGTTGGGAAGTGTAGAAATGCGCAATGCCCCGTGGATTTTATGGATTCATGATCTTGCCAAGCCAGATCCTTACTATGTGTTACCCATTGTGATGGCAATCAGTATGTTTATTCAAACCAAACTAAACCCATCGCCACCGGATCCAATGCAAGCAAGAATTATGATGATGATGCCAATTGTTTTCTCTGTCATGTTTTTCTTTTTTCCGGCTGGTCTTGTCTTGTATTGGGTGGTAAACAATACTTTATCCATCATTCAGCAACAATACAACAACAAAAAATATGGCGAACCGGTCAAAAAGAAATCATCTTAATCGACAACAATGGGCAAAAATTTAGTCATTGTGGGTATCCAATGGGGTGATGAAGGAAAAGGAAAGCTGGTCGATTGGTTAACCGAATCGGCTCAAGTCGTTGTTCGTTTTCAAGGCGGACACAATGCTGGACATACATTGGTGATTGATGGACAAAAAATTGTATTGCATTTGCTGCCATCAGGAATTATGCACCAAAATACGGATTGCGTCATTGGCAACGGGGTTGTACTTCATTTACCGACACTTAAACAAGAAATAGATAAGCTAGAAGCAAGTGGGGTGGGCAGTATACAGGGACGCCTGCATTTATCGGCGTCGTGTCCTTTAATTCTTCCTTATCATCAATCGCTCGATCTTGCGCGAGAAAAAGCCATTGCGAATCATGGCAATGAAAAAATTGGTACAACAGGACGTGGTATTGGCCCTGCCTATGAAGACAAAGCAGCACGTCGCGCCATTCGTCTAGAGGACTTGCAAGATGAAGCTGTTTTTATGAATAAGCTGCGTATCAATACCGAATATTATAATTTTTTATTGACACGTTATTTTCATGAACAAGCACTAGACATGCACCATATTGCCGATGCATACTTGGCATTGGCAGCGTTTTTTCGCCCTATGATCACGGATACTGCATTGTTTTTGCATCAAGCACAACAAGCGGGTCATACGATTGTTTTTGAAGGCGCTCAAGGTAGTTTTCTGGATATCGATCATGGAACTTACCCGTTTGTAACATCAAGCAATACATTGGCAGGAAATGCTGCTTGTGGTGCTGGTGTTTCTGTTCACGCACTACAGTGTGTTTTGGGTGTAGTCAAAGCCTATACCACGCGAGTGGGTGGTGGACCAATGCCCACAGAGCTTTTTGATGAAGCGGGTAAAACATTGGCAGAGCGTGGAGTTGAGTTTGGTGCCACAACCGCTCGTGCGCGTCGATGTGGCTGGTTTGATGCGCCGTTGGTTCGTCGGGCAATCCTTTTAAATGGTGTAGATCGTTTGGCATTGATGAAGCTGGATGTTTTGGATGACTTGCCCGAAATTAAGATATGTACCCATTATCAACAAAAGGACAGTACAGAGAATCAACGGTTTGACTATGCCCCGAGTGGAGCAACCGCTTTAAGTCAATGTCAACCTGTCTATGAAACGTTGCCGGGCTGGCGGAAAGACACGCAAAAAGTGCGCCATTTTGAAGATTTGCCTTTATTGGCACAACGCTATATTGAACGCATTGAAGCACTATGTCAAGTGCCAATAGATATTGTCTCTGTGAGCCCTGAACGCAAGAGCTCCATTGTCCGCCAGCATCCTTTGGATATGCTGACATAGATAGATATGCTGGTCAACTGGTGGGGCAATTATGCTATGCGTTTAATCCACCCTTTGTTATGGGCACAAAAAATAATCGTTGTGGCGGAGTGGACGGGACTCGAACCCGCGACCCCCGGCGTGACAGGCCGGTATTCTAACCAACTGAACTACCACTCCTTGTTTTTGGTTGTTTGGTATTTTACTCATGATAGCGTTTTTAAGATGAAACACTACACGCAATAATTACTTCAAAAAAAGCGTCAAAAACATCTGTCAATGAAACTCGGCATTATATCGTAGAAGCCTAGAAATAGAAAGACCAATGTGCAATTACTGATTTTCAGATCGCAACTCCAAAAAATCATGGAACATAAATCACTGACTCATTTGATGAAAAAATGGTATGAGAAAAACCCTAAATGGTTTCGAAAATTGGTTTATAATATTACACTACGCGCCATTTTTGGGTTATCGCACAAATGTGGATGTGTCGCTAAAACGGTATCTCAATAATCATTTATGTTATAATGAGATCATTATTTTTTTTAGGAGCACTTTTTAGGAGCACTTATATGGTTCAAGATTTTAGAAACCTTGGTAATACAAATCGTCAAGGCGCAATTGAGGGAGAGGTTATATCATCGTCCGCCTCTTCATCGACGCCTGAATCTATCCACCTTGGCACTGACAATAAAGTTTTACGTAATACTTATTTGCTACTTGCGGTCAGCATGGTCCCAGCGCTATTCGGAGGTTTTTTGGGGAAACTTTTTTTTCCCGTTGGTTTATTGGAAAATCCAATCGTCTTTTTTATTGGGTTCATTGCCGTATTTTATGGGATGATTTTCGCTATTGAAAAGAATAATACAAGTAGTGTTGGGGTGGTGTTACTACAAATTTTTACCTTTTTAATGGGCTTTATGACTGGTCCACTGCTGATGATGGCCAACACTTTCAGCAACGGTACAGAATTGGTGCTGATGGCTTTTGGAGGCACGGCAGCGATTTTCTTTTCAATGGCCATGATCGCTTCATCCATTAAGCGCCCGTTGACAGGATTGGGAAATTTTCTTGCGGTGGGAGCCCTTATATTAATGATTGGTATTGTTGCTTCCTTGTTTTTGAATATTCCTGCCTTACATCTTGCCCTTCTATGCGGTATCTTGCTTTTTTCGATTTTGGCAATGCTTTGGCGTCTTAATATGGCCTACCATTCTGGTAATGCAAACTATATTTCTCTAACGCTTGGTTTGGTCATTGACTTGTATAATGTCTTTACAATTCTTTTGCGTTTGCTGATGATTTTTGCAGGACGGCGTGATTAATGGCGAACCCATTAAACCACAAAAATGTAAACCACAAAAATGAAACCACAAAAATGGCTCTTATGAGCCATTTTTTATGTCACTGTATAACTACAAGTATCCTCTAAAAAATCGACCACATCTTTTTCCAGTAAGCGATCCGGCTCTTTTTCAGTGCGTTTAAAAAAGATCCTTCGCTACTCTCCTTCGGACTTCTTCTGATTCGGATACTTGCCTCTCCGCTTCGTCGAAATGACCGTGAATCGCTGCTGAGACTTCCTCTTCCGTCAATACCTTCTTGACCGCAGGCTTCTCGCCAAGCGCTGTCGCTGAGTCTTCCTCGCTGTTTTTTAAGATGTCTGTAAAGTCTTTCTTTAATGGCTTCATAATTACCCTCTGATTTAAGAACGGTTATTGAATCCCAACCTCTATAAGTCTTTTCAACTCGACTGTCTTTGAGCAATAGTTCTACTTCATTACTATTATAACGCTGTAAAACAGATGTCATGCCATCTGACAATCCGCTTTGAATTTTATGGCACTATGCATTTTCGAGTGGATTATGAGATAATAACAGATTTTATGAATAGCAATAAACTCTTTAGTCTTGCCTTAGGTTTGCAAGAGCCTTGGGAAATTACCTCAGTTGAGTTCTCTTCTGAAGATGAGAATTTGCAGCTTCATCTTACCGTTGGCTTTCCAGCAGGCTCTACTTTTCCCGATGCCTATGGTAACCCTTGCTCTGTCTATGATAAGCTTCCTCGTCAATGGCAGCATTTGAATTTCTTTCAGCACCAATCTTTTTTGCACTGCGATGTTCCTCGCATTTTGACCCAAGAGGGTAAAGTGACCACGGTCGTTGTTCCATGGGCGCGCTCGGGCACTGGCTTTACTCTTATGTTTGAAGCTTTTTCCCTTGCCTTAATTGAGCGTGAAATGCCGGTGAATAAGGTGGCCACTCTTTTGAAAGTTCACCCTAAGCGTATATGGACGATATTTAATCATTGGGTTGGTAAAGCGCTGAAAGAAGATGATCTTTCACAAGTTACCCACTTGGGGATTGACGAAACATCGTCGAAGAAAGGACACCGCTATCTAACAATAGGGGTTGACATACAAAAGTCTAGAGTCATTTATGCAGGCGTTGGTAAAGACAGCAAAGCTGTTGAAACACTCAAGAAAGGTATTAAAGCGCATGGAGGTAAAGCAGCGCAAATACAAGAAGTCAGTATGGATTTATCTCCTGCATTTATATTTGGTGTAAAAAAGTCATTTCCAAAAGCCTCGATCACATTTGATAAGTTTCACGTTGTGAAGTTGCTCAATGAAGCCTTGGATACAGTCCGCAAAATAGAGCGGCGAGAACATATATTTCTCAAGGGACATAAATATACATTTTTACGGAATCCAGAAGATTTGAAACCAAAGCAAACAGAAGAGTTGCGAGAGATGATCAAGCTATATCCAATGCTTGGGGAAGCGTATCGTCTCAAGGAATGCTTCAAGGATCTGTGGACGATGCCTGATAGTAGAAGCGAAGAGGAGTTTTTACGACAATGGGTAGGTGAGGTAGAAGCCTCAAAGATACCGGCGATGCTTAGGTTCGGCAATACGCTGAGAGCGCACTGGAGTGGGATAGTGAGATACCTTGAGACGAGGATAACAAACGGGATACTGGAAGGGATTAACAGCAAGATTCAGTTCGCCAAACGTAGAGCGCGAGGCTACAGAAACATAAATAACTTTATCAACATGATTTACTTTCTATGCGGGAAGCTAAAATTCCCTCACCCACTCAAAAGTGTATAGCACCAAATAATTTTTCACTCATATGCTCTCCTCTTCTTCTATTTTTGTGGGCATAACGCCTAAACTCAGCGGCGGCGTTAGCCGTCCGCTGGAGTGCCTTGTTATGTGTAATTTTTATCTTTTTTATGAAAAACAAAGACTAGTACTACGAGTGCCAACCCGCCTAGAACAAGACCTGCTATGGCTCCACCAACATTACTTCCTATGACATACAAAAACACAGCGTCATGTAAGTTAAAAAAAGCAACAGCGAAAGCCCCGATGAGCATCGGTTGCCGTGTGCCAATGATCACGCCATAGAGTGCAACTAAAGTTATTGTCAATTGGCGAGCAAGGAATGCACCTGCAACCGAACCTAAACTTGCGGTTTCTCCCGACAGATGCTCCAATGCTGGATTATTCGCTGTATTGAAATAAGCAGGAATAGTTGTAGACAATATAAGCAAACCTAAAATACCAAGCAAGACTCTTAGCCAGGTGGAATGTTTTTGTTGTTCCATAGTTAAATCCTTCTAATCATTAATTTTTATTTACATATAGCGCCTCTAGAAATCCATTCTAGAAAACACATAACGACTGAAATCAGCGGTGCGGTAGCATCCGCTGGATTTCTTTGTTAGGCACGAATTGGTATTATAGTATACCTGATTTTCATCTTTAATTGTTACTCCTCTGTTCGAAATCATTTGTAAAATTCTCTGATCGCATCAACAAGACCATAATACAGCAAATTATTCGCCACTCTTGCTTCTGGATGAGAGTACTGTACAATGTATTTTCTTTTTTTGTATTCATGAAACCAAATACCTCTTTTATTCATTTGCCATTGGGGGGTTGGAGAAAATTCAATCAATTTATGAAATATATCACTGACAACTGAACCACAGCAAATAATAATATCAGAATCGTAAAGATTAAGTTGCTTTTTAAAATAATCTTTGTCTTCTATGGCAACCTGCCAAAGTGAGTCATTTTTGGTTGTATGTCCTCCAGGAGATTTCTTTATGTTAACAGCACCTATACTTTGAAGATGATTTTTTCTATCTTCCTCCGAAATTTTCTTAAGCTCTTTCCAATCAAAATCTGTTTTAATGCTCTTAATTCCAATAATCCAACGAACGATGTTGTTCCAAGTTTGACTTCTTGCTCCATTCCGCAAAAATTCTCGAAGATCCCAATTACCACCATCTGGATCATTGACTTCCTTTAAAACAAACAAGAGTTTTGGCGATGATGCCAAATAACTTTTTTCCTCTGTAATACCATCCTTTACAAATCCATTTCTGTCTTTTGACCATTGTTTAAATAACTCATTTTCTTGAACTGTGATACCCATCATTTCTCTTCTCCTTTGAATGCCTAACGTTGCCAATAACTTTCGAATCATCGATGCTCCTATCATGCCTAACGCTTAGCTCACCGGAAAAATGCGAGCGCAGCGAGTATTTTGTCCGGTGGAGCTACTTGTTAGGGCTCTATTAATTATCATTTCTGATCTTAATCGCCTCTTCAACGGCATTTTCTAAATGCTTTGCAATCCATGCATAGCGTTCTTTGCTATTGCTACCACCAGGATCATAGCACTTGACGATACTGGATAATTTCTTACCTGTATCCCCATAACCAATAATGTGACTGAATGGATTGGCTCCCTTTTTGGAAATATACCCATCTGTGTTCTTTAGACCATGTATATGAATTCCTACGACGCCCATGCCTTCATTCCATGACTTTATTATTTCATGATCTATCCATTTTCTTTTTGCAGTATTTTGCCCTATAAGAACTACGGTACAAGAACGCCCTTTCATTTGGTTAGTGATCCATTTCTTTATAGCAGGGTCTTTGCCGCTTGCTACGGTTTCCCAGTCATTATCAGATGCTGGTTTATTGTCTTCCAGCTTTCCAATATTCCTAACCTGGGATACACGCATTACATCGGGTTTGTAATGGAAGCTATAAAATACACGCCTAGTCATATCAAGATCCTCCTTGATTTAGATAAATACTAACGAAAGTTACGAGAATTATTGAGACAAGTATTACTCCATGAAAGGCAAGTAGTGTTTTTGAAAGAGCCACATTTGCCCATGGTGCTACCAGGCCTTTCACCACTTCAGTGTTCATTGAGAAATCTATCTCATTTTCCTGTAACTCGCGCACTCGGTCATACAGTTTTCGAAATAACCTTTCCTGATGGAGAAAATATCCGTCAAGGCACCAGAAGGAGATGGCAGGAAAATATGCAAGATAGACGAATAGTAATTGGCTATCTTTTGCTGCCAAGGCAAACATGGCAGAGACCAAAATGACACTCCATCCTTTTAAAAGAAACGAATTATGAGACAAGCGATTCACGATGCCTTGAATCATTTCCAAATGTGTATGTTTACTCGACATTGTCTTCCTTATTGGCCCTAACGCCCGCATCAGCGGCTGAGGCAAGCGCAGCTTGCCGAAGTCCGGCTGCATGCGATTGTTAGGCTGCTATCAATTGTTCTATTAAATTCTGAATGTATGGTGATGCTAGGATACCCATGATAAATACCAGAACGCCTGCAACTATATTTATTATTAATGAAATCCATCTTTCCTCTACCCTGATTCTGAACATGTTCGAGTTGTTTGAGTAACGCTTTCGATTGCTCCTCACTAATCGAGGCCAGACCTTGATACTTTTCGTACTCTTTTTTAACGGAGGACACTTTTTGAATTTCAGATTCGATGGCATTTTGTAGTTCAGTGACTACCAATGATGCCTCGTGGAGAGCAGTTGCTGCTTGCTCTGCCTTTGCTTCAATATTCTGCGACTCTCCTTTTGCGGCTTTTATTAGAGCTGATAAATCTATATCTATTCCGAATAGGTCTGGGGCAATATTCATCGCGTCGTTTAGTACGGATACCCAGTCGACTTTCTTACTCATTTGCAACTCCGTTTATTTCGCAGCCTAACGACAGAATTTAGCGGCGTGCCGGAGCACAGCGAAGGCGCGTCCGCTGGGATGCCTTGTTAGCTGCTGAATTAATAGCTTTGCCTAATTTATCATACTTAACGTAAATCGGTTCTAAATCCAGCAGGCTGGATAAAGTAATTGTTTTTTGATGTGTAACTTCTTCATCCAATACAGAAGTGGGAAGAATATAAAAATCCCATTGATCCAGTTGTAATGGATTAACCGTGCTTTTATCTTTGTGGGCAAGTACACAAAAAATATAGATGTCAGATTTTCTGCTCCTCTCAGGATTTCTGGATTGAGTTTCTCCTGTTGGCTGAATGCCAAACACTATTTTTGATAACCCAAATTGCTCCCAGCTTTGCAAATAAGATGATGATTTAATTTCTATCTTGATACCTGTATCTGTGAGTAAATCATACTCATCCCATTCCACACGTAAACTTTCTGTTTGAGAAATACTTGATGCAACAATAAACTCTGCCAACTTACCACGAAGAGCGTTACCTAATAAGTCAGAACTTGACCATTGCCAAAATTTAAGGACATCAATTGGTTGTTCTTGACCATTGAATGAAAAAGGCTCGTTCCCATTTTTCTTGCTTACTTTCACCTCATGTAACATCCGACTTTCCTATGCAGCTAACTATTATTATAAGGACATATTTCCTTATATTACGATATTATAAGACAAATTCTGTAAAAAATAGCGATATTCATCTGTTTTTAAGATAAAGTGTATGTTTTTACCTAATATTTGATATTTGGGTAAAAAGTTGCACATCATTTACAACGCGTAAACATGATAACATATAAAAAGCCAATCATTCAACAAATGTGAGAAGTAATGCAACGGATGTATTATGCTTATAAAACTGAAAATACTTATTGTGATTGGGTAAAGAGATTTATCAAATTTTCAGATATGCACAATAGGGGCGAATTGTTTGAAAATACTGAAACCAAAGTGGAGGCTTTTTTAACTGATTTAGCCGTTAAGCAAAATGTGGCGCCTTCAACTCAAAACCAAGCGTTTAACGCCTTGGTTTTTCTTTATAAAGGAATCTGTGATTGAATCGTTTTTAAGTGGCTGTAAACATTAAATACTTTGACAACGAATAAGTCAAAATAGATGGAAAGATAAGACTTTAAGCAACATTATGGGTACTTTTTAATTTTACAATACTTTAGACGTTCTTATGCCACAATTTGACTTCGCTTCTTTGGTTTATCTCCATAAAAAAAACACGTAAGGAATTACTTCTTGCTCAGCTGGAAAAAGTTTTTCCTTTTGAACGTGTTGAAATTTTGCTTGCCTGACCATGGATAAGATACCGGATGAAACCGTCGTCGTATGATGTTTTCGTTATTTCCCAGAAAAACACAATCTGACAAGCAAAGTGATGAATGCGCTTCGGATCATTTAGAGAAAAAAACAAGCGATGATCAACACCGATAAACCATTGAGGTATTTGTCGGCATTGAAAAAATCTCATCTCCGCTTATTCTATTGTCCAAACATTCCCGAGCACAGTAGATGAAAATCTGGCTTGTGGGGAATAGCAGAAATAACCTATAATCTCTCATACGAGCAATCTTGCTGACTGTCATGTACATTAAGAGGTTCTAAAATAATGAGAAAAGTTTACATCCATATCTCCATAAAGACTCCATAAAGAGGGCATTAAAGATGAATGAACCGCTTCTCGTGGTAAATAACCTATCCATTGCATTTGGTCATCAATCTGATATGGTTCAAGGCGTTAGTTTTGACCTTAAGATGAAAGAGACCGTCGCGTTGGTGGGCGAAAGCGGTTCTGGAAAATCCATAACCGCTTTGAGTATGCTTAATCTTTTACCCAGCCATACCCGTATCAAAGGATCAGTCCTTTACCACGGGGTCGAAATGATTGGGGCTTCCGAAAAATCCTTGCGGCGTATTCGTGGCAATGATATTGGCTTTATTTTTCAAGAGCCCATGACCTCATTGAATCCATTGCATACGATGGAAAAGCAAATTGCTGAAAGTCTTACCTTGCATCAAGGCCTTGTGGGTCAAGCCGCCCGTGAACGTGTGATTGAATTACTCACAAAAGTAGGTATTCGCCAACCGGAAGAGCGCCTCAATCATTATCCACACCAATTTTCAGGCGGCCAGCGACAACGCATTATGATTGCGATGGCTTTGGCCAATAACCCAAGCCTGCTCATTGCCGACGAGCCCACGACGGCAGTAGACGTTACGATTCAAGCACAAATTTTGGAGCTGTTGGTACACTTACAACAAACTGAAGGAATGGCCATTCTTTTCATTACCCATGATTTGAGTATCGTTCAAAAAATGGCGCATCGTGTTTGTATTATGCAAAACGGACAGATTGTTGAAACGAATCAAACAGATCATATTTTTCGTACTCCACAGCATCCTTATAGTCAAAAACTACTGGCAGCAACCATTGAGGGAAGTCCTCGCCCTATTGCACACGATGCACAGACGATTATTCATGCCACCAATATGCGTGTGTGGTTTCCCATTAAGCGAGGACTTTTATATCGAACCGTTGGGCATATTAAGGCGGTGAATGATGTTTCGCTTACGATTCGAGATGGTGAAACCGTTGGTATTGTGGGAGAAAGTGGTTCTGGCAAAACAACACTGGGTTTGGCCATCGTAAAACTGGTTGCCGCAAAAGGGCATATTGCCTTTATGGAGCAAGACATGCGGCAATTGAGCCATCGGAAACTGCGCGCATTGCGCAAAGATATTCAAATGGTTTTTCAGGATCCTTATGGATCGTTATCACCCCGTTTCACTATTGAACAAATTGTGGCAGAAGGGCTGAAGGTTCATGCATTAGAATCCGCGTCTCAACACCGCCAAATGGTCGCTGAGATGTTAACAGAGGTAGAGCTAAGTCCTACCCTCATGCACCGTTATCCGCACGAACTCTCGGGAGGACAACGCCAAAGAGTCGCGATTGCACGCGCTATGATTTTACGACCGAAGTTTCTCGTGCTGGATGAACCTACTTCAGCTCTTGATATGACCGTACAGGTACAAATTATTGATTTGTTACGCAGCCTACAACAGAAACATCGACTCACCTATTTATTGATCAGCCACAATCTTAAAGTGATCTACGCACTCAGCCATCAAGTACTGGTGATGAAACAAGGCGATATCATTGAAAAAGGTGAACGCAGTCAGGTATTCAAAAATCCCCAACAAAAATACACGCAGACACTCCTGAATGCGGCCTTTGAACTATCCAGTTAACGCGCACCTTCTAAAATAATTTCCCAACCGTTAGGTCCTTTGCGCCAATATTGTTCTTTTTTGCTGGTTTGGCTAAAGTTGCTGCTGGCGTAATTCTGCGTAAATGCTACCTGGTACAGGCCTGCCTGTTTTGGATAGAGCACAATCGAGATATGATCCAATGTGACACGGACCCATTCTTTGCTCCCATTATCACGCTGCTTGTGCGCTTTCCAGGATTCATAATCAAGCCCATCCGCGGATCGAAAGTCATCGGCATAATGGGATAAATAGTTCGATGTATTCAAACTCTCCCAATCCTTTCGCCATTTTTGTAGCGCCTTGAATATTTCATCACGCAGCGCGGTTTGTTTGTCTGGAGAAACCCATTGAATGCTCTCATCAACAATCACGGTTGCACCATAGCGATTTTCTGCGTCCATCACATAGTCTTTTAAACGGTGTAGATCTTGATTGGCAACAACAACACATCCATTGCTGGCCAATGGTGGACGAGAATAGAGTTTGTTGGGTACGCCATGAATCCATATTCCCGACCCCGTACGTCCGAGACGAAGATCAAAATTATTGGGGTAATTAATCGGATAGGCACCATCTCCATAAAACTCATGTAGCTTTTCGGGGGGAATAAAACCGGTAATGTGATACACGCCAATTGGCGTACGATTATCACCTTCACGCTCTTTTTGGGATCCGTTGTAGCCTTGACTCATATAGTAATCCGAAATAATTTGATGGGTTTTATTTTGTACCACAAAAAGGCGAGATCGTTTTAAATCAAGGGCAAAATAATACGGCTGATTGCTGGCAATTTGTAAGACATGACTTGGAATTTGCTTTTTAGGCGCGATGGGTTTATTGAGCGCTTCAAGTCTTTTGACCACTTCATGACGATAGCCTTGAAGATTGTTTTGATAAATTTTCTTGACGCGATTGTTATGAATGGCATTAATCTGTCCATCAAACCCGTTGCGTTGTGTGCGACCGGCCAATATATTGAGAATATCACCACGAAGTACCCAGCCTGCTTGAAAATTGGGGTGTTTTTTCAACAAGGGATCAATCGTTTGTAAGGCTTCATGCAAACGATTTTCTTTTATTTTGACAATAATGCGTTTTAAATTTTCTTCAACCGAAAGCGATGAAACTGCATTCACCTCAACCGGGTAACAAAAAACAAAAAGCAATAGAGAAGACCATGTAAGAGCGCGGTATCCCAAAAAAAAGCGTTTTGATATCATAAATTTGGTTATCCAAAAGCAGAAAATCTATTAAAACAGCATATACACGATTGGTGTTTGGTTTGTGCTGTTATCTCCATTGAAACACAATACCCCCCATTCTGAAAACATGGGGAAAAATAAAAAGAGATCGCAAAAACAATATGATTATACCTAAAAAACCAGCAATTGCTCTTTAGGTGTCTTTAAAGTTTATCATAAGCCTTAATAATGCGTGCCACTAAAGGGTGACGTACAATATCATCGTGTGTAAAATAAATAAAACCAATACCTTCAAGGTCTTTGAGTAATTCTGATACTTGCAACAAACCACTGTATTTGTGTGATGGTAAGTCTATTTGCGTCAGATCCCCATTAACAACGGTATGGGCACCATAGCCAATTCGGGTGAGAAACATCTTCATTTGCTCTGGAGTGGTATTTTGCGCTTCATCCAAAATAATAAAGGCATCGTTCAACGTGCGTCCGCGCATAAAGGCCAGCGGGGCGATTTCAATAATTCCACGATCCATATAGCGTTGAAAAAGCTCGGCACCCAGCATGTCGTGCAGCGCATCATAGACCGGTCGTAAATAGGGATCCACTTTTTCAGCCAATGTTCCCGGTAAAAATCCCAGTTTTTCGCCTGCTTCAATCACCGGCCTTGTTAAAATAATTCGTTGTACGATTCCTTGCTCAAGCGCATTAACAGCAGCGGCAACCGCCAAGTACGTTTTTCCCGTACCCGCAGGTCCAATACCAAAGAGCAAGTCGTATTCTTGAATACTTTGCAAGTAGTGTATTTGATTGATAGATCGTGGCCGTACGGTTTTTCGAGCAGCTAAAAGCGTATACGCCTGTGTCGGATTTTCATCATTGGTGTTGCCATCCTTTGGCAATACCTTCAATGACGTGGGTTTTTTGGGTAATTTTTCTTTTTTGGGTGTCGATGAAGGCACAGATCGGTTAGGGGATGAATGAGAAAAAGATTGATGCTTCATGCGCAACTCCTGCAATGTGCTATAAATATCGGATGACGACAAGTCATTGTCGGCTTGTTCATATAGCTGTTCAAGCGCTTCAGCCGTCCAAGTGGCTTGTGCACCTTGAATGGATAATTGATGGCCGCGCCGTTGAATACGTACGTCCATGGTTTTTTCGATTTCACGCAAATGCTTATCAAGTGCGCCACACAGATTGACCAGCCGGCGGGCATGATCGGGCATATGATCAGGAAGTTGGAGCTGTACAAACATTAAGCAAATGACCACGTAGGCTATGAGGGGAAGCCGCTGTAATGTTGATTTTGACAAACTGACCAATGAGATGGAGTTCACCCGCAAAATTAACAACGCGATTATCACTGGCACGCCCCATTAATTCATCTTGGCGACGGCGCGATGGTCCTTCAACCAAAACATCTTGTTGCGTTCCCACCAAACGCTGACTGTATTGAGCGGCTTGTTGATTCAATTGGGTTTGTAGACGATTGAGGCGATCGCGCTTTTCGGCCAATGGCGTATCATCGGGTAAATTCGCCGCTGGTGTACCAGGGCGCGGACTATAAATAAAACTGAATGACTGATCAAAGTTGGCCTTTTCCAATAACGTCATGGTGGCTTGAAAATCTTTTTCGGTTTCTCCGGGAAAGCCCACAATAAAGTCAGAACTAATCGATAAATGTGGATCAATGGTACGTAATTGACGGATAATACTCAAATACTCCAACGCGGTATAACCCCGCCGCATTGCTTGCAATATACGATCCGATCCACTTTGTACGGGCAAATGGATATGGCGTGCCAGTTTAGGCAACTCACGATGCGCCGCAATCAGACGGTGATTAAACTCAAGCGGATGAGACGTAGTATAACGAAGCCGCCCGAGCTCTGGTAGCGCATGTACACAAGCCAGTAAATCTGCAAATTGCAACGGTTTGTCCGCCGTGGTCTTACCACGCCATGCATTGACGTTTTGCCCCAATAGGGTAATGTCGCGTACGCCTTGAGCTGTAAGCAACGCACATTCAGTCAAGATATCATCCAACGGGCGTGAAAACTCTTCGCCACGCGTATAGGGTACCACACAAAATGTACAATATTTACTGCACCCTTCCATAATGGATACGAATGCAGAGGCTTTGGCTTGATCGGAGTCAAAACGTCGAATGGGTAGATGGTCGAATTTTTCAATTTCTGGAAAGTGAATATCAATCTGTGCCTGACCACTTTGATAGCGTTGATGAATCATTTGTGGCACACGGTGCAATGTTTGTGGACCAAACACAAAGTCGACAAAAGGAGCGCGCTTAAGAATGTGTGCCCCTTCTTGTGATGCTACACAACCACCAACCCCAATCAAAAGATCGGGCGATTTTTTTTTCAAATGATGAATGCGCCCAAGGTCATCATAGACTTTGCTTTCGGCTTTTTCGCGTATCGAGCAGGTATTGAGTAAAATCAGCGAAGCTTGATTGATATCTTGCGTTATTTGATAACCACACTGTACCGATAAAAGATCAAGCAGCTTTTGGGAGTCGTACTCATTCATTTGGCAACCAAACGAACGAATAAAGACCTTCGGCGAGGTTGTGGCTGCCGGATTGGAATGTAAAGCTGTTGAAGACATTGGCACAGTAGAAAACTCACGTTTGATGTCGTAAATGAACGGCCAAATTGAATACGGCTTCATGTTCGTGGCGGTAATCATGGCGATCCGCACAAAAATATCCCTGGCGCTCAAACTGAAACTTCTCTTCGGGTTGGCAATGAAGCAATGCCGGCTCAACAAGAATAGATTGTATGTGTAATGAATTGGGATCAAGCCACTGTTCCCAATCGCTTTGTGTTTCGATGTTGTCGGGGGCATTTTCTACAAATAACGGCCGAATCAATCGTAATTGTGCCGGCTTGGCATCAAGGGCAGATAACCAATGGATATTGCCTTTAACTTTTTTGGGTGAGTCGGCGTTTCCACTTTTTGTGTTGGGATCAAAAGTGGCATAAACAGTGTGTACGCGTCCTTGGTTGTCAGATTCAAAACGCGTACACTGAATAATATAGCCATATCGTAGCCGTACTTCTCCATTCAGCATTAATCGCCGAAAGCCTTTGGGAGGATTCACCTGAAAATCATTCCGTTCTATCCATAACTCGTGCGAAAAATGCAATGGACGGGTTCCCCATTCTGGTTTTTGTGGATGATTGGGCGCGTACACGATTTCATGGTGATTGACAGGATAATTTTCTATGATGAGCTTGATGGGGTCCAATACGGCGATACGGCGTGAAGCACGATCATTCAAATCTTCACGTAAACAATCTTCTAAAACACAACTGGGAATCTGCGAGTCCGCCTTAGCAATGCCAATGCGCTCACAAAAAAGCGCAATGCTTTCAGGGGTGAAGCCACGCCGACGAAGCCCGATAATCGTCGGCAGTCGTGGATCATCCCAGCCGCGCACACGACCGCTTTCTACCAATGCCAATAACTTACGCTTACTGGTCATGATGTGGCTCATCTTTAAGCGTGCAAACTCAATTTGTTGAGGATGCGGTTTTGGGAAAATATCGGTTAACTGATCGATAAACCAGTCATATAACGGACGATGATCTTCAAACTCAAGAGTACACAACGAATGCGTGACACGTTCAATGGCATCCGAAACAGAATGCGCAAAATCGTACATCGGATAGATACACCATTCATTATGACTGCGGTAATGGTGTTGATACCGAATACGATACACCGTTGGGTCGCGCATGTTGATGTTTTGCGCATGCATATCAATTTTTGCGCGCAAGACATGCGCCCCATCTGGAAATTCGCCTTGCTTCATGCGTTCAAACAGATCAAGGTTTTCTTCTATGCTGCGTTGTCGCCAAGGGCTGTCTTGCCCTGGCTGTGTTAGGGTTCCTCGTCCTTCGCGAATGGCTTGTGCACTTTGCGAATCGACATACGCCACACCTTTGCGAATCAATGCCTGTGCACACTCGTAGAGTCGTGGAAAATGCGATGAGGCGTAGTATTGATGCGTTTCCCAATCAAAGCCAAGCCATCGCAAAGATTCAACAATAGATTCTTCATATTCTGTTGCCTCTTTATCAGGGTTTGTATCGTCAAAACGAAGATGGCAACGTCCTCCATAGTGTTTTGCCAACCCAAAATTAAGATGTATCGATTTAGCATGCCCAATATGTAAGTAACCATTGGGCTCAGGGGGGAAACGGGTGATGATGGGGACGGGATGATGTTGCCATTTACCCGTGCGAAGATCATCTTCGATGACTTGACGAATGAAGTTTGATGATGAAGGCGTGCTCATAAAGATAAAGCGTGTTCGGGAAAGAAAGTTTTGATGATTTTTCCCCGTATTTTATCCGTTTGATGGTATTGACTGGGAATCTTTAAAAGGGGCAATCATCTGTGCAGTATCTATAAAGTCATAGAGTTTAAAGCATTTTTGATCAAATGCCAGCATTCCGGGGCGTTCATCCCAATTATGCAGTACCCAGCGATCCCACAAATGATCTGTTTGGGGATAATAAGCCGGTCGATGGGTATGACCATGGATGATTGTCTGTGCTTGATGTTGCAGCATCCAATGATGGGTTTCAGCGATATCGATATCAAGCGGCTTGTGGTCGGTATGGCGCTTATACGCTTGAAGTTGTTGGATTCTATCTGACATCGGTTTGGAGAGAAAATTTTTGATGTAACGCGGTGATCGGATGCTTGAAAAACTTTTCATATGCTCTGTGTCGGATAAACACAGGCGATCACCATGCGTCATCAACACGGTATGATGACATCTGTTAATATTAAGCCTCAAGGCATAAGGGTCATCAATGGGCTGTAGTTGGCAGGTTTGATAGAAACGATTTCCAGCCAAAAAATCGCGATTGCCAACCATAAAAAATACACGACGATGTTGTGCCAAAGTCGCAAGCGCTTTTACACAAGCGCCATACCCCGATTGCCAGTTTTTTTCTTCTAACGAGTCATCACCCAGCCAAGCATCCCAAAGGTCCCCTAAAATATAAACGTTTTCGGCTTCTTGGCGTAACCAGTGACAGACACGCTGGAAAAGCTGGTTTTTTGGGTGAGTCAATACGGTCGAGATGAAGATCAGAAATCCAAACACAAAAAAAACGAGGTAAAGACATTGGAATATTATGGAGATAGGGGCTTTTTTAAAACGTATGTTTTGGCTCTTTTTAGCATTAGAACATTTCTAAAATTCATCGTAAATGCATGCACGATGAATGAGCACTCATATGATAACGTATCATGGCTTGGTTTTTTTCGATTAAGAAATATTACTGCACACTCTGATGAAATTGTGGATCGCCGGTGGTTTGGTGATACTGTTAATGTTTGAGTGCTTTTATGATTAAAAATAAACTCTCATTACTTTATCACATACTCCACATTTTCTCGAGTGCTGCAACATATTTGAGTCATACACGATGGGCGAGAACCTCAGCACCATGCTAGAATAAGTCATATGGAGGGTATTTTCATTTATTTTTGATCTAGGATGCTAAAGCATGGCCATATTTTGCTTTGACATTCATCAATATTGTCTTCATTGTAGAGATTCCCTGTCAACTTTGTAAAAGAGATATCCGTACATGAATTTCCTACAGAACACCTTGCCGCTTGATCGCATTACTGCCCTGATTCCAGCCCGTCAAGCCTCTACCCGACTGCCCAACAAGGTACTGAAAGATATTCATGGTAAACCTATGGTGATTCGCGTGGCCGAGCGGGTTCAGCAAGTAGGTCTCTCCCGTATCGTAGTGGCTACCGATCATTCTGAAGTATTGGAGATTTGCCGACAGCACAATATCGATGCTGTAATAACCAAAGATGCGCATACTGGAACAGATCGTGTTGCGTTGGCCCTACAACAATTGTCAACAACAGATCATGATTTTGTCATCAATATACAAGGCGATGAACCCCTCCTTGACCCATCTGTCATCCACGCTGTGGCGCACGCGATTGTGAAGCATCCGGAACCTTGTGCCACCCCGATCGTACGCGTCGAGGACGGTGCTGATTTAGCAAACCCCAATATTGTTAAGTGCGTTTTTAATCGTCAGTATGAAGCGCTGTATTTTTCGCGTGCGCCTATTCCATGGCAACGTGGTCGCTTTCCCGATCACTGGGAATGTACCGAAAACGATTATGGCTGGCGACATTATGGCGTGTATGCTTTTAAAGCAGCATTTTTGCGCCAGTTTATCCATTTACCCGCCAGTGGCTTGGAGGCTGCGGAATCACTGGAACAACTACGCATTTTAGAGGCTGGTTATAAAATACGTGTGGTACCTGTGAATGTGCCCCCCTCTCCAGCGGTTGATACGCTTGAAGATTTGCAAAAAGTACGGGCTTTATGGTCAAACATCCCGTATACGGTATAAATAGTTTATGGCACAATGGTTTAACACTTTCCGTTTTTTGCGCAGTTCGACACTGGTATCGGCGTCTTCAAAACCCGTCAGACTACCGGATATCCGAAATGCCAGCATCACTTTAAAAATCATTCTGCTGATTTTTGGTGTATTCGCTGCTGTGGCGTTATTTGAAAGCGATCGCTTGGAAAAATG